>JARHVA010009132.1:97500-307500 GCA_037957365.1 Torreya grandis
AATTGTGTTGATACTTTTTTTATCAGTCAATAAAGCCAAAAACATAAAACATAAGGAACATAAAAAAATTCTATCAATTTTTGGCAACTACATTGGAGATCAACAATGCATTAGATTTTCAGAATTTGAAGGGAATCTTTCCCTTTCAAAATAATACTGAAGACTCTGTTGAAATGAACCCTGAAAAATGACGGAACACAACACATTCTTGTGGTACTTTAAACTTTGCTCTCACTACCAAAACTATAATTTGTGATTATAAAAAATAAGTAATATGGATAGTTGGTGTGAAATAGATGAAATAAACAAGAATAAAATTATAGAACAGCCCAAAATCATAGTTGATCTTATATTTGCAAGTTATGTATACTGTTAAAAAATCCTCTTTGTATTTGTTTTAAAATAAAATCTAATTTGTGATATTTTTTATGATCCCATGAGAGTACAATTTTTGAATGATTTCTATGGAGTTTCACAAATCAAGTGAATATTGAAAAAATACAAAAAGAAGAGGTTCTTGGTGTTGACACAAAAATGATATTCCGAATCCCATTGTGGTGAACACTCCCATAGTTTAATCAACCTATTTCATTTGGTGTGCCGAATAATACCTTGACAATTTACCCCAGGAAATAGAATTCATAGAAGAAAGCATTTACAATCCATTTTCAGCCCCTTCTAACAACATGAGATGAATCATGGCCATAAAGAGCTTCACATTAATTAAAAGAAAACATGTGGTGATATTTAGAACAAGCACGAAGAATTTTTTAAGTAGAAAACAAGTACCAATCAACATAAAGTTTCCAATAATTTTCAGTGCCATGAGGTCTTGATCCCCTACGCAACTTTGGAGGTATCTAAAGAAGATTTTATTCACCCATTCGTGATAGAAGATCCTTAATAGAATCTACAAAATAATGATGTTGGAAGTATATATCATGATGTTGTTTGCATTCCAAATATCAATTTGAAGCATATTCCTTGCATTCATAATTAAAATGTGTGTAATGTATCTTTTTATGAGTGTAAATGATATTGTAAACCTGGTTATCCATTATCAAATAATTAAGTCTATATTTATTTTCCCATCTACTTATATATACTTATATATATATATATATATATATATATATAATGTGTAATATGATCAAATAATTGAGTCTATATTTATTTTCCCATATATATATAATGTGTAATATGTGGATGTAAATAAAACCATGTTACAATTATTGTTCATGTCCTTGCAAGAGTTGTCCTCATTTTACATAATATTGTCCTGCAAGAACTAATAGTTTGTCTAACTTGTGAATGCTCATTTTGATTTTGTTGTCTTTCCTGTCCTCTCGTAAATATTTTTATTTTAAGTTCAATTTTAACAATTGTGTTTCCCTTGCTTTCTCATTTTTATGTTGGGTGTGTATTTTTTCTTCAAGAAACGCAACATTATTTTTTGTGTTTTTTCTTCCTCGTATTTCTCTCTTCTGCTCGTAAGGTGTTTGGTTGGTTGTGTTATTTGCTAGAGAACCTATTGTTTTGTTTAATTTTAAATTGTGTCTAAGAATTTTGCATATATATACTTTCTTTAGAGCGATACGTTTGGTGGTCATGTGTTCCATCTTTCCATGGTCTTCATATGTGTTCCTAAAATCAAGAGAACAAAGTGATGTATACATTTAGAAGCGTATGTGGTTCATGCTTCAAAAGAGTAGATTGAGACAACTCTGGGTTGTGATTTTGGCAATTATGGGCCAAAGAACTTTGGTCTATTGATTTCATTGGACAACAATCTGATTTGAAGCTTTTACAGGAAATTAATTCATTTCTATTGAATCAAGAATGAAAAGGTTAAAATAAGCCAATACTCATTCTCATAATTGGAATCTAAATGAAATAATAATTTTATGATCTAATTCGTAGAATTTAGATTACTGGACTCTTTGAAAGTCGTTTTTTAAAGAAGAAAAATAAATCTTTTACTGAGAACTTTGGCTATCTTCTTATTAACCCCATATTTCAGTCCTAATCCTACTATTGTGTCCTCAGAGAAAATGAACACCCATGAACATGATGAATGGCACCATAAATGGACAATTGAGTAGATTAATGGAGATGAATTTTTCCATCAATCAATAAAATGGCTTAATTTCTTCTGAGATTGGCAATCTTCTTAATTACAGTTTTTAACTGTGGTGAACAATTCATTGAGTGGACTCATTCCTTCTTTGCTTCATAATCTTCGGGATACGGAGAGATTGGATCTATCATCAAATTCATTCAAAATCTCCTTTCCTCAGTGGCTTGCTAAATTCCCTCATTTGGAATACCTTGTTCTAATCCAGAATTATTTGGCTATTCATATTCCACATGACTTAGGAAAAATTCTTGTAATTGAAGACGTTGAATCTCTCTACAAGCAATATGAATTGCTCCATACCAAATAGTTTGGAGAGTTGAATAATTAGGAGATGATGAATCTATGCAAAAATAAATAAAAAGAATTCAAGAATAATTCCCAAGTCTATGAAGATTTCAGTCTCGCTTACACTTATTTTTCTTCAAAAAAAAATAGTTCGATAATGGATGGTCCACAGGATTTACTCCTAGATTTCAGCTCCAGAATTTCTCATTGTTGGGAAACATACCATCTAAGATTGGAAATTGTTCCAAAATATTCAAGTTTGATCATGCTAAGATCGTGACTTTTAATATTATAGGTATCTTGCAATTTTAATCACTTTCATATTCTGGTTCATTCATATAAAACATTCCAAAAAAAAAATAGGTTCCAAAATTATTTGGTATTGCTAAAAGAAAACAATGCTGCCTCAGTTTCACCATCCAAAATAAATAAGAAATAGCAAAATGGAAAAGTAATTTGGAAAGAAAAGGGTGTTATGTGAATTGCAGACAAATTTTAGTGGGAAAAGAAGGCAATGCAAGTGATGCAGTAAACTCAGTGTTATATACACTGATGGTTTTTCAGCCAATAAAATATTTTCTTGTCATACCCAATCTTTATTCTGGTCATGGTCATGCAAAATCTACCATTATAAAGTGGATCCATTATTCAAGTGGGTAGGCTTGAATTGCAAAGTGATTTAGACAAATAGTCCAAAACATGCACAAGCTTTGATTTCATCATTAAATTTCCATTCCTATCCTGAATGTATTGTCTATGTGGGAGGATAAGGAATTGTTAGTGAGGTCCTAAATGGTCTGAGAAAGCAAGAAACTGAAAAAATCTGAGCTGTTCCAATCGGAATTATTCTTGTAGGATCTGACAATTCACTAATATGTATTTTATTTTGTCTTAGGGATCCTTTACTACTGGAACTTTCTATCAAGAACTGGATATTTAGACCTTTGATATTTTTTTTTAGCTGGGTTGATTCAAATTCTTCATTTAAGATACTATGAATGTGAGATTGAATACATTCCAACAATAGAACGAACAGTGAGTTGCATTGGCAGTGATTTAGCTTCGAGGAGAAGTTAAAAGGTCAATGCGAGAAAAGCCGTAGTATAAGATGATTGGAAGGCAAGCAAATGTTTTTTTTCTAGGGATCATAATTTGCAACAACCAATGCCAACCATTGTAATGCCTGAAGTCACAGATCCTTTCTCCTTATGCACAGCATAATGTTGGTTTTCTAGATATTCTTTTGGTGGAAAGGATCAGTCTTATTTAGATGCTTTGGTTTCTAATATTGATGCAATATAGTGAGCACGTCTCACTTCCATTTTTAAAGTACTTTAATGTACATTTTTAAAGGCTCAAATCTCTCGAAGGTGATATATCATGTGGAATAAATGGGGCAGAAGGGAGATTAGTGACACTTCTGTCTAGAAGATGCATTGAACATTATGTATACTCATTGTTTTATACATTTTTGAATGGACAAAGGTGGACCAGTTGTCATGGCAGGCTATTTCATGAACTACCCTAAGTGCAATCATTTCAGAAATGGTATTATCAATTATCATCATAACTAGATATTCTAAATGCCACAACGTGCCTTAGTAAATTGCTTAACTTTTCACGCAATGCAGATGTTAGAAACTTGAGATAAAATTATGTATCACTTCAATAAATTTCCATCAATTCATTTTGCACAACTTTTTCATTGACAAAAATAAGAAAAAAGACACCAAATTTTATTCAATAATTTTTTCAGACACGTCACGTGCCTTCTATACACTTCCATATTTTTGCATAAGTCTCTAGCCTTAGGTCAATTCAAGATGCATTTAATGTTAAGGAATATGGAAAGACTCTTGTTGAGCATATATCAGATGAGACTATTGCTATTGTTGTGAAACTTTTACACTTGTAATGCTAAAATAGGTTTGCAAATACGTCCCATGCAACCATGTTTCATTCAGGTATTTTTCAAACAGTTCACGTGTTGGCAGTGGAGGGATTATTAATGAAAAATGAACTATATCATGGTTAATAACGACATCTTTGGAACCAGGGATGAATCTATTTACAATTTCAATGAATCATTTGATTTTTGAGTTCAGAACGTCCTACTTTCATGCACCCAAATCGTCCAAATTTTTATGAGACATTTTGTCAATCAGTTCATGTGCCTCAAAATAGCCTTAAGATTTCATGAGTAGCATGTGGGAAAGACAGAGAGTGCATTGAAAATTATCCAAAACATGAAATATGCATTGGGAGCTTGGGCAACTCACATAAGAAATAGAGGGCAGAGATGGTTTTTAACTCAGAAAATCAGACTATGAACTTTTTTCCTACTTCCCATGGATATGAAACAGATTTAAATCATTTATAAGGTTCCTTTAGGTTGTGTTGACATTTATTTGAAATGTTTGCTATCCTAACTTAAGCACATTTGTAAAACAAGTACTTGTGGCATAATAAGCTATCTGGTGATCTAATTTTAAGTATTAATGGTTTGGGCTTATTTTGTGATTGAAGTTGTATGCGAAGCTATAGTTGTATGCAATTTTCATGGCAAAAGGTAGAACTAACAGGACATATCAACAATTTTTATTGTTATAGGAGAAAGGTCGTACTCATGGTTACATGAGTTAGGTTGGAACGAAGCCTGAATGAATATGTAATAGGTTGTTCCAGTAATTAAATAGGCAAAATTTTCAGGCGAGGGTCTTACCCGGCAATGCATTTTCATTTACGTATGATTGGGATAGGAGAACCAAATTCTAGTTGGCTGGTTCGGGAATGATATTTTTTTCTACACACCATCTACATGGAGTTCCAATAGTAAAATAGTTAAAGCTTACAAAATAATGATCTGGTTTGGTAGCATGTGCTCATTCCTATATGATTTGGATAGGTGAAGTGGCTTCCAGTTGATTGAATCGAGAAATTTAAATGCACTATACACTATAGTAAAGTAGATGAAACATTGGGCACCAATGAATTCTAAAGGTATCTACATTCCACTAGGGAATGTTATCCCATAATCAGAGTCTCATAGTCAGAGTCTCACTACCCATTCAGGGTATTTTCCATGGATTTTGATTATTTAGTAATTTGTAGTGCAATACTTCATTCCACATCCTAATAGACAAGATAGCATTAAAAGCAAGTTCATATGGAATAAAATTTGAATATGGCAAAGTTCAAATGGAATAAAATTTGAATATGGCTTTTGTTAGCTCAAACTAAAAATTAATTGGCTTAATTAAATTATTAATTTTTTTAATAATTAATAAATTTTAAGTAAAGTTATAAAAGAATTTTTTTTGGGAAGGATTGAGTAAAATAATTATTTTTATATTTAATTAATATTGTAAAATAATCAAACCAAATGTGGGAAACTTCTAGTTAAAGGAAAATTAACTCCAAGTTCAATTATTTCAATGGATAAATTTCTAACTTCTTTTGTATGTAGAAAGATTGTACAAAAGAGAAAAATGTAGTTCATCAATGGGGGGTTCGTTTTTTAGAGTTCATAGGAAATGGTTGGTGGCAATTTTGTGTGTGTGTGTATTTTTTCAAATTTGAGCAATGAAATGCAAGCAAGCAGATGATATCAGTATTTTACTATACAAAATTTGATGTTATTTATTTATGAAATCTATATTGTTTTTATTAAAGGTAAAAGTGGGTTTTTTGAAAGAGGGAACCTACCCTTCACAAGATAAACTATAGACATGGTCTTGAAACCAGATAGAACAAAAATGTCTATAGAAAAACAACCAACACTACAACAACAAATGAGCGGTAAACTCTATAAGAGCTGCGTAAACCAAAGAACCATCTAGGACCTTCCCAAACATTATTTGTTTTTGTGATCTAAGGGTCATATTAAGAGGAGTTATGTCTTTCTTCCATCGATCATTCTTTTTATTACCCACAATAATCCACTCCCCCCCATCGTTAGGAAGGATAGGAATGGACATTTCTAATGAATCTACTGATTGAACTAGTGTACTACTTGTTGAATCCTCATAACCACTTGTCTGAGCTCTATTTTCCTTCCCCAAGGAGGAAGAAACTTCTACCACTGGTTCTTCTTCGTTTTGTACCAAGATCTTTTCTTATTTTGATTTTTCTGAATCACTCTGTTAAACTATGTTTTGGCAATATTTTACACAATATGATGCTCAGGGAGAGCCTCCTTCCACCTAGAGATCCTCATAATGCACTTAAAAAAATTTCAAGAAGAAGCAGGATGCCCTGTTCGAAAAATAATTTTTACATTGGAAGGAAAGGGTCTCATAGTCGAGAGATTGCTTCCAAATTAGATCTTGTACTTTCAAATCAATAAACTTAGTGAGCTCTTTGGAGACATCTAAATTAACTAGTATCTGAGCAACCGTAATACGGTGAATGGCTCTAAGATCCATGTATAAAAATTTACCCACTGAATCTTTTATTGCTTTGAAATAGAAAGTAGTCCAAAACTGTAATGGTAGAAAAGCCAACCTTATCTAGATCGGTCTAACATCAAAAGCCTCATAATAAAATTTAAATGATAGAAACCATGGTTTGAAAGCCAGAACATTATTATTCCAAGACTAAAAAAACTTCTGAAACACTAAATTCATATCCTCTACCAAATCAAAGAGAATAATAAAACAACCTTTTTACATAGGGAAAATACATTGACTACCTTACAATAAGAGTTGCCAGTTTTCCTTAATCCATCCATTCATATCTGGGAGAACCCACAAATCATCCCCAAGTCTGACAAGTATTGTTCTCTTTCTAGAAGAGTCTGAAGCTACTCATCATAATAACATTGAATCCTCAACTAATATGGGATATGTCACTTTCTTTTTTAAATAAGATTAACTAAATACTTGTAAAGCACATGTGATATTATGGTTGGAAACATTGATTTTTAAATCATTTGTATTCAATTTTCTCTAATATTCTTTTCAAGTCTCTCACCAAAAAAAAAAATATACAATTTATATTGTACTCACTTCTTATTAAGTTAATTGGTTATGAATCCATAAAAATATTTTATAAATATTATACATATTAGCATAATATAAATATAATTATCGTGTAGTACAAAATAACTTTAATTTATCAATTTTAAATTTATTGAAAAATTGTATATTAACACAAATTTAACTCTCCAACTTTAAACATCGTATATAATGATAGAGATTCAATATACAATTACAAATAGTCCTGCAAAAGGTGAGAGGTAAACCTAAATTATTTTTTCAATCCAACCACAAACATATCTTCATTGAAACAAAAGTAGAAACAAATCCATTAGCTACCAATACCAAAAAACCCATATAAAATAATAGTAGTAGAAGAAGATGACTAAGAAATAATTTTACAAAGTTTGATCCAATCCACTCGCTCTAAAATCGAGTTACCCAAGTAATAATATATCTAAACTTTCAAAGATTTTTAGTTGTTTTTCCAAAGTACAATGTTTGAGACTTTAAGTACACTAACTAAAGTTTAAAATTTACAAGAAGATTAGAAAATAATAATAATAGTAGAACACTTTCATATAATAAATTTATTTAATTCATAAATGTGGTGTATTTATATATGTAATGTGACAACATGTTGTGTTTGATATGTAACTAATAATCTCATTATTCAATGACAACAGTTTAAATTTTGAAAACATATTTTAATGTTTCAATGAAAACTATTATAGTCAAATTTTTGTAGCTTCTAAAAATACAATGTTGTCATGGATGAAAATATGATTCTTGTTTAATTTATTATGGTTTAAACATTGATGTCTCATTAATAATTTGTGTTTCCATTACAAAATATATATGCCATCCTAAGAATGCATAATCATAACTTAGAATGGTTTCAATTAGAACAGTTCCATATTTCATGGTTCCATTTGGAGTGGTTTCATGTATACCCTTTTTCATTTTTAATCTCTCTCTTAAATTAGTAATCTTACTATGGGTTTCATAAATTTCCTCACTTTCACAATATTCATTTGCTAGATATAAATGTGTTTCCACCGTAAAATGTGAAGTTTACTTAACGGCTATTCTGTAGATAATTAATTAAACCAACATCTAGGTTAGGTTGTCATGTGCATTGGACCTCAAATATGTTGTGAAAGTGAAATTTTCATACGCCTTGTGAACTGCAGGTTCTGAAGAATGTAGACTAAAATTGTGTTATATAATTATGTACAAGATATTATGATAAATTATTACCTTTCATGTGATTGAAGGTGATATTTTTCTATTTTAAACATTGAATGGTGACTGAACTTTGTATAAATTAAATTCAATAAATAATTAATTGGCACTCAAATTTCATGATAAAAAGAAAACATAGAAGCTGAAATAACAAAATTTGAAATGTATTCCTCTAGGATCCACCCATGAAAGTAGAAAAAATGAGCTACTACCATAATAGGAATAGCCTAGACAATTATATTTGAAATTTATAATCGCAACTTTTATGTTTTTCTTTGCTCATGAAATTTGAGTTCCAGAGTTGATGTATCATTAATAACTTATGTTACCATTTTGTGTGTGTGTGTAACCTTCTCTTTTAGTAAAGGCTTAAAAAAATAAAAATATTTATGTATATAGGATTGTAAATTCAAGCCTTAATTAATCCTTTAGACTTGGAACTAGTATGTCTCACTGTATATAGAGTATAACTATGATATAAAGTGAGACGTACTAATTCTAAGTTAAAAGGATTAATTAAGGCTGGAATTTACAAGCTTATATACAAAAATATTTGTATTTTGTTAATCCCTTACTAAAATTCTCTTTTAGTAAAGGCTTAACAAGTTTTTAAAAAATTGTATATAGGCTTGCAAATCCCAACTTTCATTAATCCTTTAGACTTGGAACTAGTATGTCCCACTATATATAGAGTAGAACTATGATTTTTTAGAAGCTTCCATCTAACTTCACTCAGCCATTATTTTAATTTGACGAAATTTGATACCACATATTAAGTAAATAATATATTACTAATGTATATTAAGACTCCTTCCCAATTTATTAATAAAAATGATTAAGAGTAATTAAGACTTTCAATGTATGGATGATATTTAGAAATTAAAATTAAAGTGACCATTTTGTATTTAATATGTAATATGTAATTAAATTTGTAAAACATTGACAATGATCTCAACATGGGAACATGTATTGATGTTTCCATGAAAATAGTTATAGTCAAGTTTTGGTAGTTTATAAAAATATGACTTTGTCATGGATGAAAATGGGATGATCAATTAATTTCCTATGATCTCACTATTTTTGTTGTTGTTTAAAAAGGTCTTGAATTATATTATGTTGTGAAAATTCATATAAAAGTAGGGGTACATGTTTCAACATGTTTTGAAATAAATAAAATGATTTTATCTTAGGTTTTTGTATGATGATCTATTTTTTTATTCTATTCCCTTTTTCTTAGTATGTGAAAAAATGGTATTCATACCTATAGGATGTAATAACCCCAAAATAAAATTAAACATCAAGACAAAGAGACTATGGTGTAATGATTCCAAATAAAACTAACACAAAAAATGTAATGAGACCAATAACTATGTTATAGCCAACATACGAACTAGACTAAGTTATAAATCATTAATGACATTTTAAGGAAGTACTTATATCCACTTATTACTCGTATTGAGGTAGGTCAATGTATGGACAATACACTTACACACTCCTCTCCATGCACTTTTTATATGGCCTTCCTTGTAGAGCCATTACTAACTTATAGTCTTACCAAAGTACCTATACAGACCATAACACAATATGGACTTATAGGGTAAACAAAAAAGAGTTAAACAAATAAATGTGAAAGTATAAATAGAATCAGCATAAGAATCATCATACTAAGCTTTCTTAAGCAAGATCTAGAGACAACTTCAAATAACAACTGTTGATTGTTTTGAGGATTATTTCCAAAATCAATACAATATAAGGTATTTTGAACAAAATGCTTCACTTAGCTTTGCTATCAGTTACTATCATATGAAAGTGTTATCCATATTTTGATTGTACCATCATCATTGTAATAATCATTGCACTATATTATCATACTCTTGAAATAACAATAATTACAGATTTAGGTTATATTCACATGTTCGATTTTAGAGTTTAAGAACATCTTATTTAGATAAAAATTATGGGTGTTACCATATAATTGGCCATCTCATCACCAACATGTTCAAATCAAGTTCATACAAGTTTCCAATTAACCATCTCATAAGCCATGGTATAAAGATCAAACCCTTACTTCCAAGTCTTATGTGTCACTTGGTTAATATGCATGAAAGACTAACAAAACATATCATAATCATATGAAATTCATTTTGTCTTAATGTTTCAACAACCATGCTTAATTTTTTCATGCGAACCTTTATAAAATCAACTTTCACCATCAATGTAATTAGTATAGTTATTGATTATACCAATTATAATATAACCAAATATTTTGGATTTATTTTGGTTCCTTTGACATGATAAGTAAATTACACCTAATCCATTATGGCCTTTAAGTTTACTTAATATATCTTATTTATTTTTAAAATATGATTTATTCCCATTAATCCTAGAAATGATTCACATTTAGGAATGACAAACAAATGCTCAACCTGAGTGCAGGTTATGTATTAAGATGCCAATATTTTAAATCAAACTAAGACTTAAGCACAAAAATATATAAAATTAGCCATAATTGAAACTGATTTCAATTACTTTAATATTCCAACATGTCACCATAATTCAATAATAATTTTATGATAAATCCACATGTTTTTTAATTAATTTATTAACGAGTACCAAACATGTTTTATCCATGATAGGATCCAATATAACAAAATAACTTTAATAGTTTGATAACAACAACTATTAAGATTTTAGACTTTTAATAACTAGACAAGTTGATTGGACAATATAATATTTTTCCTTTATATAGAAATAACCATATCATTTCATCTTATAACTCACCTATGATATGCTAAGTTTGAATGTTTTCCAAAATAAATCTTGAACACTTTAATATAAATATATAAAATTCAAGTAATAACAATATACTATTGAAATCTTAAGATAAAACCATATCATTATATAATAATAATTCCAATAAACATAATTTTAGAATTTCAACACTAACATCTAAACCTTTCAATGAAGATTAGTAAAAACTACAACTTAACTAAAAAATATTCATACTTCTATTTCCTTTTAAGCAGGAAACATTAGATGAAATTCTTTTGCTTTCATCCATTACCATATTGGAGTTAAAAAAATGTGCACATATTAAGCACTATAAATATGAAGTTCACAAATTCAGCCAAAGAGTCAACATTTAATGAAAACCAACCTATTATTATGCATTCACATTCACTAATAGAAAAATTCATAAATATATCAAATAATGATAGAAAATAATGTTACTTAAGGATAATATTTAGACAAATTAAGTTATAAATTAACATAACATCAAAATAAACCATTTAATCCTATATATAATTGGAGTTAACAATATTACTAAAATATTAACTGAGAGAATCAAATTATATTATCATCAAGATAGAGATAAATAAATACAATTATCAAATCTAAAAGATTTGTATTACATAAGAGTTATTAGAAAATGTTCATCCTAATGCAATCTTAAATAAATTCAAGCAAAATTTAAATCCTCTATTTTGTAAGATCAATCGACAATCACCTCTGTAGTCCTAATGAGGCTGTCATTGGTGGTAGACCACCCCAAGCATCCATTAGTTGTGGATCCAGATAGTAGGATAGGCAAAGAAAAAGATAATGACAAAGAAAATTTTGAGCTTGACTTGAAATAAAAACACATCAACTTAGATATAACAAGGATAAGAACTCATTCACATTCCATTTCATGGAGATTAGTATATTGACACCTAATCTAAAGAATACAGCTCATAACCTTGAGATTGTCATATTAAACCTCACATTATATTCAAGTGAATACAAACATGAACTTTAGCTATATACATTTTATATCCTTTAAATTATTTTCCATTATGATAAACTAGGCAATCTAGAATAAGAACATAGTTATTCAATAACAATAAATGATAAATATCAAACCTCAACACCATGCTATCAAAAAATAATAAAATAAAAGTTTTATAACAATAGCCATAGAAACCTTGACTCACAAAGTCATAAAAGAATAACCTAGAATTCAAGTGCATGCAATCATGTAAGAACACAAATTATTTATGAATACATTGCTAGAATTCTACCTATAACACAGGGGTAAACAACTCGCATTCCTAAAATACAAACATAAATTTTACCATTAAAACATAACTAAAAATTTCAATAGTCAAGTATTGACATCAACCAAAATCATTGAATAATGATGATATAATCAATATTTTTAAGCCAAAACCCTCATGACTTATTTTTACCATTTCTTCAACAAATGATTGTAAAAGAGATTGAAAATGTGTCAACCAAAATCAACTAGTTTAGGTGATGATTGTACCAAATAATGAAAATGAAATGATGACCAAATCATAATAAATAATATACACAGAAATCATTTTGAATTTGAATGAAAAACAAACAAACCCTCAAGACATTATTCTAGGGTACTCCATAACCATATTGTAGCCAACAAAAAACCTAATAATAAAAACAGAATAATAGTCATTATTATTTTTCCATGGCTGCATAACCACCATGAAACCAATCATACAATTAACAACATCAATAGGTTAAAAACCTACTTCATAACATTCAGGGTTTCCATAAAAATAAACAACACACAAAACCCATTTTTATTTTACATGCCAAGAAAAATATTTTTAACTAGTTTAAAAATGAAACTAGAATATATATAATGTTGAACACTTACAAGTGTAAAATAAAATAGTAAAACTTATTTGATAGCTTTGAATGAAAAATTTAAGAGTGTGAATCACCTCCTCTTTATCCTTTTCATTCTCCTCTACCAAAAACCCGATCTTACTATTTTTACAACTCACCTTAAAAAGATCAAAACCCCCCCAAAAAGTCTCCACATAAATCTCCCCCCATGGATGAAAATTAGAGCCACAACTGAAATGGTAGTATTTTTTAAAAACTCCAAACCATAATGGTCATTATTTCCACTAAACCCTCAATGGCATCCATAAGAAAATTTTGGTAGAGTTTCCCTCTCCAAACTAGGGTTCCAAATTGGTAGTGAATAACCAAATAAAAGTAATATAACCAAATAAAAGTATCTTAACTCTTATGCCCTTGTAAAATGAGTTAATTTCATCACCCAAAGTCAAGCCACAATTTTAAAAAACCAACTAATGCAATCCCCATGTGGCTCGTGGCCCCTTTTTACTATCCTGCATACGTCTAGTCAAGTCTTTGATTAAGACTTAGTCATATACTCTTACCACCAATGCTAGAGTCCATAGAGAGAAATAATAATAATATACTCATGTATTCAAAGACTAAGACCAAATCAAATAAGCAATCAAAGAAACAAAAATAGGTCAAATAAACCTTAACTGTTAAGGTTCTCAAGATAAATCAAGCAAGCATCAAATTCGATAGTAACATTGAACACAAAAATGGAAAAGTGACATAACTTGAACATTATAGACTAAGTAGATATACTCATAAACAACACTAGGAAAAAAATCATGCCAATGAAGAAACCAAAATCAACTTATAAAATAACTCAACAAGAAATAAAAGCTTAGAAACATTTTAAATTTTATTCAATTTATTTCCAATTCACCACCCTATATGGCTACCAAAATCCATAATCAAATTAGGTTATTTTACTTGTGCCTATGGTCACAAAATAGACCATCATTAGTATCTAGATAATATAATAATAAGTGTAGTGATCAATATAACTGAATCAATTATAATTCATAATAGTATTTAATAATTAATTGTCACTGCAAAATTTCAAAACATCATCAATATCTCAATGAGACAACAATGTCTCAACACACAATTGAACCATAATCATCTATAGCTAAATCACATCATAAACATCAGTAATATACCATAATGTATAAGCTACTTGAAAGATTTTATGCTAATAGTGTATAATAATTTAATATCAGTGATTAAGCTAGGATTATAGAGTTCCTAAGGGAAGCACTCTGAGTCACAAAGAAGCTCAAAAGATGAGGAATAAACTGTATTCATTCAATAGATAGTGTGTAGTCACAATAAGCTTACAAATGAGGGTATTTATAGGAAATAACCATCACCAACCCTACATAGGATCGTGACAAGATTCATGATCATATGAGGTGATAAAAATATATATAACACCTTAGTAAGCCTAACCATATAAGGTGTGAATGGAATCAGACAATGAAACTAGTTAGGGAGATCACCCTATTCACACTTGAAAGTGGAACTAAATAGGAAATAACCCTGTTCACATAAACAAGATCCCCCTTAAGTGTAACTTATGAGGAATGAAAAATGAAAATATCCAAAACACAATGAATGGGTCCTAATAACAAGGTCTGATGAGGTACCCATGTACAAAATAAACTCTCATTACTAGAGAAAAGGAGAAAAACCTATAGGAAAAAGGCCCTCCCTAAAAGAAAGAAAAGATGCAAAATATAAATAAATGATATAATGAGGTATCAACATGACCTCTAAAGCATGAAGTACATCATTAATATAAAATCAATAACCTCCCCCCCCCCCCGCCCATGATAGAGGAAATGTGATACTATGAGCCCCCCGCCCCCCAACAATGAAGTGACTCTTGTGGTAATGGTGAATGCCAAAAGATGCATGTTGAAGATGATCCAATGTTGATAAATTGCATTTCTATTTTTAGTAAGAAACAAGTCTAATGGTCAATGTAGAATAAATTCCCACTTTAAGAAGTAATATGAGAAAGGAAGCCTCAAGATGAATGAGGTCTATGAAATTTTCTCAAGTGTCACCATGTTGATCTTAAAGGATGATAATCCAAAGCTAAGTGGAAATAGATGTAGAACATGATCCAAACATGAAAATTCCTCCTTTGGATATGTCTTCTCAAAATTTTGATCAATGATCTCTAAGCCAGTTCTAAACTATGATGAATGCTTATAGGATGGATTAGGTACCATTGAAGATTCATGTACAGTAATTATGGATGTATGGTGCTCACCATTGGCAATATAACTGAACTGATAACAATCGGGTACTATTGTAGAAGGTTTAAATTAGGACTAAGTTGAGACTGTCAACTCATTAATATCTTTAGAAAGTGTCATAGTAGAAGCATATTTACAAAATGAAAGAACAAGTGGGTCTGAACGTGCCCTTGAATCATCTAAAAAATAAGCTTCATAGAAGCTGTCAAGAAAGAAGAAATGAATGTCCTCAATGGTGTCCCTCAAATTCAAAATATGGGACTCACAAAACAAACTTATAATATTTTTCAAGTATTAATCCCAAGGAACTATATTAGGAAGGTCATAAATGTCCTTGTTACACTGAAGTACTACAAATAGGAGAGGGAGGAGTGGGTGATTCCACAAAAAACTATTGAGATGTTTCCAAATCGATGCCAATGGGTGATAAACTTTGATTAATATGATCATGAGTAATGCATGATTTAAGTTCAGGAACTATGGATGTATGGTTCTCACCATCTATGAAGGGACTGAATAGAGGAGAATCAAGTGCTTATACAAAAGGTGTCAATGATGATGAAGTTGAAACTATTAACTCATGAATATCTATAGAATCTGTCATGATAAAATTTTGATAAATGTGTTAGGATCTTGCTCTACCAATTAGAGCACATATGATTAATTCTTGTATTAGCAACTAAACACAAAATTTAACCAGAATCAATAAGTAACTAGAAATATGAAACAACACAGGAATTGAGAGACAATACACAATTGCATTAATAATCACTTAGAAGAATATACAATAAAGAAGATGCCACTTCTTCTTCCACCTCAAAGGTTTGCCACACCTCAAGACCTTCTTCCCTCTCTCTCTTGGTCACAACAATCAATTCCAATACAGAATTGATGTTCACCTCTCCAACCAGTCAGTAACACGCTGCCAGTTCACCAAGTACACAATTGTACTTCAAGTAGATCCCCTGCTCTCTGCTACTACCTACAAATAACTAGATCATACTCACCATGTAGATGTCTTTCTACACCCCTGAAGAACCCTTGTCCTTGCCTCACCAAGTCCTTATGATTCTTCAACCAGCACCCCAGTGGATCTTCTCCAAGAACTTGCACAACCTGCAACTCTCTCTGATCATACACTCTCAATACCCCTATTTGGTAACTAGGAGGAACTACACTGGCTCTCTCTACAAGCCCAATGGCTTTCTAGCACAAGTTTACAATAAAACCATGAGTCTATTATATAGATCTCATCCAAACAATAATTAGACACCTAATACAATAATTAGATCTGCAGCTCTCAGTCTATAATTATCTCTAAGCATGCAAACACTTGGTTCATCAAGCAACTGCCCGTAATATACTCACAGTCAAACCACACAGGCGACTGACATCGGTCCCTGTCTGCCTAGGGGTCACCGACGTCGGCCGATCTCTGACCGACATCGGTTGCTCTCCTGCCTTATCCTACCGACGTCGGTTGGCTTAACCGACGCTGGTGTCTATGACACTCTAGCAACTCCTCCAATGGCCTTCTCCATGTCTGCATCAATGAAGCTTTTAGCTCCACAACCTAACAATCTCCCACTTGGAGATAAATAGTTGCACTGTACCTGTACTTATACCCCATCTAATCTGTTTCCTGGTTTGTATTCCTCTTCAAGCTCAATCCTGAAGACCACCCACCACACAACCTGTGATGCTATACCTGTCATTCAAGTAACCTGCCACATCCGAACCTACATATCCATGTAGTGAAGAACTTGACCCTGCATAACAAGAATCCCTACTTCTAGTCCCACTGAACTGCCCTCCAGTATTCCTTCCCTGAATTGGCTCCATACTTTTTGACAACCCCCATTGCTTGGGAAAAACAACTCAGGTCTACACTAGACCTCATGTGATTTCGAACCCTGTTTCAAGCTAAGCTTGAACTGTCTAGCCCTTGGTGTGCTTTCTGATTCTGCATCCTGCATCATGAACCCCGCCAACACCATCTTCACATCAGCTCCCATTGGAGATCAAATCTCCATGTCTCTTATGCCAAAGAATTTCGCTGCTTCAAATTCTTCATGACACACCTCTGAACTAACCTTACCCTTAGCTTAGCAAATACCTGTATGTACAAACCTAGTAGTAAATCACCCACATACAGTAACAAGATAATGTTGCGACCATCATCTACCTGGTAAGATAAAACCACAATAGTTACACTGACATTGACTGAAGCCATGCTTAGTCATCCACCTGTCAAAACCTGTACCACTGTCCTGCAGCTTCTTCAAGACCATATGCCTTGGCCTTCTATCTCTTGTATCCATCCACTCTCTTCTTTAACTTGGGAATCCATTCCATCTCTCAGTGCTTACTTCCAGCTGACAACTCTATGAACAAATACCTATTTGGTTCTTCTCCAAGGACTCACACTCCTCATCCATGCCAAGCTCCCACTGTATCTAGATTCTACCTGCATTGCTTCTTCCATCCTTCTAGTTCTTGACCATCAATAAGCAATATAAAGAAGGTGAACAATGAATATGAGGTTAACTTACCCTTACTGACCTCAACATGAGCGTTTGAGACTTGCTATCTGCCCACTATCCGTACCAGTGACCGATCTCAGCCATCTCCTAATCTATTTCTGATCGATGTCGGCTCCCTATACTGACCTGACTACCAACGTCGTTTCCCTGGCTGACGCTGGTGTCCCTCCTGCCAACATCAGTTCCTTCATGACCGATGTCGATCTTCCTGTTGTCAATGTCGGTTACTGTCTGATCGATGCTGATACCTGTGTTCGTCTGTGAGTGATAACTTCTTATCCATGAGCTCTCCATGGATCAAAATCCTAATCAAATCAACCCTGCTCTGCTCAGAATAATTCAGGTTCCTCACCTGATCTCTGTCCGTCATCTCCTCCATGAACACCAAGGCTTTCTAGTTCTTTAGCTTGTCAAAGACCTCTAACTTTTGCTTTAGAACCTGCATTCTCCTCCTACATATGTGACTAAGCCTATGAAGCCACATCTCCGCAATAGAAGGTGAATCAGCAATATAAGTAGATAGATAAAGGATACCTACTTTCTTACCACCATCTAATTCAAGTATATCTGCTGTGAGAGTTACAGTGCATCTCTCATCACCCAAATTTCTTGAAGAAGTTAGACTTATCTCCAAGACTGGTACCTGCATGACTTCCTTCAACCAATGTGTGTCATTTGTCTGTAATTTCAGCTTCACTTCCCCTTCGTCAATCATCTGACAAGGCTCTCCAACCCCTAAATAAATCTCTCCAAAGTCTCCAAAGACATACCCATGAAAAGATGCTCTATTTCAGGCTGCATGGAAAGAGGCAAAAGAATCTGTAAACAAAGATTCCACTTTATCCAGAACATCCTATGCAATATTACCCGCAACATATGCTTCCACAAGCTGATCTTCTACCGACCAACAATCTCTTTTTACCTGCTCCTTCTTTCCATCAATTAGACCATTCATGCTATTCAGTTTCTCCATTCATAGCTTACTTTCTTCTGCCATTGCTATACTCCCACTCAATCTAAAACCCCTGTGAGTGACCTGTAATCAACAAACACTACTAGATCTGAAACCACCTGTTAGTCAACCCAACCAAAAGCTCTGATACCACTTGTCAGGATCTTGCTCTACCAATTAGAGCACATATGATTACTTCTTGTATTAGCAACTAAACATGGAATTTAACTAGAATCAATAAGTAACTAGAAATATGAAACAACACAGGAATTGAGAGACAATACACAATTGTATTAATAATCACTCAGAAGAATATACAATAAAGAAGATGCCACTTCTTCTTCCACCTCAAAGGTTTGCCACACCTTAAGACCTTCTTCCCTCTCTCTCTTGGTCACAACAATCAATTCCAATACAGAATTGATGTTCACCTCTCCAACCAGTCAGTAACATGCTGCTAGTTCACCAAGTACACAACTGTACTTCAAGTAGATCCCCTGCTCTCTGCTGCTACCTGCAAATAACTAGATCATACTCACCATGTAGATGTCTTTCTACACCCCTAAAGAACCCTTGTCCTTGCCTCACCAAGTCCTTATGATTCTTCAACCAGTACCCCAGTGGATCTTCTCCAAGAACTTACACAACCTGCAACTCTCTCTGATCATACACTCTCAGTACCCCTATTTGGTAACTAGGAGGAACTACACTGGCTCTCTCTACAAGCCCAATGGCTTTCTAGCACAAGTTTACAGTACAACCATGAGTCTATTATATAGATCTCATCCAAACAATAATTACACACCTAATACAATAATTAGATCCATAGCTCTCAGTCTATAATTAGCTTTAAGCATGCAAACACTTGGTTCATCAACCAACTGCCCGTAATATACTCGTAGTCGAACCACACAGGTGACTGACATCGGTCCCTGTCTACCTGGGGGTCACCGACATCGGCCAATCTCTGATCGATGTCGGTTGCTCTCTTGCCTTATCCTACTGACGTCGGTTGGCCTGACCGACGCCGGTGTCTGTGACACTCCAGCAACTCCTCCAATGGCCTTCTCCATGTCTGCATCAGTGAAGCTTTGAGCTCCACAACCTAACAAAATGGAATCAAGATAAATGTTCATGTGAAGTTCAGAAAATAGTGATGAAATATTTGCTAGTATGGGGCCATGAGATTCTGGCAAACTGATGTTAATTGTAATACAAATTTTCCTTAGTTCATGAACATGAATGAGTTCTTAAAGATCATAAAGTTTCTTATCTATGAAATCATCGTAGGTATGTGTTTTGTTTCCATATTACACACATTTAAGTTTCCAATAATTAGGATCCATTACTAAAATCAGCAAATAAATGATCACAACAAGATCACCCCCCCCATAATCACTCAATCAAGAAGCCCTCCCCTAAGCAAAAATTATTTTGGCACTTTATAAATAGTGCAATTAAAAAATCTACTTGTAACAAAGTCTAAGTGGTGATTTACAATTAGTTTACAATTTTCCAAAAGAAGGAAATAATGAATAAGTTACAATTTTCTAAGATAATGATAAAAACTAAAATCACCACTATGAACCACATGAAAAAACATGCACTTTCAAAAACAATTGCACTCAAAACACATTCCAGATGAGCCCAAACATAGTCTTGAGAGGTTCAAAATAGATAATACACCTACAAATCTTGTGACAAAGTACCAAATACTAAAAAACCACTGATCAAATGTAGAATATTTCTACACCACTATGGAGTGAGTAAAAAAATATCCAAAATAAAAAAACATTGCTTGGCATTTGGAGGTCTAGATCTCGAGATATTCATCAATGAAGATAAGTCACCAAATCATTGTGTGCATTGAAGATGGGGTCACCCACAAGTTCACCAAATTAAATGGAGCTACCACCAAATCTAGAATTCTTCCAAGTTTAGAGGAAATGTTTCTAAAATATAGGAAACTTCCAAATTTAGAAATCCACCAAATTTAGCAAAGTTGACAAGGTTTAGTGGAGCTACCATTTTTGACCAAAAAATTCAAATTTTTGGTTTTCCCATTTATGGGAAAACTGAAACCCAGTCAAATGTGATTACTAGACAACTTAGATTGATCAAATCATGAGCATGGAAAATATGGTTTTTTTTGTTTTGAAAAATATTCCATGATTTGTTTTTTGAGAATCAATAAACCTGAATTGAAGAAACCAGGTAATTTGGCCAATTAGAATTTGGTAAAAATCTAAAAATGTTTTGATTTTTTTGTTTTTTCTAGAGAAAACATGGATATATTATTTTTTTGCTGATGTTTTTGTATAAAAAACCTTTTTTATTAAAAAATGATGTTTTTTTTTGTCATGGGCAAGGGGGTCGAGCCCTAGGTGGAGGCAACACCTCACACCACAAGCCTACGGCCTGAGGATTGGGGTGAAGCCCCACCCAAAGGCCTTATAGCCTTGCTATGGGGGATGAGCCCCTTCCTAAAGGTTGTGGCCTTAGGTAGCAAGCCATTAGCCTAAGACTAGGCCTGTGTAGGTTGTACGACCTATAGAATCATTTCTTTTTTTTTGTTTTTTTATTTCAAATTTTTTTTACTTTTTTTATAATAATTTTTTTTGTTATTTTTTCTTTTCAAATTTTTTTTTTTTAATATCAAAAATATATTTGGTTTTTTCTATTTTTATTATTTTTTTAATAATAGAAAAATTTCCTCTATTTTATTTAAATTCTAGTTTTTTGGCAATAATAAATGGTTTTGTTTTATAAAAAAATAGAAAAATTAAAAAATTACAATTGACCGGTAATACCAGATTTTTGAGAGCTAGAGTTGGAGGAGTTTGGGTAAAAAACAATTTGAAAGAAAAAGGTATTTTTGTGAAAAAAAAACTCCATTTTTATCTTACATCTCCAAATGTGTGTAGAACTATTGCAAAAACCAACCTATTGTAAAAACACCCCCAATGTTCAATGAGAATGATATTGGGAGTAGAGTTTTTGTTCTTTAGACAATCTATTGGTGGTGAGTTTCAATGTGCTAAATTTAATAAGCTCCAAGTTAACTTGTAATAAACACTCAATATGAATCCTCCCCAAACTAGTATTTTTCTAAACCTTTTTGACTCTCAGGGTCATCCAAAGGATGTAAGAGAAAATCATAATCAGTATTGGAAAATATATCCTAAGAGACTACCTAAGGTACTCAACCCAAGTTCTGATACCATGAAATATTTTATGCTAATAGCATATAAGAATTTACTATTAACGATTAGGCTAGGATTATAGAGTTGATAAGGGAAGCACTCTAACTCAAAAAGAAGATTAAAATATTAGGAATAAATTGTATTCACTCAATAGATAGTGTGCAGTTATAATAAGCTATCGAAAGAGTTTATTTATAGGAAATACCCCTCACCAAACCTGCATAGGATTATGACAAGTTCATGATCTTGTGAGGTGAGAAAAATATTTAAAATGCCTTAGTAAACTTAACCAAATAAGGTGTGAACAAAATTAGACAATGAAACCAATTAGGGAGATAACCCTATTCACACTTAATAGTAGAACTAGATAAGAAATAACCTTATTCACACCAACACTACTGAATGAAAGAAACAAAAGTAATCAAATAACTATGAAATAGTCATCAGTCAAGTCATAAAATAGTACTATAAAAAATTATTAAGTTTCAAATATCTAGGATCATGACATCCTCCCCTACTTGAAAAGGAGCCATCCTGATGACTAAAATAGCCAAGGATAGTGTTGTCTAAAAAGTATTTTATCTTCCCAAATATCACTTCTTTCAGACAAAAGAACTCATTGGACCAAAATTTAAGAAATTTCATGATTTCACTATCTAATGCAGTGATGATCTAAGATCCTCACGGATTCCAATTGCATCTTTTCCTCTTTTTAATCCTGAAAATGGGTCCAATTTAAAACATTCAAAGGATCATGTATGTATTTTCTCAATAATTCAACATAAAAAATATCGTGAATCGTAGACAGATAAAGGGGAAGAGCTAGTCGATAGGAAACAAGATTGGATTTTTCCAAATTTTAAAGGGTCTAATGAATTTGGGAGCTAGTTTGGAAGATTTTTCAAACTTTATTGATTTTTTCTATGATCGATCACACCAAAAAAAATTATCACCTACTTCAAATTTGCACGGTGACCTCTTTAAATTTGCATAATTTTTCTATCTATCAGAGTTATCTTTTAGATTTTGCCTTATGATTTTTATTTGTTTATCATATTATTATAAAACATTAGGACTAAAAATATTTATATTTTATAAACTTTCCCAAGCAAGTGGAGTCCTACATTTATGCCCATATAGATTTTTTAATGGACACATTTTAATCACAAAATGATATGTGTTATTGTAAGCAAATTCAACTAAGTGTAAATAATCTTTCCATTTACTTTGTTGATCCATCACATACATCCTTAGCATGTCTTTCACAATCTGATTAAGCTTTTCAGTCTGACCATCCATTTTTGGGTGGTAAGAAAAACTAAAATTCAATCTTTTTTCAAAAGTAACAATCAATGTTTTCCAAAATCTTGAAGTAAAAATTTTATCTCTATCATAGATAATGACTTCTAGCATGCCATGCATCCATACTATTTCTTTCATAAATCATTCAACAAACACAAATGCATAATCAGTTATATTTCTAGTAATGAAATGCCCAGCTTTGGTAAATTTATTTATTACAACCAAGATGGTATCATTTTTGCTTCAAGACTTTGGCAAATCATCTATGAAATCAAGTGAAATAACAACCCACTTACCTTGTGGAACATCATGAGGATATAATAGTCCTCCTAGATGGCAATTTTAAAATTTTACATTTTGGCATTCTAAGTATTTAGCCACAAAGTCAAAAACTTCATGTTTTAAACTAGGCCAATAATATAGTGTTTTCAGTTCATGTGTCATCTTCATGACACCTAGATGAGCAAAATGAGGTATTGTATGTATCTCTTTTAATAAAATAGTCTAAAAATCATCTAATTTGGGCACATAAATTCTATTTTTATGCTTAATTAGGCCATCAAAATTTAAAAAATCATTTTTTTAGTCTCATCAGCTAAACCTGCACTTAGCTTATGGTAGAATTCATTAGAACATTGTTGTTCTAAAATTTTATTTCTAAAATTATTATGCAAAACATACAAGGTAGTCAAATATGTGTATCAGCTAAGGGCATCAACAACATGATTTTCTTTAACTTTTATATATACAATATTCATATTCAAATTTCTAAAAAATTCCAACCATCTTCATTGGCATGCATTCAGATCATCCTAGGAAAACAAGTATTCTGGGCTACAATGAAAATATTTGACCTTAAAATTTTTTCCCAATAGAAAATGTTCCCATTACTTAAGTGCATGCCCAATGGAAATAAGTTTAATGTCATGAGATATATAATTTTTCTCATGTTTTTTAAGTTTTCATGACTCAAAAGCCACCACCTTACCATCCTATGTCAACACACCACCAAAGACTTCTTTGGATTCATAAGTCTAGATCTCAAATTTACCATTTGGATATGAGACAATAAGTACAAGTGATATTGTTAAAATCTCCTTAAGCTTATTAAAAGCTTGTTCACATTATGAAGTTTAGACAAACTTCTTACCTTTACGGTACAAGGAAGTTATTGAATTGGCTAATCTATAAAACATTTCCAAAAATCTTATATAATAGCCAGCCAATCCCATAAAACTACATACTTCTAATATATTTTTAGGAGCATGCCATTCTTGGATAGCCTTAATCTTGGTTGGATCCACAACAATAACATCCTTATAAATTATGTGAACCAAAGAATGAATCTCAAATTGTGAAAAGACACATTTACATAACTTACCAAAAAAATTATTTTGCCTTAACCTTTGTAGAACTAAACACAAGTGTTAATCATGTTCAATTACATTCTTAGAATAGATCAACATGTCATCAAGAAAGACTAACACAAACATGTCTATAAAATCTCTAAATACACTACTCATTAAGTTCATAAATGTAAAAAATACATTATTTAGACATAAGGGCAATATCATAAACTCTTAATGTCCATACCAAGTGTAAAAAATAGTTTTATGGATGTCCTCTTCCTTGATTCTCAATTGATGATAGTCTAGTCTCAAGTCTATCTTAGAAAAGATAGTTACATCCCTTATTTGATTAAATAGATCATCTATCCTCGATAAAGGATAATTATTTTTTCTGGTAACCTTATTTATCATTTGGTATTCATCACATAACTACAATTTTCCATCTTTTTTCAAAAAAAACACATGTGCACCCCAAGGAGACACACTTAGTGTAATGTTGTCATTTTCTAGCAACTCTTGGACATAAACCTTAAGTTCCTATATATAAGATATGTTCATGTGGTAGGGAGATTTTGATTTAGTAGCTACCCCATGCATTATATCAATATAAAAATCAAACTCCCTCCAAGGAGGAAGTCTAGTTAGTTTTTAAGAAACATATCAGAAAATTCCTTAAAAATGGAAACTCTTTATAAGCAGTTTCATTTTTAGGGGTAGTTTTATGCTTATAAACAACATATATTTTGTATCCCTTTTTCACATCCTTCTTTAGTTGTATATTTTAAAGAAGTTTACATATTTTATACTTAGTTAAACCTTGAAATTCTATTGTATTTCCTACATCAACACAATAATTTATCATCTTATTATAATAGTCCAAGATGGCTTTATGTTGTTGCAACCAATCCATTCCCAAAATTAAGTCATAAGATCCAAGAGGAGATAAAATTAGATTGGTTTTGGTTTGAAAAATCTCAAAATATATCACTATTTACTCAAGACATTTGGATACTACTACTCTTTTGCCTATACCAAATTCAACCTCCTAACCTTCCCTTAATGTCACATGACTCAAATTACATTTATTGACAATATTAAGAGAAATAAAACCATATGTTGTACCTAAATCAACTAGAATATAAATTGAATAATCATTTAATTTAACTTTGATCTTGATAGGAGTGTTTGGGTAATCCACATTATGATTGCCCACAACTGTATCTACTATATGGCTCATTAATTATCCCTATTACAGATTTGGACAGTCCTTGTGATTATGATTATCACCACATTCCTATCACACTAAAATCCTTTGAGGTGATACATGAATGGTGTTTACCCCCATGGTAGGTATATTTTGACACCCTTGGGTCTACTTTTTCTTATAAGCTCAAGTCTTAGAAAAATTATTATTCTTGAAATTTTTATTTTGCCCCAAAAAATTATTAAAACCATTGGCACTTTTGTTAAAACTATGGCTTTGATCAATTTTCTTAAATTTTTTAGGTGATGGGGATAGATTTTTGCTTCTAGACTCTTGTCCATTCTACTTATAATATTTTCTCACCTTTTGACAATCTTTCTCTTTCTCTTCTACCCTATGAGTAGATTCAATGGCAGCAGTCAAGGTCTTTAGGTTGGTCATATTGACATCATGTATCAATATTTCCTTCAGTCCCAAACTAAACTTGATTACTTTGGTTTCTTCATCATCCATGTAGTTCACATGATGTAGCATGTTCAACAACTTATTTCCATATTCAGTTACTGACATACCTTCCCTCTTTAATATCTGAAAGTTAGTTATTTTTTTCTCTTTGAAATTAGAACTCAGATAATTCTTCCTAAACTACCTTTCAAAATTAGGCAAGGTAAGAGTCATTGGATATTATCTTCTAAATCATAGAGATGATTCCACCATATAACTGTAACTACAACCAACTGATGTGTATCCACCCTTACCTTCACATTGGATGGCATGTTATGAAAGATAAAATATTTCTACAATTTAACCAACCATGCATCTACTGCATCACCTAATTCATCACAAAAAAATATTGGTGGGGGAAAAAATTTCAATTCTTTAATAATGAGATCAACCACATATATAGGGTTGTCTTAGGGTTCCTAATCACCACCTTGTCATTCTTATCTAAGGGATACATCTTCAGGTGGAATGCCTTCTAGATTGTTCAATTTATATTCTTTGATTTACAACTTGATTTGTAGAGAATTGAAAGTAGTTAGAATCCCATTCAAGACTACCTTTTTGTTAGTATTTGTATTGTTTTCATCATAATTAAGTGATACAACATTACTACACACATTATTAAGGGGAGTTTCTTCTCTTATAGGAACATTATCTCTATGACCTCTACCTCTACCAAGGTTAACACAACCTAAGTTGTTATTTTTCACTCTAGATATTATTCTCACCATCATGAGGTGAAACAAACAAAAATTTAAAAGAAAAATAGTAATAAACATTCCAAAAAGTTCCCTCTAGTAGTTAACTCACTCTAATACCATAATGTAATAATCTATTTTTTTAAACACTAATATAAAGCAACTATGGTGCAAAGATTCCAAAGAAACCTAACATGTAAAATATAATGATACCCATAATTATGTTATAGCTAACACAATAACTAGAATAAGTTATAAATTAATAATGAAACTATTAGGAAGTAATTATCCACTTACTACTTGAATAGGGTTAGGTTAGTGTATGAATAATATAAACACATTCCTCTCTATGCACTTCATATATGGCCTTCCTAGTAGAGCCATTACCAACTTATAGTCTTACCCGAGTACTTATATAGACCATAAAATATTTTACATCTCATAGGTTAAATGAAAAAGAGCTCAAAAAATAAATGCGAAAGGAGAAATAGATTTAGTAGAATAATCATCATATTAAGCTTACTTAAGCAAGATCTATAAAACTTTAGATAACAACTAGTGATTATATTAAAGACTATTTCCAAAAGAAATAAAATAAAAGGTATTTTAAATAAAATACTTCACTTAGCTTTGGTACCAATGAACATTGTACAAAAATTATATCCATATGATCATTGTACCATGATCATTGTAAGAATCACTACACTATATTCTTGTACTCTTGAAATGACAATAATTATAGATTTAGGTTATATTCACATGTTCACTTTTAGAGTTTAGGCATGTCTTATTTAGTATCCAATGATGGAAATTACCACATAAATGGCCATCTCATCACTAACATGTTCAAATCAAGTTCAAACAATTTTTTGATTAACCATCTCATAAGCCTTGGTATAAAGATCAAACCCCTACTTCTAAGTCTTATGCATCACTTGGTAAAAATGCATGCAACACTAATGAATCATATCATAATAATATGAAATTCATTTTTTCCTAATATTTCAACAACTTTTCTTAATTTTTACATGTGAACCTTCATTAAATATACTTCCACCATCAATGTAATTAGTATAGTTATAGAATATACCAATGATAAGTTAACCAAATATTTTGGATTGATTTTAGTTCCTTTAACAAGATAAGTAAATTGCACCTGATCCATTATGACCTTTAAGTTTACTTAACTTATCTTAGTTATTTTTAAAATATGATTTATTCCCATTAATCCTAAAAATGATTCACATTTAGGAATGACAAACAAAATGCTCAACTTGAGTGCAAGTTATTTATTAAGATGTCAATATTATCATTCAAACTAAGAATCGAGCATACAAATCTAAAAAAGTAGCCATCATTGAAACTAATTTAAATTACTTTAATATTCCAACATGTCACCATAATTCAATAAGAATCTTATGACAAATACACGTCTTTTTTTATTAATTTATTAATAAGTATCGAACATGTTTTATCCACAATAGGATCTAATATAACAAACTCACTTTAATAGTTTGATAACAGCAACTATTAATATTTTATACTTTTAATAACCAACCCATTTGGTTGGATAATATAATATTTTACCTTTATAAATAAATAACCATATCATTTCAACTTATAACTCACCTAAAATATGATAAGTTTGAATGGTTTCCAAAAGTAATCTTGAACACTTTAATAGAAATATATCAAATTCAAGTAATAACAATATACCATTGAAATCTTAAGATAAAATAATTTCCTTGTAAAATAATAATTCCAATAAATATAATTTTAGAGTTTCAACATTAACATCTAAAACTTTCAATGAAGATTAATAGCAACTCCAACTTAACTAACAAATATTCATACTTCTATTTCTATTTAAGCAAGAAACATTAGATGAAACTACTTTACTTTCATCCATCATCATATTGGAATTAAAAAAATGCACTTATTAAGAACTATAAATATGAAGTTCATAAATTTATCCAAAGATTCAACATCAATGAGAAACAACCTGCTATTATTCATGCACATTCATTAATATAAAAATTCATCAACATACCAAATAATGATAGCAAATAATGTTACTTAAGGGTAGCATTTAAACTAATTAAGTTATGAATTAACTTAACATCACAATAAACCATTTAATCCTTTATATAATCAAAGTTAACAATCTTAATAACATATTAACTAAGAGAATCAAATCATATTATCATCAAGATAGAGATAAAAGAATACAATTATTAAATCTAATCAATTTATATTACATAATAGTTATTATCAAATGTTTATCCTAATACAATCCTAAGGAAATTTAAGCAAAATTTAAATCATTTATTTTGAAAGATCAACTGATAACCACATCTACAATCCAAATAAGTCTTCCATTGGTGGTAAACCACCCCAAGAATCCAATGGTTACAGATCTAGATATCAGGATGGGTGAAGAAAAAGGTAATGAAAAAAACAATTCTAAGCTTAACTTGAAATAAAAATATATCAACTTTGATATAATGAGGAGAAGAACTCACTCACATTCCAATTCATAGAGATTAGTATCTTGACACCTAATCCAAATATTACATCTCATAACCTTGATCTTGGCATATTAAAGCTCACATTATATTCAAGTGAATACAAACATGAACTTTAGCAATATACATTTTATAGCCTTTAAATTATTTTCCATTATGCTAAACTACACAATCTATAATAAGAATATAGTTCTTCAATACCAATAAATGATAAATGAAAAAGATCAAACCTCAACAACATGCTATCAAAAAATAATAAAATCAATGTTTTATAACAATAGCCATAAAATCCTTGACTCACAAAGTCATCAAAGAATAACCTAGAATTTGATTGCATGTAATCAGGTAAAAACACAAATGATTTATGAATACCTTACCAACATTCTCCCAGTAACACAAGGGTAAACAACTCACAGTCCTAAAATATAAACATAAATGTTACCATTAAAACATAACTAAAAAGTTCAATAGTCAAGTATTGATATCAACTAAAATCATTGCATAATGATAAAATAATCAAGATTTTTAACTCAAAACCCTCATGACTTATTTTTACCATTTCCTCAAGAAATGATTGTAAAATAGATTGAAAACATGTAGCCAAGAATCGATAGGTTCACGTGATGATTGCACCAAATAATAAAAATTAAATGTTGACCAAATCATAATAAAAAAATATACCCAAAAATCATTTTGTATTCTAGTGAAAAACAAACAAACTCTCAAGACATTATTCTAGGGGCATCCATAACCATACCACAGTCAATAAAAATCCTAATAATAAAAACAAAATAATAGTCCTTTTTATTTTTCCATGGATACATAACCACCATAAAACCAATCACATAACTAACAACATCGACTAGTCAAAACCCTACTTCGTAACATTTAGAATTTCCATAAAAATAAACAACACACAAAGCCCCTTTTTATTTTGCATGCCAAGAAAAATATTTTGAACTAGTTTAAAAATGAAAGCACAATATATACTAGTCTGAACACTTACAAGTGTAAAAGAAAATAGTACAAATTATTTGAAAACTTTAAATGAAAAATGTAAGATTTCGAATCACCTCCTCTTTATCCTTTTCATTCTCCTCTACCAAATCCTGAGCTCACTATTTTTTTAGATCACCTTAAAAATATCAAAACCCCCAAATAAAATCCACATAGATCTCCCCTCATGGCTAAAAAATAGAGCCATGATTGCAATGGTAGTCTCTATAAAAAGAACTCTAGGCCATGACGGTCATTATTTCCACTAAACCCTCAATAGTAGCCATAAGAAAAAAATTGTAGAGTTTCCCTCTCCAAACTAAGGTTCCAAATTGGTAGTGAATAACCAAATAAAAAATATATAACCAAACAAAAGTCTCTTGACTCCTATGCCCTTATAAAATGATTTTATTCCATCACCCAAAGTCAATCCAAAAAAAAAAAACAATTAATGCAATCCCCATATGCCTCATGGCCCCTTTTTACTATTTTTCTCAAGTCTAGTCAAGTCTTTGACTAAGACTTAGTCATATACTCTTGCCACCAATGCTGAAGTCCATAGAGCCAAGTAACAAGAACATACTCATGTATTCAAAGACTAAAACCAATTCAAATAAGCAATTGAATAAACAAAAGGAGGTCAAACAAACCTTGACCCTTAGGGATCCCAATACAAATAAAGAAAGTATCAAATTCAGTAGTAACACTTCACATAAAACTAGAAAAGCAACATAACTTGAACATTCTAGACTAAGTCAAGTTACTCACAAATAAAAATAGAAAAGAAATCATGTTAATCAAGCAACCAGAAGTAACTTATAAAATACCTCAAAATTAAAGAAAAGCTTAGAAACATTTTAAACTTTATTCAATTTGTTTCTAATATGCCACCCTATTCAGCTACCAAAATCCATAAACAACCTAGCTCATTGTACTTATCCCTATGGTCACAAAATAGACCATCAATAATACATATATAATATAATAATAATAAGTACACTAATCAATATTATTGAATCAATTGTAATTCATCATTAACTGAATCCATTTAGCATAATTCATACTAGTATTTAATAATCAAGTGTCACTACAAAATTTCACAACATCATCAATATCTCAATGAGACAATAATGTCTCAACACACAACTGAACCACAAATCATCTATAGCTAAATCACATCATAAAGATCAACAATATACCATAATGTATAAGCTACTTGAAAGATTTTATGCTAATATAATATAATAATTTACTATCAACAATTATGCTAGGCTTATAGAGATCCTAAGGGAAGCACTCTAACAAATAAATAAGATCAAAAGATGAGGAATAAACTGTATTCACTCAATAGATAGTATATAGTCATAATAAGCTTACAAAGGAGGTTATTTATAAGAAATACCCCTCACCAATCCTACATAGGATTAATACAAATGTCATGATCCTATGAGTTGAGAAAAAAAATTAAAACACCTTAGTAAACTTAACCAAATAAGGTGTTAATGTAATCAAATAGTGAAATCTATTAGGAAGATAACCCTGTTCACACATAACAGTGGAACTAGATAGGAAATAAACCTACTCACACCAACACCCCCCCTTAAGTACAACTTATGAGGAATGAGAAATTAAAATATATAAAACACAATGAGTGGGTCCCAACAAAAAGGTCTAATGAAGTACCCATGTACAAAATAAAATCTCATAACTAAAAAAAATGTGAAAAAGTTGTAGGAAAAGTCCCCTCCCCAAAAGAGAAAAAAGATGTAAAATATGAACAAATGATGGAAGGAGGTATCAACATGACCTTAGAAATATGAAATCCATATTTAATATACAATCAATAACCCCCTCATGAGGGTGGAAATGTTAGACTATGAGTCCCCCCCCCCATAATGAAATAACTCCTATTTCAATGGTTAATGTCAAAAGATGCATACTAAAGATGATTGAATGTTGAAAAACTACATTTCTCACTTTGAGAAGAAACAAGTACAATGGTCAATGTAGAATAAACCCCCACTCTAATAATCAATGTGAGAAAGGAAGTCTCAAGATGAATGAGGTCTCTGTAAGTTGCTCAAGTGTCACCATGTCGATGTCGAAGGATGATAATCCAAAGCTAAGTCAAAAATGATGTAGATCAGGATCCAAACATGAAAATGCCTCTTTCAAATATGTCTTATCCAAATGTTGCTCAATGATATCCAAGCCAATGCCAAACTATGATGAATTTAATAAGATGGATCAGGTACCATAGAAGATTTAGGTATATTAACCATGGGTGTATGGTGTTCACCATTGGCAAGACAACTAAACCAAAAAGAATCTGGTACTACTAAAAAACGTTTAAATGAAGACTATGTTGAGAATGTTAACTCATGAATATCTAAAAAAAGTGTCATGGTAGAAGCAGATGTAGGGAAGGAAAGAACAAGAGGTTCTGAATGTGCCCTCAAATCATCTAAAGAAGAAGAAGCTTCATAGAAGCTGACAAGAAAGAGGAAATAAATGTCCTCTATGGTGTCCTCCAAATCCTAAAGATGGGACTCACAAAACAAACCTAAAATATATGTCAATTATTCATCCCAAGGAATTACATCAAGGAGGTCATAAATGTCCTACTATACTGAAGTACTACAAATAGGAGAGGGAGGAGTGGGTGATTCCTCCAAAAACTAGTGATACATCTCCAAATAGATGCCAATGGGTGAGAAACTCTAATTGATTTGATCATGAATAATGCATGATTAAAGTTCAAGAACCATGGATTTATGGTTCTCACCATCAATGAGAGAACTAAATAGAGGAGAATTAAGTGATTATATAGAAGGTTTCAATGATGATGAAGTTGAAACTGTTAACTCATGAATATCAATAAAATTTGTAACGATAAAATTTTGATAAATGGAATCAGGATAAATGCTTGAGTGAACTTCAACAAATAGTGATGTACTATTTATTATTATAGGGCCATGATATTCTGGCAAACTAATGTTATTTGAAATACAAAGTTTCCTTAGTTCTTGAATGTAAATGAGTTCTTGGAGATCAAGTTTTATGTCTATGCAATCATCATAGGTATGCATTTTATTTCCATAGTGCTCACATTTGAGTTTAAAATGATAAGGAGCCATGACTGGAAACAACAAATAAATGATCACAATAAGAGCATGCCCCCAAAATCACTAAATCAAGAATCCTTTCCCCAAGTAAAAAATATTTTGGCACTTTATAAGTTGTGTGATTACAAGTTCCACTTGCAACAAAGGTTAAGTTGTGGTTTACAATTGGTTTATAATTTACCAAAAGAATGAAATAATTAATAAGTTACAATTTTCTAAGATAATGATACAAACTAAAATCATCACTATGAACCACACAAAAAAATATGCACTTTCAAAAAAATTGCACTCAAAACAGGGTCCAGATGAGCCCAAACGGAGTCTTGATAGGTCTAAAATGGATGATGCACCTACAAAACTTGTGACAAAGTACCAATTTCTATAAAACCATTGATCAAATGTAGAATATTTATATACCACCACGAAGAGGGTGGTAAAATAGCCAAAATAAAAAAAATTGTCATTTTAAGGTCTGGAGCTCGAGATATTCATCGATGAAGACAGTTTCCTAAATCACCATGTAGATTAGAGATGGGGTCCCCCAAATTTTCACCAAATTTATCATAACTACCACAAAATTTATAATGCCTTCAATTTTAGTGGAAATTATATCAAAATAGAGGAAGTTTCTAGATTTAGAAATCCACCAAATTTAGTTAAAGTTGACCAGGTTTGGTAGAGCTACCATTTTTAACCAAAAAGTTCAATTTTTTTGCATTTCCCATGTGTGGAAAAATTATAACCCAGTCAAATTTTATTACTAAGCAACTTAGATTGGCCAAATCATGAGCATGGAAAATCTAATTTTTTTATTTGAAAAACAATCCCTAATTTTTCTTTTGAGAATCAGTAAACCTGAATTGAAGAAAGTAAGTAATTTGGCCAACCCGAATTTGGGAAAATTTTGACAATGTTTTGATTTTTTTGTTTATTCTGGATAAAACATGGATATATTATTTTTTTTTCTAGTTTTTTTGTTGAGAAAAACTTTTTTTTGAAAAAAATTGATGTTTTTTTTGTCTTGGGTGGGGGGTGAGCCCTAGGTGGAGGCAATGCCTCACACCATAGGATTACAACTTGAAGGTTGGGTCAAAGCCCAACCTAAAGGCCTTACAACCTTTGTGTGGGTTCCAATCCCCTTCCAAAAAACTATGTCCTTGGGTAGTAGGCTGGTACCTTACAACTAGGCCTGCGTAGGCCATATGGCCTCCAAAATCAATTTTTTATTTTATTTTGTTTTTTGATTTCAATTTTTTTTACTTATTTTTTTATATTTTTTTATTTACAATTTTTTTTTTAAATTTGATAAGGTAAATAACTTGGTTTTACAGGGACTAGGAACCATAGTTAAAAAGGTGTAAATAAAAGTAGTAAGCCCCACATACTGAAAAATAAAAATAGTAATAGTACTAGATAACTATCCATGCAGAAGGCAAAAAAATATGCAGATAACCAATAAACTATTCTAGGAGGGGGGATCCCTCCATTGGTTCCTTCATGTCCTCAATAATCTTCTCTTTTTTGGCCTATTTTATATTTTTAATTTTGACCCTTGATCTTTTTCTAGGCCCTTATATTTCCTCCCTGGGTAGGATCATACGGGATCTCCTCTACACCTATTCCTTCAGTGAGGTCTTCATTATAAGGGTTATGACAGGGATCTTGGGGGAAGATGTTTTTACCACCATCATGTGTTACTTTATATGGTTTCATTATATCTTAATATAATGAGGAAAGGATTGGAATATTTTAGAAACTTCTTTGTTCATGGCACTCCAATCCTATATAAGGTCTGATAGACACATCTTGCCCTCATGAAGATTACTATTAAATTTTTTTATATACTCTTTATTATATTTTATTTCCTTTGTTACGGGGGTCTTTCCTTTACCTACTACTTCTCTTGAAGTTCCCTCATCTATCAGGAGTGGATTAGGTTTAAGTACAGAGAGTTTTAGGGGAGGGTCTTCAGTTGAGGTTTTGGAAAAAGGGCTAGCATGGGAAGTAATAATTATCAGACGGTGGGACCCTAAGATAAGGTCTTCCTTAGGGGAGTCCTCCTTATTATAAGACCCCTTAAATATAACCTCCTTACCCTATATGGTATCATTTTCTTTAACAAATAACATGATAAAGACCTAGTGTAGAATGAGATTTGCTTCATTAATTTGGTGCATGAGAGTGATGCTCTCCAAGGATTTGAAGAGATAAAAAGGGAGGATAATTTTATACCACTAAAAATGATTGTGTAGGATAAATCAATGAGAAAATATTAGGGTGTACTTACCTTCAATCATCAAATATTACATTACTTATATGCATACTTCGAGCCATTGGCACATAAGGTCTAAACAAGGGAACCCCTTTTTGTCTATCTTGTTGAATTCATTAGTGCCAAATAAACTCTATAAAATATCCTATTTTTTTATTGGTATTTATATGCCTTTGTTTCATCACATGAAATACATGTGGCTTCTCCCATCAGCTCCTCTATGATCAATATTTTTACCCCTCTTATATCCATGACCCTCATATTCCATACTGCAATAAATTATTTTGCCAAGCCCACATCATGTTCAGTTACCCTTAGCATAAATTTTGTGAGCCTTCTATGAATCTTATTTCACACCTTCTTCAAAATTCTAACTTCCAACTAGGAATTTAGTTCAAGGTGGTCCCTATCTCCCCCCATTCAATAGTAACCAGAGAGCCAAAGAGGGAGTTTGGCAAGTCCTTATAGAGCTTAAAACTAACAATTTATAAAAGGCTTGTAGTATACACTTCCTCCCACCTCATGTAGTTAATTATCCTCACATTGGAATTATGGTAGGTCATTATATTTGAAATCCGTTACTTTAGGATTATAGTTCACATGTGTGATTATCAATTCATTGTCCTATCTCAAGGGGATTTCATTTTAAATGGTTGATAAGACACTTTCAAGGATTGGCATCTAGTATGTTAGTTAAAATAGGGATACCTACTCCTATATTATCAAGCATATCTAATTCTGTATTCCCTTCATGATAAGTGTGAATAATAGAGAATTATGCCATCCCTTAAACCCTGCTTAGCATCATCAATTATGGCTTTTATTATGTGGGAGGGGGTTATTTTGCCTTTTAGGGCATTGAAAGTATTGAGGGAATCCCCCTAAATAATGATTCTTTCCATCTTAAGTTTAGAGGCAATTTGAATACCCCATAATTCCACCTTAGCTTTGGCCACATGGTTTGTTGATGTTCCCATGGGGCCTGCATAAGCAATAATCAACTTCTGATCTAAATTCCTTATGGCTCTTACCATGCTCATAAGGCCCAGGTTTAATTTTGATGCTCTATCAAAGTTGAGTTTAACCTATCCTTTAGGTGGAATATTCCACCTAATGTGTTTACATATTATATCTTTGTATGGCGACCTTATTTTTTGTACCACCTCCCAATTACTATAAATTAACTGTGCAGTGGTAGATCCTAGATTTTTATTTGTGGGAGGGAAGGCTCTCCAATTATAAGTGATGGTAGGGAAAAGGTAGAGAAAAACCCATTTTTAATAGTGTTTTATGTTTGAAAATAGAATGTCATTATAGGCTTTCCAAACACTACAAAACTAGTGAGGGAGAGCAAGATTCTAGAGGAAGGCCAAGGATGAAAGACTCCAATGAGGTTTCCATTGGTTAATGAAGTCAAAAAAATTATCTAGTTTAACCAATAAGAGGTTGAATTTATTCAATAACCAATCAAATAAGATTGATCTTAATGGACAAGTCATAAATAGATGATGAGTTGAGTCCTCAACTTTTCTACATAGCAGGCACCGGCTAGGGATAATGAGTCTTCTTTTTGCCAAGTTGTCCACAATTAGGATCTTGTCTTGGGCTGCCAACAAAAAAATAAGTTTACCTTAGGAGTCAAATGTTTTATCCATAAATATTTCTAGTAGTTCCATTCATTTTTTAGATTCTGATTAGTGGTGTGTCCTAAGGAAACTAATTACTTTCTACTATCTTTAGTTGCCCACAAAAAATGATCTTCCTTAGGGAACATAGGGATGTCAACTTATTTGATGGAAGAATTAATATTATAAATCACTTGCGATTCTTCAGCAGTGTATCTTTCTATGGGAAGGACTTTCCAACTCTTTGAACCCTCATTCACATCTTAATAATCTTTGACTTTGGATCCCCATATTTGCTTGAATTTCACACACGAGTTATCCCAAATTCCTTGTGAAGATAGGGGGTGGTGGACATACAAGAATCCTCTTAGAATTTTCTTCTATCCTCATCTCAAATTCATCTTTTAATTATTTTTATAAGTAGGTACTTATAGCTACTGATGGCTTTCTATAATGTAAAACCATCCATTGGGCCTTCTTCCCATAAAAAGTAGTCTTCCTTAGACCCTTCAAGATATTTGGCCTTGACTATTCTAGCCCATTATTTGTCTTCTTACATAAGCTTCCATCCCATTTTTTCTAGTAGGGCCCTATTCATGGACATAATGCTTCTAATCCCCAATCCCACATTCACTTTAGGTACATAGGTTTTCTCCCAAGAGACTAGGTGAAACCTGAATTGATCCTTAATACCCTTCCATAAGAGTTTATTTTGAATTTGTTCTATTTTTACTACCACCTTAGTGGGCATCAAAAAGACTAGCATTAGGTATACTAGAATACTCTTAATCAAATATTTAAGCAACTAGAATTTGCCCACCTGAGTGAAGAGGTGTCCTTTCCACCCTGCAAGTTTTCTCTAAATTCTAAGGGGATTCCAAAGTTTCGATTCTATTTTACCTTAAAATAGTGGAATACATAAATATATTGTTGGTAATTGACTCACCTGACATTCTAGAATTCTTGTAATCCTTTTATTCAATAACACTAGAGTATTGATAAAGAAAGAGAACTATTGCAGAAGTTTATACACTTTTTCAAGACAGATTTGTATTTTTTTAGAATGCATTTCATCTTTCTAGCTTCCTCCACCAAAGCTTCATATAATATGATCATGCCATCTATAAATTATTCATGGGTGATAGGTTTAGTATTAAGTGCTACTAAGATGCCTTTAATTAGATCATGTGTACGGACATTCAATAAAATCTTCCCCAAGGTTTCTGCCACTATGATGAATAGATATAGGGAGAGAGAGTCCCTCTGTCTTAGTCCTCTAGAAGCCAAGAAAAATTCCTTTAGGAATATGTTCAATATTATGGAGAATTTGGGAGTATCTATGCAATTATATATGATTTTCCTTAGGTCTTGATTGAATCCTAAATTTTCAAGGATCTTAATTAAGAAATTATAGGAGATTCAGTCATATGATTTGTTCATGTCCAGCTTAAGAAACATGCCTTGTCTTTGGAATTTGGATATGGAGTGAATGGCTTCATGCACTAAGATGATTCTATCTATTATTTTTCTTCTAGCCATGAATGTTCCATGTTGTTCCCCAATGACTTTATCTAGGAGGTGTTGCATTCTCTTCACCAAGATGATCGAGTAAATTTTATAAGTGGTATTACAAAGGATGATTGGTTGAAAATCCTGTAGTTTTTTTGTTCCTGGATTTTTTGGGATCAAAACCAAAAAATTATTATTCATTTCTTTAATAATGGTTGTAAATTAGAATAATTATCTAACTACTACCTCAACCTTGGTGTGAACAATATCCTAATTTTTTTGTAAGTAGAAGGGGGAAAGCCATCAGGGCCCATGGCCTTGAATCCCTCCATCACAAATACAACATTTTTTTACCTCTTCCTCTGATGGGTTTTTAATAAGGGGAACGTTGTTAGAATCAAAGATGACTTTATTGAAGTTATTCAAAGTGTTGACCATCAGTTTTTCATTAATGGGGCCTTTTTCTGTGAGAATATTTTTGAATAAATTTATTTTATGATAGGATATCTCCTCATCTTATTTTATAATATTTTCATTGTCCATTTATAAATGATTAATTATGTTCACTTTCCTATGTCTATTCACTAAGTGATGAAATAACATGGTGTTCATGTCCCCTTCCTTTAGCCAAGTGCACCTAGACTTTTATTACCAATAGGCTTATTCCCTTACCTCTAAGTTATGAAATTGGCACAAAATTTCTTTTTCCTTTGGTAGGTTTGTTTATTGTTGCCTTCTAGGGCTCAGAGTTCTTCAATTACCATTAATTCCTCCTCTAATGCCCTTTTTTGTAGAAAGATATCACCAAAGACTTCCTTATTCCAAATTTTTAACTTTACCTTGAATAAATTTAGTTTTTTTTAGAATATACATGTTAGTACCTAAGAAAGGTTCTTTCCATCATTCCTTTAGGGATTCGATCAGGTTTGGATGGTGGATCCACATGCTTTCAAATATAAAAGGACTATTCCTTGGTTTCAAAAAAATCACCTTCAAAAATCAAAGGGTTGTGATCAGATCCAATTCTAGGTAAGGAGGAGTATCTACTAGTGAATTGGATGTCCCAATTTAAGGAGATCACTACTCTATCAAGGTAGACCTAAATCAGATTATCTCCCATCATCTTATTAGACCAAGTGAATGGGTTATCATTTAGGTCCACATCGACAAGCCCTGATCTTGATATCGAATCATTAAAATTCATCATTCTTCTTGTGAGGTCTATTAGTCCCCCTCCTTTTTCCCCTTAAGTAAGTGGGGTATTAAAGTCACCATCTATAATCTAGTTCCATCTTTCAAAGGCCCTCCAAAAGTAAAGGAGGCCTTCCCATAAACTATTTCTAGCATTTTTAGAGTTTGGGGCATAAACATTAGAGAGGATCCATTCTTCATTATTGTTTAAGATTCTGAATATAGTATAATTCTAATCATTGATCTTCCAAATTAGAAATCCTTCAATTTTTTTTAGATTTTAAAAGACCACTAGACCCCCTAAGGCACCTTTGGAATCTTATTCTATTACATGAGCTTTCCTCTAAACTTTATCATCACATGATCTTAATGCATTTTCAGATGTTTTAGTTTCTTGGATAAGAAATATTGTAGGATCAAATCCATTTCTAAGGTTACATAGGGTCCTCTACTTTCTAGGGTTATTTAACACTCTAACATTCCATGTTAGGACTTTCATTTCTTATCTCAATTTATTTTGAGGGTTTTTTGGGAACCCTTTACAATTTATTTAGTTGTTTCAATATTTATGGTGACCATTTTGGGTGACCTACCCACTAGTTTTGGGATAACTCCAATATTGGTTTTTTCCCTCCCTTTTCTATTCTTAGATGTTGTAGTGAACCCTTCTTCCTAGATTGCCTCTAGGGTTGGTGATTTATTTATATAACATTGTCCTTATCTTTGGAAGGCTTAATGATTTTCAAATGGGAAGATATCAATGCTTCATCAGATAGTGACCTATTTTCATAGTTTAAGGGAGCAAAAAGTGGACTTTTGCAAGCTAAGGCATGTGTTATCTTTGAAAAGGTTCCAAGTTTAAATGGTTGATAAAACCCAAATGGTGATCACTTAAGGTTGAAAGGGGTGAATAAGGGAAGGTTAAGGGATTAGGGGGAGGGGGATGGGTTCCATGGATCATTTTAGGGGAGGGAGAGGAATTCGATAAGGGGATAGGTTTTGAACGGGTGAGGAGTAATTCAAATGTGGTTTTAAGGCCCAAACCACCCACGGTGAAGCACATCTATGAAGGGTGACCACTATCAAGTGTGTAGGAGGGTGGGACCTAGGAGGGAAAGCCATGGAGGGGGACCATGGAGGTTCATTGATAGAGGAACCTTGTCACGTTGAGAATTAAAATCTAAAATCAAATCAAGTTGAACGAATGAGTTTTTACAAGAAATACCTATCGAGTCTCCTAAAATTGGAGTACTTGGTGAAGCTTTAGGTGTTCCAATCCTCAAAGGTTGATCAAATTTTCATTCTAGCCTTGGTGAAACGTTTTGAGTGCATATGTGCTTGGGAATTCCAGGTACCTAATTTTTCTTCAAGAAGTATTTCTATATATGACTAGGAATTTTGCATCATGGGCAAATGATGGATTTATTCTTGTACACTATATGATTCATCCATTCTCCATATTTATAATTTATCTTGATCTTATGAAGTAATGGCTTGTCTTTAGATAAAAATATGTGCACCCAATTTTTAACAATCCTTTGGTAGGAGAGTGTTACTAGATCAATGGCAATGGGTTGACCCAGTGCCCTATCAATTCCTAGAATAACTTTTGGGTGTTAATATTCCACAAGAATTTTTGGAATAATAACCCACATTAGGACATCATCCATGGTTGTGATTACTAAGATTTGAAATGGCCTTCTACCTCCTGATAGCCATGCTTGCTTTACCCATGAACCACGGCCCTTAAGAGAGAACCTTAATATAGTCTTCTTGTAAAGAGAAATTAACCAAGAAAAACACTCTAGCCAAGGTGAAAACCTCAAAGTGTCCTTTGGATTTCCATTTTAAATTAGTCAAGCTGTGAAAAGAATATATTTTTGGCCAAAATCCATTCACCCTAGATAAAATAGATTTATCTAGTTTCATGTTAGCCAATTCCACCATGGGATTAGGTACAATAACATAAACCTCATTATTTTACACCACTGGGAAAATTTAGACATCTGACTATTCATGGCCCACTAGGTATTTTCCTTTTACTCTGTCTACACAAGATGGTGGGGGAGCTTCGAGGGATGTGAGTCATTTATTTCCTATCATTTTTCAAACTTGTCAACCAACATCTATGGCGAATCTAATTCTTTATTTCCTTTTATCCACCATGATATTCTCATGATGAATGTCACATGGGGTAGCATTAACTTTTGAGCAATCATTGTTACTCAAATTATTATGACCTGGCTTCTCAGTAGCGTCCATATAGTCCTAGTTTTTCCACCCAAATATAAATTCAAATTGTTGAATATCATCTGTCCTTTTTCCTCCTCTTTCCTCACTCTCCATCTTCCAATCTTTTATTTTATTTATTATCCATGTACACATGGATCTCAAAATATTTTTTTAATATCAAAAATATTTTTTTTTCTATTTTCATAATTTTTTCTAACAACAGAAAAATTTCTTCTCTTTTTTTTAAATTCTATTTTTTTATCAATAATAAATGGGTTTTTTATCAAAAAAATAGAAAAATTAAAAAATTGCAATTGAGTAGTAAAATTGGATTTTTGAGAGCTAGAGTTGGAGGAGTTTTTTTTTTAAATGATTTGAAGGAAAAACATATTTTTGTGAAAAAACCTTCAATTTTCTCCTGTCTCAAAATGTATGCAGAACTACTACAAGAACCCACTTATTGCAAAGAATCACCTAATGTTCAACTAGAATGATATTAGGAGTAGAGTTATACTTCTTTAGATGATCTTTTGGTGGTAAGTTCTGATGTGCTAACTTTAACAAGCTCCAAGTTGACCTATAATAAATACGCAATATGAACCCTCCCTAAATTGATATTTTTCTTAAACCTTTCTAATTCTTAGGGTCATCCAAAAGATGCAAGAGAAGAGCATAATCATTATTGGAAAATATCTCCTACGAGACTAAGGTACTTAGCCCAAGCTCTGATACCATGAAATATTTTATGCTAATAGCATATAAAAATTTATTATATTTGATTAGGATAGGATTATAGAGTTCCTAAAGGAAGCACTCTAACTCACAAAAAATATTAAAATATGAGGAATAAACTATATTCACTCAATAGATAGTGTGTAGTCCTAATAAGCTTACAAAGGAGGGTATTTATAGGAAATACCTCTCACCAACCCTACACAAGATTGTGATAAGTTTCATGATCCTATGAGGTGAGAAAAATATTTAAAACACCTTTTTAAACTTAACCAAATAATGTGTGAATATAATCAAATAGTGAAACTAGCTAGGGAGATAACCCTATTCACTCTTAACAGTGGAACTAGATAAAAAATAAACCTATTCAAACCAATGCTACTAAATCAAAGCAATAAAAGTAATCAAATAATTATTAAATAGTCATTAGCTAAGTCATAAAATATTACTATAAAAAATTATTGAGTGTCAAATATCTAGGATCATGACATCCTCCCATGCTTGAAAAGAAGCCATTTCGATGACTAAAATAGCCAAGGATAGTGTTGTCCAAAAAGGATTTCATCTTCCTCAATAACACTTATTTCAGACAAAAGATCCCATTAAACCAAAATTTGAGAAATCTTATGATTTTGTAGTCTAACACAATGATGATCTAGGATCCTCATAGATTCCAACTACATCTTTTCCTCTTTTGAAACCTGAAGATGGGTCCAATCCAAAACATTCAAAGGAGCATGTATGTATTTTCTCAATAATAGAACATGAAAAATATTGTGAATCCTAGACAACAAATAGGGAAGGGCTAGTTGATAGGCAACAAGATTGATTTTCTCCAAATTTTAAAGGGTCTAATAAATTTAGGAGCTAGTTTGGAAGATTTTTCAAACTTTATTAATTTTTTATATGATTGATCACACAAAAAAAAATTATCACCTACTTCAAGTTTGAATGGTGACCTCTTTAAATTTGCATAATTTTTCTATCTATCAAAGGTATCTTTCATATTTTCCCTTATGATCTCTATTTATTTATCATATTCTTATAAAATATTAGGACCACAAATATTTATATTTTATAAAATTTCCCAACCAAGTGGAGTCCTACATTTACTCCCATATAAAGTTTTGAATGGATAAATTTTAATCACAAAATGATATGTGTTATTGTAATCAAATTCAACTAAGTGTAAATGATATTCCCATTTACTTTGTTTGTCCATCACATAAATTCTTAGCATGTCTTCCATAATCTGATTAAGTCTTTCCATCTGACCATCTATTTTTGGGTGGTAATAAGAACTAAAATTCCATATTTTTCCAAAAGTAACAACCAATGTTTTCCAAAATCTTGAATTAAAATGTTTATCTCTATCATAGATAATGACTTCTAGCATGCCATGCAACCATACTATTTCTTTCAAAAATCATTCCATAAACATAAATACATCATCAATTATATTTCCAGTAATGAAACACCCAACTTTGGTGAATTAATCTAGTATAACCAAAATGGTATCATGTTTGCTTGAAGGCTTTGGCAAACCATCTATAAAATCAAGTGAAATAATAACCCATTTACCTTGTGGATCATCATGAGGATATAATAGCCCTCCTAGATGGTAATGTTCAAATTTTACACCAATGATAATATAACCAAATATTTTGAGTTGATTTTTTTCCTTTAACAAGATAAATAAACTACACCTAGTCCATTATGACCTTTAAGTTCACTTAATTTATCTTAGCTATTTGAAAAAGATGATTTATTGCCATTAATCTTAGAAATGATTCATATTTAGGAATGATAAACAAAATTCTCACCCTAAGTGTACGTTATTTATTAAGACATCAAGATTGTTATTCAAAATAAGACTTAAGCATATAAATATACAAGAGTAGCCATCATTGAAACTTAGTTCAATTAATTTTACATTCCAACATGTCACCTTCATTCAAGAATAATATTATGCAAATCCACATCATTAAATTTTTATTTATTAATGAGTATCAAACATGTTTTATCCATGATAGGATCCAATATAACAAACTTTAATAGTTTTTTATTGAGGTTAAAGGTGGGGATTTTTTTGAGATAACATCCCCAAACCCTGGGAGTACATAAAAACAAAGATGAACTTAGAAAAAAATAAGCATCCCAAAAGATAAACACAGTCAACAACACAAAAGATCTAGAAAATAATGAAAAAAATGCTCTCACACAATGAGACAACCTAGATTAAACCATACTTCCAAAGATGTCTTCCCAACAGGCCTTCATGTTGCTAAGATTTGTGTCTAATATTCCAACAAACTAATTTTATTAGTTTTATAACAACTATTAATATTCTAGACTTTTAATAATCATCCAAGTTGGTTGGACAATATAATATTTTGCCTTTATAAAGAAATAACCATATCATGTCAACTTATAACTCACCTAAGATATGCTAAGTGTGAATGTTTCAAAAAATCAATCTTGAACACATTAATATAAATATTTCAAATTCAAGTAATAACAACATACTATTGAAATTTTATGATAAAATCATATCACTATATAATCATAATTCTAATAAAAATCATTTTAGATTTTCAACACTAACATCTAAAACTTTAGAATAAAAATGGTGAGTTAAATCAAGTGGAAAGGGCTGGGACAGATGGAGGCGGATGGAGCGAGTGAGTGTGAGGGAGCTCTTATTAGTCCTATGACCTGTAGTAGGTTACGGTCTGCAAGTGTTTAATCTCTATGGCCCACAAATTTTCTTTGCAGATCAGGCCATGTGGGGCTATTTCTAGAAAAGTGATGGGATCTTTAGCTTTCAGTGGGTTTTTTTCTTGCGTGTATGCTTTGTTTAGAACTGGTGTGGGGTGCAAGGATTTGAGAGTTTCTCTAATGGCAGGGTCTGTGCTTTTGGGTGAGACATTTAGGGATGCTACTATGGTTGGGGTTGGTGATGGGTTTCCTCATCCATCCCCACTTGATGTTGGAGTTTTTAGCACTGGTGCTTTGAAATTACATAAGATAAATGGATGCTTGGAAAGAGCTCAAGTTTATCCGAAACTGGTGATTCAAATAGAGGTGGTAGCTGAGGGCCTAGAGTATTATATCAAACCTGATTTAATCTACAAATTTATGGGATTGAGGGTTTTGATGCCTTTTTTGGAACCCTAGATTTGTAAGTCATGGAATCCAAAAGGTGATTTTAAAATCTTACTAGTTGCGAATAACTTCTTTCTGGTGGTTTTTTCATGTAGATCTGATCGTAACAAGATTTTTGAGGGAGGGCCTTACTTTTATAGTCAGGTTGGCCTCTTCATGAAGCCTTGGCATACAAAATTTAATTCAACAAAGAAGCTACCCTCGAAGGTATCAGTGTGGGTACATTTTCCTTGATTGTCAATGGAATGTTGGAGATAGGATATTCTACAATCAATTGCATTGCTACTAGGGAATCCTATTGGTCTATCTCAGCAAACTCTAGATAAGCAAATTTTTTCCTATGCCTGGGTCTGTGTGGAGATTGACCTAAGCTAGCCTCTACCAGATTCTATTGATCTCACTGTTGGGTCTAGCTCTTGGACTCAATAGGTAGACTATGAGACTTTACCTTTTAGGTGTCAGTTATGCCATGAGTATGGCCATCTTCTAAGGAGATGCCCTCATGCCTTGGTTGCTTGTGGTTTAGATAATGTGAAGGCTCAATCTATTTCAAGGGTATAAAAGGGTAATGCATCCATGCAGGGGGTGGTACTGGATACAGATGGTTTTGTGCCAGTTAAGGCATGAAACAAGAATTGGGGTCAGAAGAGGACTCTTCGAGATCATCAAGAGGAGGAGACTTTTAAAAAGTTTGAGGCTTTGAATGAGTTAGCCCATGAGGAGGGGGTTTCTTTTAACATGCATTTTGAAGCCTCTCCTTTAGTTGATCTTAACTATGGGTCTTTGTCTATCACTACCTCCACCCTTAATCCTCCAGTGGATTCCAGGGTGGTGATGGATCAATTACTTCTCCCCTGATGCTGGGTTTAGGGATTCTTGTGGTTTGGTGGAAACCCCCATGGCCTCTTTAGATGAAAGGATGAGTTTAGCTAGTGGACCAGGTTTAGAAGACCCTGGTAAGAAAAAATCCATATCTTTTTCATCTATTTTGGGTCTACAGCAAAAATCTTTGAAAAATCACACTCCTGATAAGCCATAGAAGGTGGGGAGGAAGAAGGATCAAGATAAAGTTAAGTTAGCTAGAGATACATTAGTGGAATCTGGGTCAGTGAAGACATTAGATACTCACTTCTCTCACCCTTCATGATGATCATGTTATCTTGGAAAGTAAGGAGTAGGAATAGCATCCCTAGACAAAAGGCTATTCAGGACTTGGTTACTGCTCATTCTCCAAATGTGGTTTTCCTATAGGAGACAAAGTTATCTGTGGATGTTATGATGCAGTGTGTTTCTAAGATTTGGAATAGAGGGTGTTGTCAGTGTGTGGGTGCGCAAGGCAGCTCAGGGGGTCTTGCTTGCCTTTGGGATCCTTGGCAAATTTCCCCTGTTTGGTGGATCTCTAGTAGATCTTCCATCTCTTTAGTTGTAATTAGTTTGGAGATGGGGGAAAGAATTCTTATTTCTAACATTTATGCTCTAATGGATGTCCCTAGAAAGACTCTCCTATGGTCACATATCAATTTTTTGAGATCATTGGATCCTTTCCTCCCCTAAATTATGGTGGGTGACTTCAATGTAATTGCCTCCCTCAAGGAGAAAAGGGGGTATGCCTCATTTGGACCCCTCTTTAGATCTTCTAAGGGAGAATTTGGCTCAGCTCTAGCTGGTGGATATTAAACCTTCAAATGGCATGTTTACTTGGAATAATAGGAGGCTTGGAGATGATGCCATCTCTGAATGGCTAGACAGGTTTCTTATGTCCTATTTTTGGGTGGGTGATAAGTGGCTATCAAGTTCTAAAATTTTAGATTGGAAAGGATCAAACCATTGGCCAATTAAATTCTCTACATGCTTGGCTAATCATCCTAAGAAACAATCTTTTAGATTTCATCTTATGTGGCTCAGGGAGGAGAGTCTTCTTGACTTGGTTTCTAGCTGGTGGACTACAAGATGACTTGATTTTGGTACAATGATGTACTCTTTTGTGAAGAGGCTTCAATATGTGAAGTATAAATTGAAACATTAGAATAAGTCTCAGTTCAGCAATGTGTTTTAGCAAAAAAGGGTTACCTAGGAGTGTTTGGATTCTATTACTAGGTAGATTCAGGACCAAGGTATGGATGTGAATCTAAGCAGACTTGAGGTCAGTGTGGTGAAAGACCTCAAGGAATGGGAGCTTCATGAGGAAATTTTTTGGAAATAGAAGGCCCATGTTGATTGGCTTTAGGAAGGGGATAGGAACACCTCTTTCTTCCATAAATCGTGAAGGCATGAAGACAAGGTAATTTTATCTCTTCTCTTCGCTCTCCTGAGGGCTCTGTTCTTTCTTCCTCTTTTTAGGGATCTCTAGTGAGGTGGTTCATTTTTTCTCTAGCTCTCTTTTCTGAACATACTCCACCTGCTAGTGAGGGGGAAGCCTCTATTGTGGCTTGTATTCCCTCTCTAGTGACTACAGATATGAATGCTTCTCTTTTTAAACCTATTTCTTTGAGGGATTTGGAGGATGTGGTGTTTTAGTTGAAAAAAAGAAAGGCTCCTGGCCCTGATGGCTTCTCGATTGAGTTTTTTAAGGAATTTTGGGAAGTCATCAACCTTGATCTTTTAGAGGTGGTGTAGGAGTATTTTAGGAATAAGCAAATGTTGCGAGCCATGAATGCCACGTTTCTTGCTCTTATACCAAAACACAAGGGTGCTAATTTGCTAGATCTTTTTCGACCAATTAATCTATGCAATGTGGTGTATAAAATCATTACAAAGCTAATTTCTAAATGTTTGAAGCCATGTCTAGATAAGTTGATTTTAGAAGAACAAGGGGGCTTTTTTGTGGTAGATAGATTTTGGATGGAGTAGTTATTGCAGCTGAGACTACTCACTCTATGGCCTCTTCTAAGGAAAAGGCTATGTTTATAAAGTTAGATATGGCTAAAGCTTATGACAGAGTTAACTAGGGCTTTTTGATCAAAATTCTCAGTGCCTTCAGGTTCAGTTGTGAGTGGATTGATTGGGTCATGAGTTGTGTGAGGACTTCTTCATTTTATGTCCTCATAAATGGGGAGTCTTCAGATCTTTTTAGTGCTTCTAGAGGCCTTCGACAAGGGGACCCCTTATCCCCATATTTGTTCATCTTGATGGCTAAAGGCTTAGGGAGATTCATTAAGTATCATGTTAGGGATGGGTTCTTTTAGGGTTGGAAATGGAGCAATTCTCTTCCTCCTCAAACACATCTATAGTTTGTGGATGATACAGCTTTGATGGGTGTCACTAAGGTGGCTGAAGTGGTTACTTTGCGTTAGATTTTAGATTGTTACCTAGCCACCTTAGGTCAAAGCATTAATGAAAGTAAGTCTTGTATTTATTTCTTTAATACCCCTAGGCTTATTTAGTAGTGTATTGTTAAGATCTTAAGGTTTCCAATAGGGAACTTCCCTTTATATACCTTGGCATCCCTCTAGATGTGCACTCACTTCCCCAATGTTTTTGGTAGGATGTGATGGATAAATTTTGTAGGTTGGTTTGTCACTAGACCTACAGATGGTTATCTATAGCTAGAAGAGTTACTCTATTGAAGTCTATGGTTTAGGCCCTTCCTATATATAAGTGCTTTGTGTTGACAACTCCCTCAAGTTTTATGAAAGATTTTAAGGGCCTCTGTTTGTAGTTTCTTTGGTTCGAGAATCTCCTTTCAAAGAAGTGGAGCTTAATTAAGTGGGAAGTTATTTGTCGACCAAAGCAAGATGGTGGTCTGGGTTTGTGTAGGATAGATTGGAATGGTCAAGCTTTGGCTACTAAGCTGTATTAGAGATGGTGTTCATATTAGCATCAATATTGGGCCAGGGTCCTTACCTTCAAGTACCTTGGTGAGGTGGAGGACACTGAGGTGCCTCATTTTAGCCTTTCAGGGAAAGGTTTTATGATCTGGGATACTCTCAAGAGGGGGGTTACATTGGTTAAACAAGGCCTATTTTTGATCTACAATAGAGGCTTTGATGCTCTTTTTTGGCATGATTCCTGGGATGGCTTCCCACCTATCCTCTCCTCGCACCCTCACTTGGGGGACTTATGTAAGATTTTTATTTAGGCTGGTTGGAGCAGAGTGATGGATTTCAAAGCCCCTCAGGCTTTGGAATAGACTATTTTATATTAGTGGAAGGATATGTAGGATTGGCCCATGGGTGGATCTTTGGAGGATAGGAGGGATTTGGCCTCCATTTTGGTTGATAGAGTCTATTGTTCTCTCCCAAAGTGGGATGTGTTGGCTTGGGGTCTGGATCCAAAAGGGAAGTTCATTATTGCCTCAGGGTATCGAGTTTTAGACAGACAAGCTTGGGGTAGTGTTGAGGTTCCTTGGTGGAAAAATATTTGGAATGAATTCTCTAGGCCAAAATACAATTTATTTTCTTGGCTAGTGGTCTATGGTAGGTGTTTGACTTGGGATAACTTCTATAAGCATGGCTTCCAAGGCCCTTATGCTTCTTATGTCGAAAAGATGTTGAGACGGTTTCACATATTTTATTCCAGTGCCCTTTTGCTCAGACTATTTGTCATTTTTGGTGGGGAGCCTAGAGTTGGCAGTGCAGGCACCCTTCTTCTCTGGAGGAGTTTTGGTAAAATTTTGGGCCCGTTCTAGTGAGGACTTCATTTTTACACATAACTTGGCCAATTGGCCCTAGTCTAATTATATGGCATATCTAGTTGGAGCACAACCACAGGGTCTTTCTAGATAAGAAGTTGATAGTGGGTCAAGTGTGGTTTAACATTCTTGGGGCTTTGCAGGAGACCTTGTATGCTAAATGTGATCTGTCAAATTTGGTGGATCCTAGGGATATTTGAATAACTCATAATCTGGGGATTCTGGTTGGGGGTCTTAGAAGGCCCATGAATGGGTAGAGCAGGTGTTCCAGAAGGAAGGTTTATAGGGAAGGGCACTGGCTACCCCCTCCCATTGGAGTCTTAAAAATCAATACTAATGGGTCTGCAAGGGGTAACCCTGGGCACGTTGGTATTGGTGGGGTGGGTAGAGACATTTATAGGGTAGTTGTGTTTTCCTTCTCAAAGTATAAGGGGCTACACTCTAATAATCTTATGGAGGCCTTGGCCATTCTTTCAGCTTTGAAGAAGGCATATGCCCTTGGTTGGAATAAGATTATCTATGAGTCATATTCTTAGGTGGTGATAGACTTGATAAATAAAAGGTAATTTGATGATGTTAGTTGGCAGCTTACAGTGGTGGCTAAGCAAATCACCAGTCTTTGAGATTTATTTGATTCTATCACCTTCTCTCATATCCCTCAGGAATGGAATAAGGTGGCTAATGGGTTTGCCAAATGGGATTCTAAGAAGAATGGGACCTAGCTGGTGGATGATTGGGACATTTTACCTAGGGATCTTGCTCAAGATTTGGTGGATTTGGTCACAGAGGATGTGAGATGTTGCATGACCACTTCTCAATCTCTAGTTTGTTGTTTCTTGACTCGTTTGGGCATTTTTTTGCTTTTATGTTTTGTACTTCTCTATTGGATTAATAAATTTTTTACCCTCTTTTATTAAAAAAAACATCTAAAACTTTAAATGAATATTAGTAACAACTGCAACTTAAATAAATAAAAAACATAGTTTTATTTCCTTTTAAGAAAAGATGCATTATATGAAACTCTTCTTATTTTGTTCATCACCATATTGTCATAAAACATATGCACGTATTAAGCACTATAAATATGAAGTTCACAAATTTATCCAAAGAGTCAAAATCAATGAGAAATGACCTAATATTATGCATGCACATTCACTTATAGAGAAACTCATCAATATATCGAATAATGATCTCAAATAATTTTATTTAAGGGTATCACTTACTCTATTTAATTTATGAATTAGCTTGACATCAAAAAAACCATTTAATCCTTTATATAATCAAAGTAAATAATCTTACTAAAATATTAACTTAGAGAATCAAATCATATTACGTCAAGAGAGAAACAAATCAATAAAAGTATCAAATATAAAATATTTGAATTACATTAGAGTTTTTATCAAATGTTAATCTAAATTCAATCCTAAGGAAATTCAAGCATAATTTAAATCCTAGATTTTTCAAGATCAACCAACAACCGCCTCTCCAGTCCTGATGATCCCCTTATTGGTGGCCCTAGACCACCCTAAACATCTATTGGTTACAAATCCAGGTAGTAGGATAGGCAAATAAAAAGATAATGAAAAAAACAATTATAAGCTTTAATTGAAATAAAACATAACAACTTAGATATAACAAGGATAATAACTCATTTACATTCCATTTCACGAAGATTAGTGTTTCAACACCTAATCCAAAGAATACATCTCATAACCTTGAGATTGGCATATTGAACCTCACATTATATTCAAGTTAATACAAACATGAATTTCAATTATATGCATTCTATAGCCTTTAAATTATTTTCCATTATGTTAAACTAGGCAATCTAGAATACTAACACAGTTCTTTAATATCAATAAATGAAAAATGAAAAAGATCAAACCTCAACAACCTATTATCAAAGAATAATAAAATCAATTTGTTATAACAATAGCCTAAAAATCCTTGACTCACAAATTCATATAACATTAAACCAAAATTAGAGTTCATGCAATTAGGTAAACAAACAAATGATTTATGAATACCTTTCCAACATTCTCCCTATAACACATAGTTAAACAACTGGCAGTCCCAAAAGACAAACACAATTTTTTTCCATTAAAATAAAATTAAAGATTTCAACATTCAAGTATTGACTTCAATCAAAATTAATTCATAATGATAAAATAATCAATATTTTTAATTCAAAATCCTCTTGACTCATTTTTTTCATTTTCTCAAGAAATTATTTCAAAACATATTGAAAATGTGTAGCCTTGAATTGGCAAACTCAGGTGGTGATTGTACCAAATAATCAAAATGAAATGATGACCAAATCCTAATAAAAAATATACTCATAAATCATTTTGCATTTGAATGAATAAAAAACAAACCCTTAAGACATTATTCTAGGGTCATCCATAACCATACCATAGTCAACAAAAACCCTAATAATAAAAACAAGACAAAAGTCATTATTTTTCCATGGCCTCATAAGTACCATGAAACCAATCACAAAATTGACAATATTAATAGGTTAAAACCCTACTTCAAAGCATTCATGGTTTCCATATACATAAACAACACACAAAACCCATTTTTATTTTGCATGCCAAGAAAAAAAAATTGAACTAGTTTAAAAATGAAACCAGGATATATATAAGGTTAAACACTTAAAAGTGTGAAATAAAATAGTAAAACATACTTGATGTATTTGAATGAAAAATTGAAGAGTTTAAATCACCTCCTCTTTGTCTTTTTCATTCTCCTCTACCAAAAGATTGAGCTCGTTATTTTTCTAGCTCACCTCAAGAAGATCAAAAACCCCCAAAGAAAACTCCACATATATCTCCCCTCATGGTCAAAAAATAGAGACATGAATTAAATGGTAGTCTCTATGAAAAATTCTAGGCCATAATGGTGATTATTTCCACTAAACCCTTACTGGTGGACTTAAGAAAATTTTAGTCGAGTTTCCCCCTCAAAACTAGGGTTCTAAAATGGCAATGAATAACTAAATAAAAGAAATATTACCAAATATAATTCCCTCAACCCCTATTCCCTCATAAAATGAGTTAATGCCATCTCCCAAAGTCAAACACAATAGAATAAAATATCCAACTAAAACAATCCCTATATGGCTCATGGCCCCTTTTTATTATCTTGCCTAGGTCTAGTCAAGTCTTTGACTAAGACTTAGTCATATACTCTTGCTACCAATGCTAGATTCCATAGAGATAAGAAATAAAAACATACTCATGCATTCAAATACTAAGACCAAGTCAAATAGCATTCAAAGAAATAAAAGGAGGTCGAGCAAACCTTGACCCTTAAGAGACTCAAGACAAATCCATAAAGTATAAATTTTGATAGTAACACTTAACATGAAAATGGAAAAGTGACATAACTTGAACATTCTAGACTAAGTTGATTAACTCACAAACAAAAACAAGCAAAACTAATCATGCCAATCAAGTAACTAAAAGCAACTTATAAAATAATTCATCAAAAAATAAGAGCTCAGAATCATTTTAAATGTTTTTCAATTTATTTCCAATTCACCACCCTATCTATCTATCGAGGTATATATGCAACCTAGCTTATTGTACCTATCCTTATAGTTATAAAATAGACCATCAACAATATCTAGACAAGATAAAAAAAATAAATACACTAAGTAATATAATTGAATCAATTACAATTCATCATATACTTCATCCACTTAAAAAAAGAATAGAATTTAATAATCAAATATCATTACAAAAGTTCATAACATCATCAATATCTCAATGAAATAGCAATGTCTCAATAGACAACTAAACCACCAATCATCTAATTGAATTAAATCATAAATATCAAAAATATACCAAAACATATAAGCTACTGAATCAAAGTAGTAACAACAATCATATAACCATGAAACATTGATCAACTAAGTCATAAAAAAAAAGTATAAAGTGTCAAATATCTAGGGTATTGACATGGGATTTATCTTTCATAGTTCTACTTCTGGTTTGTATCCTTTTATGTTAAAGACTTAGTAATTTTTTAATTTTTTGGAATAGGTGCTAGACTTTGGGTCTCATAAATACTATTGATGCCTATATTTTTTATTATTATTTTAGTATTTTAGTTTTCCACATCCATAGAGAGAGAGAGAGAGAGAGAGAGAGAGAGAGAGAGATGTGTCTGTGTGCATGTGTACATGTGTGTGTGTAAATAAGAGGAAGATGAAATATTTTAAATGTTCAAAATTTATTTGTATATGCACATGTGGATTGTATTTTGTACATTTTATTTCCTTAAAAATTATGATATTACATTTGTGTGCATATGTGTGTGTAAATAAGAGGAAGAGGAAATATTTTAAATGTTCAAAATTTAATTGTATATGCACATATGAATTATATTTTGTACATTTTATTTCCTTAAAAATTATGATATTACATTAAGAGGTGAGTTTTAGATAGTTATTATTGTCAATTTTATAACTCAAATTTATGATATGTCTAATTATTGGACCTTTCAAATCCATGGACCCTATAGTAGAAATGATTATATTGCATGTGTTTCTTTTTTTTTTTAATAAAAATGGGGTGAAGATATAAAATTTGGGATTTATTGATAGTGAGAAGAGTATCTCTGATTGTTTAAAAATATTATGCACTAATACAATGGCTTAAGGATACCCTAAACCTGGAAGTGGAAAATATAAGTGTTAACTCTCATAATGAGGTTATTTTTAAGTAAATGATATATGAGTAAATAATCAAACTTAATTATTTGCTAAATGAATAAATGATAAAGATAGATGAATAAATTGATTGTTGAGGCTAAAATACATTAATATAGATTGCATGTGAATCATACTTTGGAATATTTAAGACCAAAGACTCAAATGAAACATAATAAGCAAACTGAATAGAGCATGTAAGATCTATAGTAAGGGAATTGTCAAATTAGTAGTTATTTTAGTTAAGATTACAACCACCATGAATAAAATTCGTAGCTGAATTTACAGTTGTATTAGTCACTAAAATTGGACTGCACTTTAAAACTATAATTATAAATATGTAATGAGTGGGTGACATTTTAAACTCTACATCATTAGATCTAATCTTCTAAAAAGCCTAGAGGAGATAAATTTGAGTGCCTTAGAAGTGGAATTTGTGTCACATTTATCCTTTTAAATTTATTTTATTTGTTATGAGTTGGTTAGATTGGGTATTTTTACTATTCCAATCATTTTTGTATTGAATATATGAGCTATTATTATTCCAACATTGAGGGGTGATAAATATTGAGATCCACACAATGACATTTTGATTTTAAATTGAAATTTGATAAATAAATTAATACTAATTAATATAGTTCATATACCCAAACTCTATTTTTTAAAATTCCATAGTAAAGACAAACAAACATAAAAAAAACATTTTGGAGTCTAAGAAAATAGAGCAAGCAAAATTTTCAGTATAGGAGATGCTAAATTGTTAAGTACATATGAGTCCACATTGATTTAGAATAATTTCACTATGTTTTTATATTATATTTTGGTATGATAGAAAATACAAAAATATTATCATTTTAAACTGATGAAAATTAGTGCCTCATTCCCATGTAAATAGCATAATGGACCCTTTCTTACTATTAACAGTGGCCCTTGACTTTTAAATGTTTGTCGCACAACCGATGATGTGTGTTTATATATTTAGTAATTGGATTAGCATTACTATTATATATATATATATATAGAAATGATGGTGGTGAAAGATCTAGGAATGTATTTGAATTTAATTAATATCAACATGATTTCACTATAAACTTACATTAACGACCACTCCTACTCTACATCCAACAATGTGAAAGATGGAATAAAAAGTAAAACCTATCAGCTAATCAATGCTAAATAAATATGTAATTTTATTGTCAAAGGTTAATAGAACAACACATTCATAGTGTTAAACATAAGAATACTAAATAAATATTAAATAATTATCATTTTATTGGAAATGAAAAAAGAAAACAATTTTTTAAATCAAATTTAAAGATATAATATCCCTTCATGACTAATAATTTATTTAAATTATGAATATATAATTTACTTATCAAATGGTATAAATATGTTTAATTATTTATAAATTTATTTTATTATTTTTTATAAATTATATAAATGTCAACATTTCTACTCTTAAATGCATAATTAAAAAAATCTAATTAAACATACACCTTATTATCTATAACTTCAAATTAATATGAAAAAATACAAGAGTTTAGTACATCTAGACTATAAGCCAGTATTTTATTGATTAGAATCATAATAAATAATATAAAAACATGTTGTGGTAAATTAAAGTGGTTTTAAGTATTATCAAGTTGTGTTTGGATGGAAGTTGTATAACAATAGTAGATAGTGTTGGGATTGGCAACAAGTTTATAACATATGCAAGCTGAGCAATGTATCTCTCTCATTTTCAATCCTTTTACTATATGCAATGCATTATGATATCATACCATTTATACATTATTATATAATTATATAAAATATAAAAATATTGAATGACATTGAATACATGATGTAATAATCTTAAATAAGACCAATCACACCTCAAAAACTAAGACAAACACAACCAAAAGGAGTAACACTTTTTATCTTTTTCCATTCTCAACAACCAATGAATACAATCAATCAAAAATAAAAATAAAATTAATTAATAATTTTTTGGTTTATAAATTGTAATGCACACAAGTATAAATAGTAAAAGAGAAAACAATCCTACCCTTAAATTTCATAGATAATTTGATGACTATATGATCTTTTTTTTCTTGCTATAAAATATAAAATAAATATTTCTAGTAGACCATGATAATTCTATGGTAGAATTTTGTGTGGATCATTAAAAAATGTAAGATACTATTATGTCAAGAGATGTAACCTATAATATTTATGACACTTATATTATCATGTTGTGATCATTTACATACAAACCTAAATCTACACACACACACATCGATAGATAGATAGATAAACATTATTTTTGACATAACTTAAACTATAAAATAAAAATATGTTATTATGTACATAATTAAAATATAAAATACATATGTATATATAAATATCTAAAATGTCAAAACTAAAAAATAAAAAAAATAAAAAAATAAAATAAAAAATAGCACAGTGAAGAAAGAAGAGCAAAGATGATCGAAGACCAAGAGCATGAGATATTTTTTAAAATTAAATTATTTAAATGGTAAAAAAATTGAAAAAAGGAGTTGACAATTTTTTTATATTTTCTTGAAGCTAATAATCATTACTTGTAACATCTCTTAATTATTATGTTTTTCAATTAAAAAACACCATAATTAATATAAATAAATTATTATAAAAAACCTTAAAGGATGTGTATTTTTATAGTTTTGATTATCTTTTTGGAGGATGGAAAGTGTACACTGTAACATTAAATGGTAAGTCCAACTAAACGAGAAAAAAAATTACATCCACATTCAAAAGTGGATATTATAATCCATGAAAATCTAATAGTAATATGGAAGTATCCACATTGAGAAAATGGTAAGTCCAACTAAATGCAAAAAATAAATTACATTTACATTCAAAAGTTAATATTATAATCCACATAAAGCCAATACTCACATCAAAAAATAAAATCAAGATGTTGTGGAAGTCTAGGTGTTAGGGAGCACAAAGAAACACCTTCTACAATTTTATAGTGACATGTTTCATGTATCTTACAAAACACACCTCACTCTCTGAATAATATATGAATGTTGTACAACAAATATTAGAAAGAAAATAAATCACCAAGTTGGTTTTATTTCATGCACACCAATACAACACATTAATTTAGGCACACGTTGTTTCCCACCAAATAAAACATACTATTCAAAACATTTTCCATCCAAAAGAATTCAAATGAATGTTAAGCTTCTTCTTGGAAATGAAAATAACAAATCATACTAATGAAATATTTTTCAAACTTGTGGATCAATAAATAAACTCACTATCCTCAAACAAAATACAAATAAAATGGAGGCATGCAAAATAAACCAATGAGCCAAATAAAATGATTTCCCTACACATAAAGGAACTGAATGCCCTCTCCTACACTCTAATTTTGTTTTCAAGATAGATGCAATCAAATAAAAATGTAAAACCAACATATTTATATTGAGAAAAGGAAAAAAAAACATATCATATTAGAACAAAAATAGTCACAATAAGTATGTTTTTTGCAACATTTTCTTACAAAGGTCATTTAAATCGACATTAAACTTCTTCAAAAAAATTAAAATAAGAAACCAAGAAAATAAAAATTATTTTGAAGCTTGTAGTTCAACATAAAAGGTAAATATTTAAAGCTTCAAAAAAAATCCACACATCACTAAAAACCATATTGGGTACTACCAAGTGGCTGCACTAACACAAGTTAACATCATAGGCAAGGAAATCTATTCATATTCATCTTCCAAAAGGGAATATGGACCATTGATCGAGTACAAAATCTAAGGCTCAACCTAGTTGGTGTAAGCCCATCACTGCAAAAATAGGTCATGGAAATTACACCAATGGACACCACAAAAAATAGGCAATGAACACCCCACAAAAATATGGGAGGGATAAATCCATTTATCTTTCCTCCATCTAAAAGGGTTGCATAGACATATTACAAGATGAGGCATCATCTACATAAAATATTATTTCTCTCCAACTCCTACCCACTAACTTATATGTGATATAAAGAAAATTAAATTTATAAATATGTGCCACCCATTGTTCAAACATTCATTAATGAACTCAAGAAAAAATGTAGACCATAACATGTATATAGAGAAAATGCATTATATAGGCATACAATGTAGGCCATATCATCATAAAAAATCAATTGTGCCTACAACTATGTACATAGAAAAAATGCACCATATAGGCATATAATGTGGGCCATATCGGCATACAAAATAGATTGTGCCTACAACTAGATTCCTAGTACAACAACTACCTTCCCTACTCCTCATTGCCTCCAAATAAATTATGTTTCCATAGACGTAGAGTAAGGGGCATTGGATGCCTCAATATGAGGAGATACTCTCCTCTCAATATGTGAGATACTCTCCTCTCAATATGTGAGTCATCCATTGTTTCATTGACAACTGATGAAAATTGTTGTCTTTGCACAACATATAACATAGAAAAATTAATGCATTAAAATTGTATATTAAAAATTTGATAAATTTTTCAAGAATGTAAAATGATTGTAAACTCACCATATTCCATCTAAATGGTTGTCTATGGCTATGATACTATATATACACCTACATTAGGGAATCCTATGGAGCATAAATACATCGTTAAATCTAGAGTTGCATATAATTATGTAAATATGACATAAAATATCATTTATTAAAGATAAAAACAATTAAACTATGTGTTCTCACTAGTATCCATCCCTAAATCATAACCTATTGTAAAGATTATGGATTATCCGATGTAGAAGCAACATCACCTAAACCTTTTTATCATCCATGAGGGGTGCCCATAGCATCCCTCATTGTTTATAAAACTAATAAATGAATAATATGTGAATCTAATTAATATGATAAAAATATGACTATAATATATATTAAAATAGAGTTTTTTATTCAAAGGACGATAAACATGTACATAAATAAATATGTAACTAAAAAGTTCACAAAATTGTGTGTAAGGTACACTTGTGCCAATTATGGCCTCCATAATAGAGTCAAGGCCTAATAAGGTCCCTACAATATCACCAATCATCTATAAAAATAAAAAATAACAAGTTCAGTCAAATAAATTAGTCAATTAAGTAAACACATACTAGAAAATAAACTTAATATTCATTTAAAAATATAAACAAACTATAATTAAAATTAAATCTATGTATCAAATACAGATGGTGAATTATCCTCTACAATAAAATATTGGCATATCTTGATAGGAGTCTTTAAAGCAATACATCCACATAGTGTTTGAAATGCTAGTGTCATAAACTACTAAAACATCTACATTTGGAATATGCTCTGGCATGTTAATATCTGGCATGCTAATGTCTAGCATGCTAGTGTCTAACACTGCTAAAACATATATAGATTGCATATGCTCTATAATTCTAGTCTCTATAAATGTACTCTATGTACGTCACACCTAAACAAGATGTCCCATACACTTCATCCCACATAATGTGCAATGATGTACAAGAACTGTAACATGAGTAAGAGGAGGGGCACTATCACCTATACCAACACTAACAAAACCACTCCCACCACTACCACTAGCACCACATGTAGGCTAAGTATAATTCTTCAAAGTGTACATACCATGATCAATCATAACTTGTGTCAAACTAGTAAACACTTCAAGGGTGTCCATATGTATGTTACGATGCAAAATTTTAGGAATAGAGGCATGTGATGTTGTTCTTCTATTTCTCTAATCTTGATTATGATAGTTTTGGTCTCACCTATCACCAAGTCTATAAAATGAATACACACCTCCCCTACCTTGGGATGCCTTCATGTCAAAATAATTTGTAACTTCTTACAACACAAACTCACAATACAATTTTCTTAAAAAATATAATGGAACCTCATTATTGTTGCATGGAGGCTCATCAAACACCATCCACCACCTATTCCAAAAGCTATTTTTAATCTCCTCATGAACACACCAATCAATACTAATATGTTTTCAATTTATTTGTGGAGGTTGGTTGGTTCTAGGTTTAATAAATAAAGCACATAAAGATTCTTTTGTCATTTTTTTCTTCACATCTTCGTATGACAATTTATCAGAATAAAATTATTTCATAACCTATCTTCGATGCAACATTGAATTTGGTTGTGAAGTCACATTTCCCACTTCATTAAAAACAAACTCTAATATATTGGTAAGTAAAATTTATGCACTAAAAAATAAAGAGTGATGCAAACCATTGATGATTATTTATAATTGTTGACATTTGGAATTGTATTTCTCATATAATTCAACTTCTTCTTATGCAAAATCAATTTCTTTGGGGTTTTGGGAAACATTTTCTTTAGGAAATAGATCCATAAAATTTATATATCTAAATTTAAATAAAAATATAGGTTTATTAAGGAAATGTAAGAAATTCAATGCAAACTTAAACTCAAAACCCTACGTCAATAAATAGATATAAATAAATAATAAAAATGTAAAAATAATATACCTGATTTGTATCAATCCCAATGCCAAATCCCATTAGTGGGATGAAACTCTAGAACATGTGCATCAATCTACAAATTTATCAAATAATAAACTTGTTAAAAAATCTTCTTAAAAAAGCTTCGCTGTAGTTTTGTCTTTGATCTATGAAATAATTAAATTAGCATAAGGTTATACACCCTTCGTAAAGGGTGACTGCCCTTTGGAAAGGGCATACACCCTTTGAAAAAGGCATATGCCCTTGAGGCTTGGGAAAAATAATGAGCCTCAATAATTTTTAAAAAATGGCATACACCCTTTGTAAAAAAAATTTCAAAGTTGGGGGACTATCATGTCTTTTGTCCCCCAACTTTTTGCATTGACCTGTGTACTTAAATGTTTTTGCTAACACATATATCCATGGACTAGTATTTTATGTTTATTTTAGTTACTTATGCTTTCATTTATGCACTTCCTTGAGTGTCTTTCATTAATATTGTATTTATTATTTGAACATTTCAATATGCTCTACTATTTTCAGACACTGTGCCTTTGTTTTCCTCTTTTAAATTGGAATACATCATTACTTGTTGTATGTACTTTTGAATATTCCATGCTTTCTTTTGTGGACATTTGACTAGGTCATATCCTTTCGATTGAGTGGCTTTTGAACATGCCCCTTATTTGAGGTCTCCTTGGACCATTGTCTTTTGACTTGATTTTGAGTGTTATTATGTGTGTGTTTGGTTTATTATTGATCATGAATTGTTACTCTCTATATGTTACTATGATATATATCATGTCTATTAGGTTTTGATTTGATCACATTTTGTAACTTTCAATGATATATCTACCTGGACATTTTTCTTATATATGCTACATGGTTATTGCATTGATTATATGGTTATATTATCCTTTTGAGGTAAGATAACGATTAGTTTCTTCTTTCCTCACCTCAAATGGCGGGGGATATTGGTGGGGTCATGCTATAAAAGCATGGCTTTCACATTTTTAACAAATTTATATTGTAGTGGGGTCATGTTTTAGAAATATGCTCTCCATATTTGGAAAATTTTTAGATATAGAGTGGGGGAATGTTATGGAAACATGTCCTCTACATTTAAACCAATTCTCAATTTCAGAATTCAGTGGGGGCATGTTATGAAAACATGTTCTTCACACTTACATAGTTTGAAAATTGGCCAAATTGCATTGTTATATGATTTAGATATGCACTTGTGGTATAATTCTATACATTGGTACCATTTTTATATATAATTTCATTATGAAACATATCTAAGGTGTATATGTTATAAAATTTGCACCTAAAATTTCAAAATCAAAATCATTTTCAGATTTCACAAACACTTATATGGAATATCATCACCAACTAGGATGGACTTTTATGGATTGTATTGAACCAACATATTGTAGTATTTGGTTCAATTTTGGTATGGTTGAGGTGTTTAAATAACTTAATCTTTCAAATTGTATAGGTTGGACTTGATTGCATCATCTAACCTCACTAGATATATAGTGTGAGTTAACTTGGTTCACTCACACTCAGTAGGTTGTAAGTATGATTAGGTTGAATGACTAAGCTAATCTCAACTATCAGGTGGAAACTCACATTTCATCCAAGGTTGTGGGTGTGTGTCCTCCAATCTATCTATATTTCTATATATGCAACTCTTCAGGTTTTACATTTTTCATAATCTCATATCTATGTTCATAATGATACATTTTATCAAATCTAATTTCTAAAAGGCAAAGGGATTGCATCAATACACATTTGTAATCTTAAATACATGTTATTTCAATTTAAATCATTTCAAATTATTTAAATTGTATATGATATGCAATGATTATATACTATAACATGTTATTGGTTTTAGGTCAATCACCACCAAAGCACTCAAGCTGGGCTCATGCAAAGGCAAGGTGTGTTATACACCTAAGTATAAATTTATTTTCATTTAAAATATCAATTTCATTACTATATTATGTTGGAGAGTTGTCAATGATGTCATGCTAATGTCATGAGGTGTCCAAGTGAGTGGATAAAGTGTCTTGATAGTCTAAGTGATAATGACAAAGTGTGAATATGCTTGAAGAAGGTTTGGTTGATCTTCAGTTTTGGCATGGTTTGAGATGATTAGGGATGAGTCTAAAGTATTGATCATGTGAATGGGTTGTATCAGTGCTAAATGATGATTGGATAACTTGTGTGCATAAGTTAAATTCATCCAGTTCATTGTTGTTCTCATATAGACATTTTGGGTCCAATGGCAGAAAATCTGAGTAAGCAGTTTGATGACATCATAATTTCTATGTGTGGATGATTAAATGGGAATTGATCATATGTTTTTGATCTCATTAGTCCCTAGTTTCTTTGTGATAGGTCTCAATTCATGTGACTATGTGAAACAATATATATACAAGTACAAAGTTGGGCTCCTAAGTAGTTTAATAGTGTTTTCCCATACTGATGAAGTTATATCTTGCACATGTGGATGTTTTAAGAGAATATGATTATATGAGTTTGTTCATTTTTTTTTCCTAGTTTATTTTCACTAAATTTTAGGTCAACCACTGAAGTGTGAAAAAAAATCATGTGCAAAGTTGATCTTTCCAAATAGTTCTTGACATAGTTGGCTCTATGAATAGATAAATTTGAGGAGAAATTTTAATGTCATTATATCTCACATGTGTGAGGGTTATAGGATCATATTGTTATATGGTTGGATTATCCTATGTGAGGAGATCATATGATATAAATTTTATAACTTGGACTTGAGTGAAATAAAAGATATGAAAGTGTAAATTTGATCTTACAGATAGATTACAAAGGTCCCCATACTTAGTCTATTTTTCATGATGTTAAAGATCAAAACCGGATGGAGATATAATGGCTCATGGGAAATAATATAGTGAAGATATATTATGTGTATCAAGTTGAAGAGTTCAAAGTATTTGTTGTCTAATGAAATTAAAGATCAAGCTCCTTACGAAAGGATCAACGGAGCATGTTTGTTTTAATGTCTCAAGAAGAAGTGAGATGAGGATAAGTGATCGATGGTTAATGGTAAAAGTGGTCAAGAGTGAAAACTTTCATGATCATGTAGATTTTTATCAAGATAAAATGTTTATAAATATTAGATAAAGACCAGGATTATCTATAGAGATTGATAGTACATGTTGAGTCAATATTATAAGATTACACAAGATGAGGTCAATTATTTGAGGCTTAACATTTAGAAGTGACACACTATGAGTTAAAGGTCAAGATTCATATAATAAGATAGATAGTATGTGATTGATCTAAAGTATCAAGGACACAAGATGAGGCCATGGTGTTCAAATTTTAATTATGACCGTTTGAATTCAAATATTTGAATTTAACAAAAGAATGACTAGTGTGTAGTTTTGGGGCCATATCTTTCGATCTATGAAAATTTTTCTCATGGTGTAAAAATATAATTTGAATAGGATTCCAAGGTGTATCTATAGATATAAATTTTAAGATCTAAAATTGTGTATATTCAAATATATTAAGGTTTAGATTTGACTATGTTTTCATGTATGTCCTACAAGTGACCCAAGAAGATTATTCAATCTTGTTTTTTATATCTCTTGAAAATTTGACTATTGGAGAGTTTTTTACACTCCATGAGGACCATTTATGTGTATTATGAAGGATTAACCAATCATATTTAGTTTGAACAAAGGTTTATAATTTGACTATGTATTCATTCATGATGTCCTTATGAACAAGTCTAATGTTTGAGTTGATTGAGCTTGCACAGAAGAGTTCTATGATGACTATGATCATTTTAAGATGACTAAGGGGTCATTTTTAGTGGACATATGTATTTTTAATTGGTCCTATGTTTTTTTTTCATTATTTTTCTGATAGGGTGAATAGGTCTCCATGAGACCTATAAGAGCTACAAGGGCCTAATTGAAAGGTGAAGTTGCTTAAGGATGACCCATGAGTGTTATGGCTGACCTATGTGGGTGGTATTGAGATATGTCTCAATGATATAGATTCATAAAGGGTTAAGTCATACCTATTGGCTGACCAAGATGGTGATGTTCATGAATTCTCTATAAATAGTGAAACCAAATATGATGGTTTTGAGACTTTGTGAGAGACTTGTATGTGGAATTGTTATTGAGAGGATAGTATTATGGATTGAAGGAAAGGGTGGGTGTCTAGTGGATGAGTTGAAGAGCATAACATATTGAGGACTATGTGTATGACCTTTAGGTCATAAATCTTTTAGCATAATAGTGATATTATATATTGAGTATAAGTGAAGGTGAAGAGTGATAATTAGAAGTCCATCATCAGGTGTTGAAGACATCAGTTCAAAGGTGGATGTGTTCATAGGTGTTGTGATAGCTCAAAATTTAGGGGGTTGTAGCCTCCTTACAAGGTGAAACTTGTTAAAGTTTTATTTATTGTTGTAGCTCAGCTAGATAGGTATAATAGCACCTTATGGGATTATAGTCCCACTAAATAAGGGATGGTAGTTCCTTGATCAATTACAACTAGTCTAAATTGGTTCTTATTATTATAGGATAGTATTCCAATTACATGTTATAGTGGGTTTATCCCCTAAGAGGGTTTACCACATTTGTCATGAATTATGTGTTTAATCTTACATTGTCTCTCTTGTTCATTGCTATGAATGATTTGTATGTTTTATCAATGCTTTTGGTAATAGACTAAGAGTTTGAAAGGTTTGGAATTGAATTCAAATTGTCTAGGCTCACTGATTCATCCCCCCTCTCAATGTTTATATCTCTATCAATTGGTATCAGAGTAGGTCCTTTAGAGGAAGCTTAACAACTTGAAGGTGATCCAAAGTACAATATGTGTAGTCATCAAGGAGGTTTCTCTACTAAGAAAACACTAATGTTCAATGGATCCAACTATGGTTTTTGGAGTGCAAAGGATGAGGACATACATTATGTCCCTAGGGTTTGATATATGGAAATCTATTATGGATGGTTATGTTCTCTTATTAATCCTCCATCTAGTGCTACAGATAAGAATCTATTTGAGAATAATTATAAAGTAATGAATGTCATCACTTCTAGTCTTTTAGAGACTGAATATACCAAAGTAATCCATTGTAAATTTGTTAAAGAGACATGGGACAAATTGAAGACTATTTATGAAGGAGACTTGAAATTTAAGTTGGTAAAGTTGCAGACTCATCGAAGATAATTTAAGAGTCTCAATATTAAGGAAGAATAGTCTATGGCATCTTTTCTACAAAGAGTTGATGAGATTGTGAACATCATCAAAGGTCTTGGAGAGAACCTTGAATAAGCTACTATAGTTCAAAATTTATTAAGGTCCCTCTCTCTCAAATTTGATCCTAAAGTATCTATTATATAATAAAGTTATGATCTTACTCAACTGAAGTTGGATGAATTAAATGACATCCTTACTACTTATGAGATGAGGAATAATGATGATATATTACCAAAGAAGGAAGTAAAATTCAAGACAAAGATGAAGCCTAGAATAAGTTCCAAGGCAAGAAACCCAAGGAGATGAAATTTTTGGTATAGATGAGGATGAACTGATTACTTTGTTTATAAATAAATTGAAAATAGGTTCAAGGAAGCATAAGGGTAAACTAACCTTCAAATGCTTAAATTGTGAAGAGATAAGACATTTTGAAATAAATTGCCCTCATAAGCATGATGAAGATCAAGATGAAGACAAGAAGACATAAAGGTCTAATAAGAGGAATAAAGGCTTTATAAAATATGACAAGAAGAAGTTTTTTAAGAACATGAAGAGTCTCTACACCAATAAATACTATATCCCATCAAATGAGAGTGAAGATAGTGAATTAGAGTGTGATCATGAAGATGATGGTCCTGATGAAGATAAAACCCTCTTCATGGCTAGGGAAAGAAGTTGTTCACATCAAAAGGAGTCTACTTGGAGTGATTCAGTTGATTATGAAGATGAGGTGGACTATGAGACTGCATTGATAAATACTCTTAAAGAACTTAAGATTGAGAAGAAGATAAATAAGAAGATGAAGTCTCAACTCAAAGACTATGAGGATTAATTTAGTGTGTATGAGGAAAGAATGAATGAAGACACCAAGGAGCATAAAGATATTATCAAGCATTTCAGTTGTCAATTTGAAATTATATCTACAAGCTTGAAAGCCAAAGAAGATGAATGTTCAAGGTATGTAATTGAAAATGATTCATTAAAATCTAAGTTAGATAAGAACTATAGTAAGGTGAAGGCATTTATGAGATTTTAAAAGAGCTCAATTGATCTAGATAATATTCTAAGTGGTCAGAAGCTTGCTAGTGATAGAGCTAGTCTTGGATATGAATAAGAACAAAAGAATGTAACTCAAGACAATATGAAGACTATTGTGAACAAGGAAAATCATACTTTAAAGATAAATCATCAAATAAGAAATGAAGGTGATGTAATAATGAATATAAATTAGATTAAATATCCAAATTCCATGAGGTATGCAAGTTTTAATGGTTATTGTTTCACATGTAATCAATTTGGGCATAAATCTAGAGAATGCACAAGACCTGTTAGAAATAAGTTTTCATGAAACTATGATGGGGGTCATTAGTCAAAAGGTGTGAATAAATTTAAGTGCTTCAACTATCTTGATGTGGGACACTTTGTAAATCATTTTCCATATAAGGTTAAGCAAGGTGAGTTCTCTCTAAAAAAGGAGGTTGTTTCATTTTTCATGACATAAGACACCTTGAAATTTTGTGTCCATACAAGGTAAGACAAATTTTGTTTCCATTAAGGAGTATGGTTTTCTACAAATGTTAATAGAGAAGTCACATTGATAGATTCTACAAGCAAATTTCTTCAAGTTAGAATAGGTTTAATTAAGCTCTTAGAGTACAAGGAAGAAGGCAAGTCAACTCATAAAAGATAAAGGTGATAATTATGAGTCATGATGAGATTGTACGTCGAAGTAATATGTTTGCTATGGTGGAGAATGCTTCAAAAGTTTAAGAGTTCCAAGGGCTCTCATTGTATTCTCATGTTATGAATGAAGAGACCAAGTTCAAGACGAAGACCAAGGTAATGGTTGAGGCAAATTATGAGATGTGTATAGATCCAAGTAAACATCCTATTATTACTAAGAAAGTTTCATTCAAAGAACATCAATTGTTATTACCTAGTGATGAGGTTCAAAACTTCAAGGTTGTTTCTTCAAATGAAAATGCATGTCAAGATTCCATAGTTTCCCCATGTATTGTCAATTTTATCTTAGAAGAGAAGGAGAGTGTTATAGAAAAGGAACTAGTTGTCATTATTTAGACTAAAAAGAATAAGAACAAAAGAAAGAAATCTTATAGCTATAATAAGAATCTAGTGGTTAGTAAGGAAATGTGGGCCACTCTTGGCTTCACTTTGTTTTAGATCATTATGGAGCAAAAGATGTCTTTGTCTAAACTTATTAAGAGACTCCTTTTAGTGTAGAAAAAATTGTTGTTGTGGTGTTATTTAAATGATCCTAGAAGGATGAGATGAGTGTTTTTTATTAGGATCATGTATGTCCAGGTGGAAGATATATTGTGGTGATGCCATGATATTGATAGTTGTATATAGAGTAGTTTGTAGGGTCAAATTGAAAGTTCTAGATGGTAAAGGAGAATTTGTGAGTTGAAAAGATGATCTTTTTGCATAGAAAAATTTGTTGACATTATTCTAGCATACTCTAAGTGGTTATGTTTTTTGAAGGTATATTTAAGTCAAATTAAAGATTTTTGAGTGCTCTCAATTTTCTTAATTTTTGCTTAAGGGCAAGCAGGCCTTAAAATGGGTTATAGGAAGTCAATTTTCCCAAAGGTATGGAGGATCAAATTTTGGTCAATAAGTATGGCATGGTTATCTCTAGGTGTGAAATAAGTTTTAGTGGTGTGTGTTGACTAGAAGGAGGTTTATTGACCTTGTTTGTTTTGAGTTTCTAGGGTTTTGGGCTTTGCTATAAATGTGGTTTGCCTTATGAGTTGAAATTTGAGGCTTAATGCTAGTTTTAATGAGCCAAATTGGTTTTCAAATTATGTTTCACAAAGATTTGAAGGTTTTTGGTTTTTAAATATTTCATGTTTTTGTTAAGATAGAGGCCTAATTGGCAAGTTGGTTTGTGAAGGAATATGTTGCATATGTTTAGATAGGTGTTTAAAATTTGTACACTTGAGGGGTCATATGAGAGTGATCTATATATTAAGTTTCAAGACTTGAATGTGTGTCTATATAAATTTATGAGCTCTGCAAGTTTTAGGTAGGCATATAAGGAGATTTGACGGGGCTGGTAATGAATATGTGATGTTTTACTTATTTTTCTCAAAAATATCAAGGATTGAGTGTTTTAAGAAGATTTCTCAGGTTTTTTGAGAGCATGTGTCCTACTTGGTGAGTGGCATGAAGTTCTTTTGGTGGTCCTTGAGGTGGTTTGTGAGAGAAGTCTAGTATTAATGATAGTTCTTCATGTTGTGTGGAGATCTAAAGATGATCAAGAGGTGAAATGGGTCAGACATATTAGGGGGATTCCCCTTCATATGTCTCTTGGTGAGTTATATTATATTTCAGTACTTTTGTGTGTTCTATATTCATTGGTTGTAGTGTTTGGTTGAAGAGAGTGTTGACATGGAGCAAGAGGAAGTTGTTAAGGCAAGAAGAGGTATGCTAAAGATAAGGGGGAGTTTGTATAATCTTTCTAGGTGGTCCTCTCATATTAATGGTCTTTTTAAGTCCTTAGGATCATTTGGTGCCCACTTTATCATTGTGTCAAAGGGGGAGAAAATTCATGTTATGAGAGTGTTTAAAGAGAGAGAAGGAAGGTGAGTTGTATGATGTATGTTGACATCAATGACAAAGGGAGAGATTGATGGAAAGTTATAAATGATGTTATGGTAATTTCATGGAGGTGTCTAAGTGAGTGGATGAAGTGACTTGATAGTCTAAGTGATAATGATAAAGTGTGTTATGTGTTTGTCCTAGTGTGTTTGAAGAAGGCTTGGTTGATCTTCAGTTTTGGCATAGTTTGAGATGATTAGGGATGAGTATGAAGTATTGAACATGTGAAATGGGTCATATCAATGGTCAAGAATGATTAGAGAACTTTTTTGCATAATTATAATTCACCCAGTTCGTCATTATCCTCATCTAGACATTCTGGGTCCAATGGCAAAAAAATTGAGTAGGCAGTTTAATGATGCCATAATTATCACATGTGGATGATTCAAAGGGATTTGGTCATATGGTTGTGATAAAATTAGTCCCTAGTTTATTTTTGATAAGTCTTAGGTCATTTGACTATGCACAATAAAATATATACAAGTTCAAATTTGGGCTCCCAAGTAGTTTGACAGTGTTTTCCCTTAGCCAAATTTGCATATGGCAAGAAAAGCCAATTAAGCATACTAATGAAGTTATTTATCACACATGTGGATATTTCAGTAGAATGTGATCATATGTGTTTTTTAATTTTTGTGACTATTTTATTTTTTCTAACTTTTAGGTCAAGCGATGAAGCACAACAAAAGCTATGCATGTGCAAAGTTGGTCTTTCCAAACAGTTCTTGACATAGTTATTTCTGTGAATCGATAAATCTGAGGAGGCATTTTGATGTAATTATATCTCACACATGTGATGGTTATATGAGAATATTTTTATATGGTTGGATTTTCCCATGTGAGGAGATCATATGGTCCAATTTTTTGAACTTGCACTAGAGTGAAGCAAAAGATATGAAGGTGCAAAGTTGACCTTACAGACAAATTGCAAAGGTCCTCATACTTAGTCTATTTTGCACAATGTTAAAGATAAAGACCAGATGGATATATAATGGCTCATGAGAAATCATATAGTGAAGATATATAGTGTGCACCAACTCAAATAGGTCCAAGTGTTTTTTGGTTAACAAAGGTAAAGATCGAGCTCCTTAAGAAAAGATTAATGGAACATGTTTGTTCGAAGGTCTTAGGAATAAGCGAGATGAGGACAAGTGCTCGATGGTTAATGGTAAAATTAATAAAAAGGAACATGATGGTACCAAGTTTAATTATCATAGGGTTTTTAATAAATATCAAATGGTGAGTGCTATAGGATAAAGACTTGCTAATCCTTAGAGATCGATAGTACATGTTGAGTCAATATTGTAAGATTGCACAAGATGAGGTCAATTGTTTGAGGCTTAACATTTAGTAGTGGTACACTATGACTTAAATTTAAATATTCATATAATAATATCAATGGTTTTTTATTGATCTAAAATAGTGAGGACACGAGATGAAGACATGGTGTTCGAATTTTAATTGTGACCGTTTGAATTCAAATATTTGAATTTAATAAATGAATGATTAGTGTTTAGTTTTTAGGCCATATCTTTCGATCTATGTAAAATTTTCTCATGGTGTAAAAAGATAATTTTTATAGGACTCAAAGGTGAATCTATAAATACAAATTTAAATATTTGAAAATGTGTAAAATTAGAGATATTAAGTTTTGAATTTTATTGTGTTTTGTGTATGTCCTACAAGTGACCCGAGAAGATTATTCAAGCTTGTTTTTTTATATATCTTAATGAATTGGCTATTGGGGATCATTGAAGACTCTATGAGGAAAATACAAGTAAATTATGAAGGATTTAATAATCATATCTAGTTTAAACAAAGGTTTATAAGTTGATTGTGTGTTCATTCATGGTGTCCTTATGAACAAGGCTAATGTTTGAATTGATTGAGCTTGTATAAAAGAATACAATGATGATTGTGATCATTTGAGGATGACTAAGGGGTCATGTTGAGTGTACATATGAATTTTTAAGTGGTCATATGTTTCTTTTTTCGTTTTTATTGTTTTAATAGTGTTAATATGTCTCCATGAGACTTATAAGAGCTACAAGGGCCTAATTGAAAGGTGTATATGCTTAAGGGTGACCCATGAGTGTTATGGCTGACCTACATGGATGGTATTGAGATATGTCTTAATTATATATATGCCTTAAGGGTTAATTCATGACTATTGTCTAACCAATATGGTGATGTTCATGAATGCTCAATAAATAATGAAACCAAATATGATGGTTTTGAGACTTTGTGAGAGATTTGTAAATGGAATTGGTATTGAGAGGATAGTATTATGGAGTGAAGGAAAGGGTGGATGCCCATTTTATGAGTTTAAGAGTAGAATATATTGAGGACTATGTATATGACGTATAGGTCATAATTCTAATAGCAGAATAGTGCTCTTGTAGATTGAGAATGAGCGAAGATGAAGAGTGATAATCAAAGGTCTATCATTAGGTGTTGAAGACATTAGTTCAAAGGTGGATGTATTCATATGTGTTATTGTGAAAGCTCAAAATATAGGGGGTTTCATCCTCCTTTTAAGGTGAAACTTGTTAAAGGTCTAGTTGTTATTGTAGCTTAGCTAGATAGGTGTAATAGCACCTTATGGGATTGCAGTCTCACTAAATAAGGGATGGTAGTTCCTTTATTAGTTACAGCTGGTCTAAATTGGTTCTTGTTATTATAGGATAGTATTCCAATTTTATGTTCTAGTAGGTTTTATCCCCAAGAGGGTTTCCCATATATGTCATGTTTTATGTGCTTAATCTTACATTGTCTCTTTGTTTCATTGTTATGAATGATTTGTATGCTTCATGAATGCTTGTGGTAATTGACTAAGAGTTTGAAAGGTTTGAAATTTAAGTTTAATTATCTAGGCTCAGGTATTCACCCCCTCCCCTCTTAGTGTTTTTACCTCTATCAAATTAAAGGTGAAAAATGTATAAACTATTTATGAACTATATAGCACCTTAGTCTGGTATAGTTGGAAAATATAGATCTTATCTTTTTCTCTTATTTTTAAAACTTATCTTTATGGAAAGGCTCAATTCTACTATCTATATGTGCCTATTTATTATCAATTATTTTGATCAATATTTTTTTGATTAATTAGGCATTCCATCTTGCACATAATGCTTAAAATTTATTTATATTATGTCTCTAAAATTTATGGGCATGCACCTATTTTCCTCCTTTGTTGACACTTGCATCCTAGTCAAGTACCTATGTCAACACAAGTGTTCTAATCTAATAGAAGTTTTTAGTGCCCTAAATTCATCCAATTTACAATTATAATATGTCCTTATGGTCCACCTAAGTGTTTTAATGTTAAATATTTCTTGATAGGATTGGTATATATGCATGATCAATCCTCATTCATAACTCACCTATAAAATTTGTACCTCTCACAAGGAAACTTACCAAAAACTTTAAATCAAGAATTCAAGTGAGAAAAGCTTCCCTATTTTCTCATATTTATATATCAATCATGGGGACAACACATCTATAGGTCTGAAGTGTTGAAGGAGCATGACATGAGTCCTATTTTCCAAGTTACAAGCTATGTCACTAATGTACTTACTTTCCACATATTGCACCCTTGTGCACACATAAAGCCAAAACATTAGAGATAACTAAATCAGTCTAAGGCCCTTTTCAAATTAGTGGTTATATAGGCAAAACCCATCAAGAAAGGGGTATTTTAGGTTATCTCAACATCATGAACCCATTATCCCATTTTCCTAAGGATGCTATGAAGATCAAAAACTAAGATGTTATCATTTCACAAAGATTTATAGTCCATGACCTAGATCTGAATGTATTAAAGCAAAGGCAACAAATAACCCAAAAGAATCTAAGTGGTCATATCCATTTTTAGTAGGTATTCTATACTAGATACCTATGTCCAAGTTAGACATAAGTATCAACATAACCATCCCAGGTCGATGCAAGCATCTGACGTTATAGAGGGTATTAATCCAAAATTTGACAATTGTTCAAGAATCTATTTCTAGTTTGCTTCCTACTTATTTCAGATCTATATCTATATTAGCATCAAAACTAACTATCTTATTTTCATTATCATTTCAATACCAAGCATAGTTGTACTTTATATTTTTTGCATATCTTAGTATTTAAATGCATAATATTGTTTATCTACGTTTGCAACTAAATTTCATGGTATAGATCTATTTATCACCCGTACGCTTATTCATATCTATATTCTTAACCCTGACATCGATTTCCAAAATTAGGGTTAAACATTAGCCCCATCTATTATTGACATCATTAATATTAGAGTTTAATATGATCCATAGATGAATTATTGGAGAAAAAGGAATAAAATGAGTCATGCATGACCTTTGGCCCCTAATGGTGACATGTATTAGCTCAAATTGGATATTGTAAAAATAATAATTGGGGAAAGATTGAGATTGTACATTATTTATTTTAGCATTTTTATTGTATTTGTATTTGATTAATACACATATATAATGAATCCAAATAATGAGATTTGAAAGTAACATATATACTTAAATATTGTTATAAGTACTTAACAATGTTAATTATTGGGACATCATAAAATACATGATTCTTGTCCAAATACATGATTATTATTTGAAATTCCTCTAATCCATTTATCTATATGTGGGCCGATTTCAAAATTTCAATTTTATTCATACCATATTTAGATTTTTTTCTAGACTATGACATCTATTCTTGATTTTTTGGATAAGTTTAATCTTGTAGACATCTCCACTTAGAGTGACCCATCCCACACAAACTAGTATATAATTTCCAAATTTTTAAACAATATTTTGGGCCTTCCCACATATTTCATAAGGTTGGCTAAAGGAAATTATCATAATTGCATTACCCTATTTTTTATTTTAGAATTAATGTGTTATACTAATAGGTGTAAAATTTGAAAGATATCAGAATGTTAAAGTTGTACAATGGTTAATAGTTGTGATTTTAAAAATTGATAAATATAGAAATATTGTATATTTGGAAAACATTAAGAATAAATGTACTTTGCTCAAGTCAGTATTTATATTGACTATTCTAGACATTTTAAAGTGAAAATTATTAAAAGATATGACTAAATTTTAGAATCAAGTAAGTGCATGAAGTTGGGGGATAATTTTGTGCACATTTTACATAACTTGATCATGTTATTTAAATTATAGATCGATAATTACCAAACCTTAATGTGATCATGTTAATTTATAACATTACCATGTTAATAGATAACATGATCGCATTATTCTAAAAATAATAACATGATCACATTATTCTTATTTTACATATTAAATCAGTGAACATGTAGGATGAGCCAACCTTGGTTCTCAATCAAAGGTCATGTTCTCCATAACATGATCATGATCTCAATAACACGATCATGTTCTCCATAGTGTGATCACATTCTCAATAACGTGATAGCATTCTCAATAACATGATCACATTCTCAATAATGTGATTGCATGTTTATTTTTTTTGCACATAAAAGCATGTGGAGTTACACATGAAAGAAACTTTATCTAGAAGCTTATATTTATTACTCTAAATGTCTAAAAGCTTATATTTACTACTCTAAATGTAATAAATTAGGGTCACATTTATTTCCTTATGCTTTAAATTTATTTTAGTAAATATAAGAAATTAGGGTCACTCTACATCTGATAGAGTTGGTCTCATAGTTACATGCCTTATGATGTAAAAAATAGTTTTTTAAAATCTAATCTAGTTAATACTTAGGCATTTTTAGGGTCAAGTATTAAAACTAGGGATTTTAAGTCATATTTTTTGCAATTAATGTCCATTTTTGGTTAATAAATAGTCATTTTAAAGGTTTTTGTGCCTTCTAGATTGATTATTAGAATTTCTAAGAGTCTTAGGTTTGCCAAAATTAAAGTTTGAAAACCACTAAATTTTAAATTGATGTAAATTGGTGTGGTTAGGGTATCATAGGTCACATTGATGACCTACACACATCAAATGACTACTTTTTGTTAATTTCACTTATTTATCATCCCTCCCTCATCCTTGATCACTTCTTACTCATGCCTCATCACCCCTAATCACTCTCTCATCATTCCTCATTATCCCTAATCAATCCCTCGTTAACCCTCACTATCCCTATTTATCTCTAATCACTCCCTCACTAACCCTCACTATCCCTCATCATCCATAATCACTCATTCATCATCCCTCATCACTCCTTAATTAACCCTCACCATCCCTTATCATATTTAATCACCCCCTCATCATCTCTAATCAATCCCTCATTAGATCTCACCATCCCCCATCATCCCTAATCACTCTCTCATCAACCTTAATCATTGCTTCATCATCTTTAATCACTCCCTCCACATCCCTCATCATCCTTAAGCATTCCCTTATTGACCCTCACCATTCCTCATCATTTATAATTACTTGTTCATCATCCCTAATCATTCCCTCATTGACCCTCACCATTTCTCATCATCCCTAATCACTAATTCATCATACCTCATCATCTCTAATCACTCATTCCTCATCACCCCTAATCACTCCCTCATTAACCCTCACCATCCCTCACCATCCTTAATCATGACCTCATCCTCCCTAATCACTCCCTCATTGACTCTCACCATCCCTCATCATCCCTATTGACTCCCTCATCATCTCTTCTCAATTCCTCCTCATCCTTAATCATTCCATCCAATAACTTGATGGTGGTATTTTTTTGGGGTTTAATAATGCTAGGAGCTATAAGTGGAAAGTTTAATGTTAGCATAAAATATAAGACATAGTGATCAAAATGATGTGGAGACAAATCTTAAACATAAATATTTAGCACCTATGAAAAAATATGGACCTATTAGAAATGATGTAATTCATAATTCAAAAATTTCCAGAAAAAGATAAGTAAAACCACCATATCACAAAAAATGGGTAGTAAATACATGAGGATTACCATGCTATGTGATTTCCTAAATAAAATAAATTGCTTTCCATATGAGGACATTTTATGATCCAAATAATTACATTTAAGGCCTTATATTTATATGTTTATTGATTGAGTCATCATACCAAAGAGTGGAAAATAATTTTAAAATGATTAGAACAAGTAGTCCAAGATTAGAAAGTGGTGATTAATTCATAACTTTAATATTCAATCCATTGAAGAGTATCAAATTATGAGCTCTCTACTTGTATATCTTGAGAAGTGGCTACAATTTATCTATCACTATAAATAAGTAAGTAGATAATAGATTATGAACTCAATGATATGGTTGATACTAAAAATATCTCTACTTCCCCCAATAAGAAATTATATAAATTAAAAATATTAAGATCAATGGTGAGCAAATACACTTCATCATTTTCAATGGAAGTCAAAAGAATTTAATTTCTCCTAAATCATATTTATAAAAATTAAACTTGAAATTTATACATCATACATAACCATACACTAGTGTATGGTCTAGTGTATGCCTTGATAAATGGATCACCTAGTAGTGTTAGTGTACAAAATAAAAAAATAAACAAATATGCAATCCATTGTGACATATCAACATTAGAGGTATGTGATGTTTTACTTGTGGTTAACCATATATTTACCACTGACATGTAGTCTATGAATTAAATTATTTAAATGTTGTGATAGATTACCATGATCTAAAATACCATATATCATAGTTAGCTTATAAGCTTTTAGTCATTAGTCCCAAGAAGTGTAAAAATCTTATCAATTCTAGTAATAAGTATAATCTTGATGGTAAGAATTAAATTTAATAACATCCTTATGTCACCATATCATAGTGTGGTTTATCCAACAATAAAAAAGACAAAATAATTAAACCATAAACTAGATGGGTACAAGGATATATTTCAGTCACCTAAATAAGTTCTTACATACTGTACACTAAACAATATTATTGATTTGATCCCTTAACTACCTCTACCTCAAACCTCTTTACACAACATATCACTTTTGGAGAATGAATAGATCAAGTGGTATATCCATGAAACCATGTATAATAGACACATCATGCCCAAATCATTGCCTTGCAGAAGCCCAATTATGCTTGTGCCAAAGATGTTAATTAATTAAAAAAATCTTAACAAGATTAAAGTTAAGAACTATTATCCTCATGTAAATATTAAGGCATTTTTCTTCCATATATATGTTGTAAAAGTCTTTTTCAAAATTTATCTTAAGTTTGGGTATCTCATATTCATGTTGAACCTCTAGACATTAGGAATATAGTCTTAAACACAAAGAAAGGATTGATTGACTAGTTGGTTATGCCTTTTAGGTTAACTCATGTAGTGAATTTATTCATTGAGATGTTGAATGACATCGTTAGGCCCTTTACCTATGTCATTTTTTTATCTACCTTGATGACATATTAATTTTAGAAAACATGGGATAAACATCTACACCATGTTGAACTAGTGTTTCACATTTTGCAGAAACATATTTTTATGATAACATGAATAAATGTTCATTTTTCATGCAAGAGATAAAATATTTGGGATACATTACGCACACAAAGAGTGCATGCATGAACCTAACCAAGATTCAAGTCATACAATAATGGGAAACACTAAATAACTTTGCATCTGATTTAAATCTTCTCAAAATTAGTAAATTATTCAAGACATTTATGTTTAATTTTTATCTTTTGAACCAAGCTACCAAAGGTAGAACCAAATAAAGTTTCATCTAGTCAGTTTCATAACAAATATAATTTGATGAACTAGAATTCAGACTCTATTTTGTAATAGTACTTATTTTACATGACTATAAATTTAGAAGATCATCAAATCCATTCAATTTATAATTAACTATCACAAATGGGCATTGACAACACAACAAGTCTTAGAGAAGAGTTAATTTCTATTATAATGGATTAGATAACATATGATTGGAATCAAAGATAATTTTTAGAGTATATACTTACATCATATGATGAGGGAGTGATTAGGGATGGTGAAGGATGGTGAGGGTCAATGATGGAGTGATGAGGGATGGTGAGGGATGGTGAGGGTCAATACAAGAGTGATTAGTGATGATGAGGGATGAGGAAAGATTTATTAGGGATTATGAGGTATGATGAGGGAGTGATTAGGTATGATTAGTGATGGTGATATTCAATGAAGGAGTGATTAGGAATGACAAGAATGAGTGATTAGAGATGATGAGAGATATTGAAGGTTAATGATGGAGTGATTAGGGATGAGGAGGGAATGAGTAGGGATGAGAAAGTGATTATGTATGATAAGAGATTAGGAAATAATGATTAGGGATAATTAAGTATAGGGATGGATTGATTAGGGATGATGATGGATAGTGAGGGTCAATGGAAGAGTTATTATGGATGATAAGGGAGTGATTAGAGATGACTAGGGATAGTGAGGGTCAATGAGGGAGTAATTAGGGATAATAAGGAATGATGAGAGAGTGATTAGGGGTAATTAGGGATGAGTAAGAAGTGATCAAGGATGAAGGATGGATAATGAACAAGTGAAATTAACACAAAGTGGTCATATGATGTGTGCAGGTAATCATGACCTGCACTACCCCAATCACACCACTTTGGACCAAGTTCAAAGTGAGTAGTTTTTAAAAATAAATTTTGACAAACTTAAGACTCTTATAAATGATAGGAATCAATATAAAAGTTATAAAAACATAAAAAATGACTATATGTTTACCAAAAATGGATATCAATTATAAAAGTTATGTACTAAAATCTCTAGGTTTAATACCTAAACCCTGAAAATGCCTAAGTACTGACTAGATTGGATTTTGAAAAACTATTTTCCAAATAATAAGGTATGCATCTATGAGACCAAATCTATCAAATTCATAGTGACCCTAATTTATTATATTTATTAAAATAAATTTAAAGTATAAGGAAATAAATGTAAACTTAGAGTAGTTTTGGAAACTAGACTTGAAATTCTACATTTCATGTTCTTACACTATCTTCAAATTTGGAGTATAGATATCTCAAATTATCTATAGAAGTTCAGATTTCTTAAATTTTAGGAAAATCATGTTCACAGGTAGGCCAATATGTGCACTTACCCAATCATGAACCAAATTTGAATCTATTTTTGGATATGTTTGTGTTCCCTAAACAAAATTTTAGTTTGGTCACGTCTGTTGATTATGATTTTTTTCTAGTTGACTATGACTAATGAGTGATAGAGAAAGATAGAAAAATAAAAGTTGTGATAATAAAGGATCAATAATAAAATTTTAGAATATTCATAGACTAGATTATTATCCCTAGACAATATCATGAGCCACTTGTGTTCATTTACTACAAAATTTTCTAATTTGAATGTGATGACAATATGACTATTGCACCTTATACACATATTTTTCTGAGTAGGTTGAGATATCATGATTATATTTGTGTAGTGTGGAATTCATTATTTTCCTTCTTTTCTCTTTAAAACCCTATGATCACCTTGAAATATTAAATCGTAAAAAAAATAAAATGGTTGTAATGGACCAATCTAACCCTAATCACCTCCTTGATGATTAATTATTGCCTACATATCCATTAATCCAAGGAGGGAAATCAAGCCCATGTAATTAATATAGGTGCATCATGGTTTTAAATTCAATTATACTTGATTTTATCTTTATAAGGTATTAGTTGGTCTCATGTGTCTTATCTAGCTAATAATAATCCCTATCAATGTTTCAAGTGTGATCTAGAGGTCATTTTGTAGTGTTTTTAGATTTTCTTGCCAAAACCAATAATTCAAAAAAATTAATTAGTTTTGACTTATTCAAGGAGTTTTAGTAAGATTAAATCATAATGGTCCTTATGAAGTGATCCATGGGTTATTATGAGATAAAATATATGGCATTTATCTATTACCATGTTTGTAAATGTTAAAAATTGTGCTTTTATGCCTTGTCTAGTCTTGTACAACATAGAAAAAAGGCCTAATTTAGTATATACTAAGTTTTGGTGGTTAATAACTTATAGTGACTAGAAACCAAGTTTGGTAAGTTACTTAAGATTCATATTGGTCACACCATATATATAGGATCATAATAATGAATAAAAAGAAGCTAATTTAAGCTAATTGGAAGGTTGTTGGAGGTGCAATTCTTTGTAAGAACAAGCTTTATGTTTATAAAAGTTATACAAACATAAGAAATAAAAAAATTACATAGTTTATGTATGAATATATACTATTTTATTTTAATTATACATGATAATTATGTTATTTATTCATTTTTTGATCCTTCATGATTGTTTCTTGAGCTTTATAAGAGAAACATAGAGTTTGGAGTCTAGACATAGAGTCTATAGTCAAGAAAAGGCTATGTAACATCATTATTTGGATTTTTCATGAGAATTTTTTATTTTTTATATAAATAAAAAATATATATGAATATTATTAATTTAAATTATTAACCCTTGACGAATATTATATTCCTCAAAACCTCAATTTTTTAGCTCTCAGCCTCTTTGCAGGCCTATGAACCCTAACTCAAGGTTTTAGAGACAAAAAGTGGGTTTTAAAGAGAAAAAACTATAAAAACCACTCAATTTTTTTTGGATAGATAACTTGAAATGTATAATAAATTATCCAATTAGTTTTTTAAGTTTTGGATCTCTACAATGAAAGATAGATGTGACTGTGTCAAATAGGTTTTTGTAGATTATATAGGGAAAATAGGGTTATCACCAAGGAAACTCATTTTTATCTTAAACCATAGTTATAAATTAGTAAAAATATTTGTGTAGATTATTTAAGGTTTCCTTAAGAGTATATAAAATGTTTTATGTATTAAATATCCTTATAATAAAATTTATAGGTGACTATATATCCCAAACCTGTAAAACACAAGAAAACACAGAGTTTTAGTAGTGGAAACTTGTATGACCTATAAAGTAATATTTTAAATAATTTTAAATTTTTTTAACATGTTTTATATATTTATATTAAGAAGATAAAATTAATTTTAGGATGTGTAAGACTATTTTAGATAAGTTATGAAAGACTATGCCTAGGTGGAACTATGTAAGGCCTAAAGACAGGGCTAGAAGATAAGAGTGTGATCTTTCTATAAAAGATTAAGTATTGAAAGGTTATAGGTATAATTAATATACCTAAGAGATAATGTTTTGAATTATATATAGGATCATATCCATAAAAAAATTAGTCTATTGTTTTCTTGTTCACAAATTAGGCCTAGAAGAGAGGTTACAAGCCTATCCAAGTGAAAGAAACTAGTCAAGTGTAAATTTGTAAACCCTAAAGACTCAATTGTACCATTTTTGGTATCATATCACAACATTAATTTTATTAATATTTAATATGTCTCAGTGTTTGATTGACAAGCTGAGATAGAAACTTGTAATGATGGAAATTAGAGCTAGAAGAAGAGGACAAAGAAGACATCCTACTTAGGCGATGTTGCTTGAGGAGATGAGGAATATTTAGGCTAGGTTTTAGGCCATGGAGATTTATTATAAAAGAGGATTTGACATGGGATATGTCAGTGATAGATAATAATAATAATAATAATAATAATAATAATAATAATAATAATAATAATAATAATAATAATAATAATAATAATAATAATAATAATAAAGACCTCAAGAATAAGGAGTAAAACTAGAGGAGGTAGAAGAGAGAGAAAAATAAATGTTGATTAGAAGAGTCATGGGGTTTAATTCCAACCCCATGTTGGAGTTACCTATGTATGAAGGTAGCCTAAATGTATAAGAGATGGTTGATTGGATCAACACCATGGAAATGTATTTTGATTATGAATACATATAATATGATGACAAGAAAGATGAATTTTGCAGTTACTAGATTGAAAGGGCATGCATCCCTTTGGTGGGATGGAGTACAAGATGAAAGAAGGATAAAATGAAAAACCAAGATTAAGAGGTGGGATAGGATGGTGGTTAAGTTGAAAGGAAATTTATTGAAAAATTATTACTAAACAAATATATTCAAGAGACTTCAAAATATAAGGCAAAATGAGATGATAGTTAAAGAATACACATAAGAGTTGTATACATTAACTATAAGAGTAGGTTACATTGATGAAGATGATAAAAAGGTGGTTAGATATATGGATGGATTTAGATTCAAAATTCAAGATAAATATAGTATTTTGACACAAAATTTGGTTAAAGAGACATACCAATATGCCTTGAATGTAAAGGAGAAATTGTCAAGGAAACAAGTACAAAGTTCAAGAGGTAGAGGTAGAACTACTAGGAATAGAGGATAGCATGGTGGAAGGAGTCAAATACAAGCACATCATGAAGAAACCATCCATCCACAAAGCCAAGGACAAGTCAAAGGAGGTTGATATTCTTTCATAGGTAGAAAACCATTCACATGAGGTAGAGGCTTTACTAGTAGATGTTTCAAGTGTAATAAGTATGAGAATAGATCTTATGAGTTCCTAAGAATCCTTCCACAAGCCAAGGTAGTGCTCACATAACTCAAGTTAATGAAGAGGAGAGTGTGAAATAACCTTCTCATGAATATGCACCTGAATTTGGAGAATCTCTACTTATGAAGAGGGTCTTGCTTAAGCCTAATAAGGAGATCAAAGGAAGATGTTGTTTAGAACCACATGAAAATCCAAGGGTAAGAATTGTAAATTTATTATATATAGTGGAAATACTAATAATTTTATGTCTTTTGAGATGGTTGATAGGCAAGGCTTGAAAAAATCCACTCACTCTACTCCTTACAAGTTGTCTTGGGTACAAAAAAGACATCAAGTATTAGTGAATGAATAGTGTAAGGTGGAATTTTAGATATGAAGCTACAAGGATGAAGTGTTATGTAATTCAATGCTAATAGATGTCTGCCATGTTATTTTCGGTAGACTTTGGGACTTTGATAGGAAGGCAACGCATGATGTGAGAAGCAATACATATACATTTGAGAAGGATCTAAGGAACAATACACTTACACATTTAAAGGATAATAATGCTTCAAGAGAGGATAGTCCTAAGGTCCTACTAGCAAGTGGAAAAAAATTATTACAAAAAATCATAAAGGACGAGGTAAGTTATTGTTGGTCTAAAATGTTATTTACACTGTGGTATTAAGTTTACTTAGGTTAGTATTTTACCTAGAGTATTTATTTCCTATTATTTAGTAAATATGCATAAATTAATGTTTGTCCTACTTGAGGTTCACCACTTGAAAGTGTAGACAAATGTGATAGTTGCACATGTGTGAATCCATGATGTGTCTTTGACCACATGGGTGTACTATTCATTTGACAACTAGTTCCTTTTCACATTTCCAAATGTGATCCACATCCTCTTCCTCAATGATATAAATAAGAGGGATGAATGTATTTTGAGATGGAGGAGAGAAGAAGAAATAGAGGAGATGAGTGAGATGGAATAGAACTCCATGAAGTAGATTTTGAAGTGTTTCAATAGAATAAATTCAGTTTATCTATCATAATTTTTCTATTATAGATTTGTATTTCAATTCTTGTATTTGAATATAATATTCATATTTTTGTTTAAGTTGTATGGAGATTTTGTTGTAGCAAGATCTTGGCATGCTTTTATGGAGGTAGTGGAAGTTTTTTAGACTTCTCTTAAAATTTCAACATGGTATCAGAGTCATCTACAAGCAAAGTTTCATCTTCCTTAAATGATTTTTAGGCCTTCCACAAGTGATTTTTATAAGGGTCATTAGATCTCCATTTTAGTTGTTTGTACATGGTCAACAAAAAGGCTGCTCTCTCTAGTTTCACAAGCTTCTCAAAAATCAGGTTTTGGTCACCAGTCAATTTGTAAGGTTTTTCATTTTTATATTTTTTGACAAAAAAATATATACATATATATTGTCAAAAAAAAATAAAATAAAAAATCCATATCAAAAAATTGATATTAAATTTTTTTTTTTAAATAACAAACAAAAAACACAATCAAAATTTTTATTTATTGTTTTTTTATAAAAAATTATTTGTTTTTTTATACCACAAAATAAATAATTATAGAGGACCATGGAAGAGAATTAAAGGGTGTGGCATACAAAGCTAAGGACAACCTTATGGGCTGATAGAGTGACTCCTAAAGTTGTCATTGGCAATTCTCCATATGTCCTTGTATATGAAAAGTAAGTCAAATTGCCCATTTCTCTTGAACTCCCTACCTTGGAGTTAGCTCATCAGCTTGAGTTGATGGAGAGTGAGCCTATGAATGTGAGGATGGTAGAGCTCATGGATCTTGAAGAAATCAAGGACCTTGTAATGAATACATTAAAGTCACACCAAGATCAAGTCAAAAAATCCTTTGACAAGAGAGCCACAACAAGGGACTTCAGGAAAGGGACCTAGTCTTCAACTAGGATTCAAATAAGGCTAAGCCAAGAAACCATACCAAGTTTGACAACTTATGGAGTGGTCCTTATTTGATCCATGGATGTAAATATAATAATGATTTTCAACTTGCCCAACTAGATGGATAGGTATTACCCATTCTAGTCAATGTAATTCATTTAAAGATTTGTTATTATAAGAGTTTATGGCTATTGTATGATATTACTACATATTAGAATAGTTTTATATGATTTCCTCTATGTTCCTTATGTACTTTTCCTTTTTAGTTGTGTGTTTTCCTTTCAATAAGTTCTTTGGGCATAGTTTTATCTTTGTTTATTTGATCTTATTTCTTCAAAAAGAGGTTTCAAAAAGGGTCAACATTCTATCAATCTCCCAATAATTTTAGTTGGGAAGAAATATTAATACCCCATGCTCAATGGATCAGTTTAATGCTACTAGTCTCTTGCATAGTAGGCATGCAACCCCAGGATGTCATCAAAAATGTTGGCCAAATTTGTTCCACATATAAATCTTCTGCCTGGATAGATCAGCTAACCAAAGTTTCTGATTGAGTAAATGATCAAATGACTTGAGCAAGTGAAGAAGATAGACTAGGTCATCATCAAACATCATGCAAAAATGAATTTCACTTAGAAAGCCTCCCAAGCTAAAATATCACATGGACATGAAGTTTTTCATGCCTTGAACATTCTCTACAAATTTTGTGACTTGATGAATTCTCTATCTCAAGTTACAAGAATTCAAAATTGAACTAGTAGAGTAAGATACACATGGGGATGTCAAGTTAAAGCTACAACAAATAGCCATTTGAATTAAAATGATCTAAGGATGAACATGTATCTAACAAGTGGAAAAATCATGTAATATCAGAGTAAATCCAATGGAAAATGGGTGATCATGGGATGCCAGTAGGTCCAAAAGATCTAATGGAGCACATTAGATGATGCACCTAAGATCTAATAGGGAGCATCAAGTCAAAATGTTAGCATATCCTAATATTGAATGTGTAACTGATAAGTGGCAAGATCTCAAGTGCCCATATGAAGATATAATAATGTGTGGTGACTGATAAAGCTATTGGTTCTAAATTGATCAATGGTGCATGATCTATCATACCAAAGCAGATCAATAGTGAGTGAGGGGTCAAAAAGTTAGATAATCTCTAAGACAAATGCATAGTTACCAAGTATCACAATTATGGTAATTATTGAGTAAATCAATGGTGCACATTTAATCATAAGGAAGTTGATCAATAGTGAGTGAGAGGTTAAAGAGTTAGTGTATCTTGGATATGAATGTGGAGTTGATAAATGGCATGAATCTAGAAGACCTAGATCAGGATCAATATCCAACATTAAAAGTTGAAAGTTAAGAAACTTTAATGAAGATAAAATATGACCTAAGGTCAAATCAGGGTAAATATTTCAAAGGACACCATTAAAGCTCAGTCGAGACCTCTATTGGAGGATATAGAGCATGTAGACTCAATTTTCTTACATCGCATATAATAAGTCGTTAGTTCTCACAAGGTTTAGAAATAGAATAGGTCTGTTTAGACCTAATATAGTTCAATAATGATGTTATGCAGTCTTTAAGCTCTTCATGGATATTAGTTATAGGAAAACTAATAAATGGATTAGTTTTTATCTATAGTATACCTATGTTTAGATATCAAAATAGGGGTAGGTTTGTGATTAATAAAGGAGTGTCTTGTCTATTGACATGGTCATATCTTCAACAAATAGGTACCTTACAGCTGCTTAAGCAAACTTAGGCATGGCTCTTTTAATTCCATGAATATGAGGACTTTTTACTCATAATGAAAGGAATTAGAGATGGAATAGAATATCAAAGCAAAGGGATTCAGGGATTGAAGAATATAGTGGAGCATTTATTTCTTCTCAAAGCCTTTTAATCCTAATTGGATCAAAGAAGGTTTATAAATCAATAAGGATGGTAGATTAATTAATGATCTCATATGGCACATTCCCCCTCTCTCCCCTTTCTCCTATATCTCTTATTCTTTTCCATTTGAAAAATGCTCTGACTTTTGATAAGGTTTTCTCTCTTATTTCTAGAAGAGCAGAGACTCTTATTTGATAAGGCTAGACCCTATCAAAATTTATATGAAAGACTTTTTGAATCAATAAATAATTTATTTACCTATATCTCCCCTCTAAATTGTGTGTATCAAAGCTTGTGCCTGATGGCATTGTGAAAGAGAATCTTCCATGCCCATTGTCCTTCTTTCTTGTTCATTTTTAGGTGTCTTCAAGTTAGTTGCAGGTCTAAGTTAGTGTTCTTCCTATCATTGATGCAAGCTCTCAGTGAGTCTTAGAAATCCTATTTGCCTTCATTCATTTATTCCTAAACATAGTTAATGAAACACTTATGTAACTAGCAGGTTTTTTGAGATTGTGTGAGTTAGCATTGTCTTATGCTTCCTCAGTGTTTACTTCATGTTTATGTGAGTTCTCATTTAAATTTAGTGCATCACCTTTTTATATTTATTAGGATCCCTTTCCCCCTTTCTAACCCTTTTATTAGTGAAAACATTAGTATAGGTGATCCATCAAGAGGAAGTTGGCCTTATCTAAAGGTCCAACCCCACCATAGGTGACCCATAGTGTGGGGTTGTTCCCATAGTGTAACTCAATTAGAGAGAGCCTGAAGAACCCTCTCCAAGGGTACAGATTGATGCTACAATAGGGTCCACCTAAGTGCTTTGGGGTGTAATTAGAGGGCTTAAATAGGTAGGGAAGGGATTTGAAGGTTCATGGAAATGACTTACAAGTTTTGTTTTATGTGTATTTGAACTTAGGCTAAAAAATTGTACTTTTCTTATATTTTTAAGGGTGTTATTGAGGCTGAAATAGGTGGTGGGTTTGTCAATCAGGCCTAATGGGAGGCCAAGAACCTGGTCATAGATGTTATCTTCCCCCTTATACATGTTGGAAGTGTCATTTTTTGGTTAGGAAGCATCAAATCAAATTTCTACAACCACAACTTAAACTTTGATAACATTTATTATCAATGTTTCCACGCTTTGAAATGGTAGTGAAAATGCACTTTCAGATGGATTTGAACATTGTGGTGATGTGAAAATTTAATTTTCCTATATAGATGTGATCAAAGTGATATATTCCTAGGTGGAGGTACTAGAGGTAGAATTGGCAGTTGGAGCTCAAGAAGTTTCTTGTTCAATGTAAAAAAGTTACATTTTTGTACCTATCATTACAACTTATCCAATAGATTGATCTTGAAGGTTATACCTTATTACTCTATGGTGAAATTAGAAGGATTAAATAGGAAGGGGATAGATTTGATGGTTCAATAAAATTACTTATAGGTTTCATTTTACACATGTTTGAACATAGGCTAAAAATTACCTTTTTCTTATATTGGGAAGGGCATTCTTGAGGCTGGAATGGGTGGTGGGTTTGTTAATCAGGCCTGATGAGAGGCCAATAACCTAGTCCTATATGTTATCTTCCCCCTTCCCCCCAGACGTGTTGGCATTATAAATTTTTGGTTAAGAAGCATCAAAATAATAGTTTTGCTAAACTCTCAGTCTATAGAACATTTTAAAACTTGGGTAAGATGAGTTTTTGGTTGATTTGAGTTCTATAAATTTGGTTCAGTGTTAGAACATGTTGAAATTACTAAAATACTACTATAAATATAATTTTTAAGAGCTAAAAACTCTATTTTGATAAATTAACCTATTGGAGCAATAACTACATCTAGAGACCTAAAAACTTAACGAGTAATTGACCTATTGAGTAATTGCCCTATTAAAAAACTCTATTATGAGTAATTTTCCTATTGACATATTAACCTAATGACTAATTGACTAGTTTAAAATAAGATTGTTTGAGAGTGGATTTTGAATCAAGCTAAGAACAAGAGTGAATAAGTGAGGTTAGAATTGTTCATGATATTAGAGCATATGAATTGGAATTTCATAGCCTTCTTAAACATACAAAAGTAAATTGTGCATTAGGTAGTATTAGGGGATGATAAAGGGTTTTGGCCAAATATGGATCATTTTTCATGAGTAAATATTTTATTTCAAGTCAATAAGGTTTCATTTTATCAGACTAAAGACATTATAGTCAAGGTCAGGCAAAAGTTCATCTTGCAAGTTTAGCAAAGATAAAGCTATAAAGATGAAGAAGTAGACCATGTACATGGTCACCAAAAGGAGTTAAGTGTTAAATAGGTATTGATAGAGACTACTCAAGAGGTGAGGGAAAATATAAAGGAACAAGAATCATAGAAGGTATACAAGAATTAGACCTAGTTTCAAGAAAATCTAGTCAATAAGGCATTAGAGTTAGGTGAAGGTGAAAGATCAAGTAACTTACAGGTATAGTTATCTGAGTGTGAAATTTTCATGGATTTATGAATGATTTTATGTCTTTTCATTATACAAGTTTGAACATGATTGGGTATGGGGTTTAAGTGTAATCAAATTGTGTTAATGATAAATTGAAAATTTGTAAATGGGTGATGACAAATGCAAAATAGATAAGAGTGTCATTAGTCATTTCCACTACACACAATGAAATACAAACTTTAATTTAAAAAAATATGGGAGATCCATGATTTATACCATTGAAAATAATAATTTTTTAATCCTAATTTGTGTACAACATTAAACATGAGATCTAATAGATAATAGTTTAGAAGATCAAAACAACACTATACAATATTACACAATGAAATAAAAACTAAATATAAATTATATAGATTACCATGATAGGCATAAAATATATGCACATGTGTGAAATATCAATAATACATATATTACCATGATAGGAATACTAAAAATTACATCTACCAACATAGTATCTAATGTTGGGTGAATGTCATATATGCATACACAATGCTAAAAATAAGTAAATTTCCATATAGGCATACGAAAAATTACATCTCATGTAAGACATCCTATTCATCAAATAGGCTCCCTCTCTTTGCCTTCCTATGATAAGACTCTCCCTATGATGCCTTTATAGTAGATGGACACCCATATAATGCCTTGAATTTCTCTAAGGTCTAACTACAGGTCCTATACTCATAGCTCACTTGCATCTAAACCTGTTCAAATACAAGTATTATTATAAAATTAACATAAAATACATTCAGCCAATTGCTAAGAAATTAATTTTAAACTACAATAAAAAATTATTTAAACATAACTTACTAAAATATCATGGTCCTAATCAATCTATTTTGATTCTCAAATAAGTCAATGGTAGGCTCAGTTGTTCGAATAGGCATCTAAAATATAGGAAAAACATGAGAAGTTGCCCTACTAATAATTTGACTGTGACTATCAGATGTCATAAGACAACCCTTCATACATAATACATTCATATAAGTTTTTTTTTCCCAAATATGTAATAAAATTATTAAAACAAGTCTATTTTTACAATTCAAAATTACAAGTTAATATATACCTCTATCAGTGCCTGTACAAATGACATTACAATAGCAATGCCTATGTCTATCTTAGATTACAGAAAGTGAGAAATATCTACTTCAGCCATAAATTGTTCATGTAAACAACTTCTCACTTAATTTTATATAAAGTATTAAATATATATATATGGCAATTTTTTCTCAATGTAAACCAAGATATATATGGAAATGTATTTCAACGTGCCTATCATGAAAAGACAATGTAAACCCAGAATCATGGAAGTATAATTTCCATAAAATGTGTAATGGATAATAATAGAAATTATTTTACATGTTGGAGGTAATATAAAAAATTTAATACATGTAAGAAGTGTGAGTGGAATATTAGGAGGTGGAAATTATAGTAGCACTTTGACAAGGCAAAGTTAGGGAGAGAAAAGGAATAAGAGAGATATCAAAAACTTTATCCTTACTTGTAAAGATTATTTGGATAGATTAAAATTTAAATAAGTGTCTAATGGTTTATGATAAATAATTTTGTGTTCATATCTATAGTTATATAAGATTCAATTCAATAGTCTATAGGTTCAAAGTGGTGAAACCCAAGTTTCAATACTCTATCTTCAAGCATAGTCAGAAAGAGGATAACATAATTAGTTTAAAGTGTCATTATAAATGATTGAAATATGAGTAAGGGAGAGATGATATTTATTAAATGAATTTTAACACAATGAAATTATCAATACTATTAATAAAATTCAAAATACATGGGAAGACTATATACATCCCAATTAGTAACAATTATGAGTTTGCATAGTCATAAAGAAAGACCATATAGAGTTCTTGGAAATAGAGTTTAGGATTTAAGGTATTGTGAATGTTGTGGGATATTGTTTTTCCATGTGTGTGATTATTTTAATTTATCTCAAATTAATATAAATGGTATTAAGGGTTTATTCTATTTTATTTGTTTATATAGTCATGTTGGAGGGGTACAAAAATTCTATAAAACTACATGTTGGGAGTGATTTAGTATTGAGAAAGGAAAAATAATAGTTTGAGAAGATGTATGGGGTAAGGTAAGATCCATTTAAAGCCTTACAATCTTTGATAAGGGTCAAAATTTCATTCAATCTCATTTATTATCCTCTTGGGTAGGTGCAGGACTGAGATAACACAAATTAGGGTTTGAAACTAGAAAATGAGATAACAAGTGAGTTAACTAATGAAAAGTCATTAAAATTTGTGTACATGTGTATTTATATATTAGGATGAGTATTTTAAAGGTTTAAAGTTTATTTGAGTTCATATGGTACCGTTTCATAGTCAATAGCCTTGAATTAGTCTTAGGATACCTAATTAGTCCTGAGGGTTGTTGAGTTAGGTGTTCTCCAAAGAGAGTTAAATTATGAAAGTCCCTACATGAGCTATGTGATTGAAATGGGTATCTAAATATGGGTTTAGTTTAGTTGGTATATTTGTATTTTACTTATAATAAGGAGATTTGCCTCAAAAAAGGGCTAGTAAAAGGAAGATGTCAAAGAGGAAAGAAGAGTTAAGCGAAGAGTTGAAGCTTGGGGGTTGTGTGGAATGGTTAGATGCATGAAATGAGATGAAATTGATTAGGTAGATGATTTTATGATTATTTTGGAAGGAAAAATCAAAGTATAATGTAAGCCTATGAAAACACATAAGAAGATTGTAATGAATAGAGCAAGGATAAAGAGAGAGAACATGAAAACAAAGTATGAACTGAGGAGGTTGATGTTAAAAGGAAATATTATAGAGATAATTGATCAGTAAAATGACTTCAAGAAGATAAGGAGGACTAAGTGAATAAAAGTAGGATTAAGAGCCATTGAGTAGGTAAGAGTGAACAAGAAAGACCTAGTATATTCAAAGTGATTAAAGAGATAAAGAGGTTGAAGATAGAAGACAAAGGACAAGAAAATATAAGAGCTAGATATTTGGTAGAGGTAAATTTGTGTTTCCATTCATATCAAGGAAGCTTGTTAGAACCTATGCATCAAGACACTTGATAGATAAATTTAAATTAAATTTACAAGACAAATAAACATAGACTAAATGTACATAAAGCATAATATTTACTCAAAATTTTACCTCTGTATAAGTAAAAGGTGGTGTCCTAATAGACACAGATGCAGTAGTGGATGGGCCAACATCTAGATCTAAAAATATAAACAATGTTTGTGTCAAATAAAATATTACAAATTTTGACTATGATGATGAAGGTACCATCACCTCCTGTGACATAAAAAATGATATATTTATTATTTAATTTCTATGTAAATGAATTGTTATCTAAATTATATTTGAAAATATAACCTAAATTTGACATGACATTTATATAAAATATACGTGCATTTATGTAGTGGTTGATGTATGCACACCAAATAGGTATGCTAAAAACTCATCACTCATAATAATATTATACAAACCCTCTAAACCATTAGTTCCATCATCATCATAAGGTCTAATGCAAATATCTCCACAAGAACTGCAAGGGTGGGGTTGGGTATGCACACTAGGTTATGTATCTCTAGCATCGATCTGTAAGAACCTACTTATATGTTGAATGAGTGTATCAATGAATAAACTAAGAGTATGCAAACTATCAATATCCACAACCTACTAAAATATAGAGGGGATCTTGGGTTCAAGTGGCTTTTAGCTATAGATCCTTGTAGGCCAATTAGGTTCATGATGTGCACCTAGTCGATCCTATGTAGATCCTTTCCCTCAGCCCTAAAACTCACTAAAATCAAAATAGTTTAGAATATCATTGAAGACAAACTCACAGTAGATTTTCCTCAAAAAATAAAATGGGACCTTGTGGTTGTTATAAGGTGGATAATCAAACACCATCTATCATCAATCCTAAAAATTGGCTATGATTAAATTATTTTGGCAGCAATGGATTGGAAAATGTTTAGTGGTTACCAAAAATGGGGCATTGGTGTTTAGGTCAATGAATAAGGCATAAATAGAGGATTTTGATATTTATTTGTTCTTAAACTCAAGTGTTGACAAATTTTTAGCATAATAATCCCTACAACTATCTTGATATGAATTCCATTTGTCAATTTGACTCTTTATAAAGTCAATTTGACTTAATAATGTCTCTAAGGAATTGTCTAGATGGGTGAGGTGGGGGTTGGTGGAAGTGGGATCCCTTATTCTCCCAATTAATTCTTTAATTTAAATTTTATTTCCCATAATATTATCATTTAGAATTTCATAACTTCCTAGGGGATTTTGTGGAACTATAGGAGGGTTAGGTGGAGGGATAGGAAGAAGAACAAGAGGGTTTTGTGGAGGGTTAGGTGGAGGGTTAGGAGGAAGAAAAAGAGGGTTCTATCGAGGGTTAGGAGGGTTACCAGGACAAGCTATTCAAAAAATATATATATAACTAAAAATTACTAAAATTATTAAAAATTAGGGTTAAATAATGAAAATAATGAAAAATTTGGGTTAACAAGTGTAATTTTTAGTAGTTCCTCTTTTACATGGAGACATCATCGATTAGCGAGTTCTTGGGACAAATTTAGTGGCTTCTTATCAAGATTGTGTCTCTCTCACATAAAATGTGATCGTGGAAGGTGAGGATATCAAAGAAAACTCAAATACAAAATGATGAATTTGCATTCAAATTTTGGTTTTTATATTTTGTGACACAGGTAACATGATCACGTTATTGTTTAAAATAACATGATCACATTATTTAATAATGTGATTAAATTATGGATCGATAATTATTAATCCATAATTTAAATAATGCGATCACATTAATTAAATAATGTGATCGCATTAATTAAATAATGTGATCACTTTAATTAAATAACATGATCGTGTTAATTAAATAACATGATCACGTTATTTATTAAGGTGATCATGTTACCAAAAATGTCCATGGAATTATCCCCCAACTCTATGAACTCACCCCTAGGTGGGATGATGCCACTACCAAGGGTGCAAGCCCTTGGGTGGGGTGATCCTCCCAGGGCCAAGGCTATAGCCATGCCCTCAGTCATCAGCTTTCTACCAGGCCTTCGACCCATTTCATTATTTTTTGCTTAATTTATAAAATAAAAAAGAAACAACTTTTTTAATATTTTCTACAACACAAAAATCATGATGACCATTTTTTTAAAACAAAAACATTTTTTATTATTTTTTCATCATGACCATAGTTCATGGTCAATAAAATGTGGTTTGGCATTTTGAGTTTTTTAGGTCTAATTTATTCCTTCTCATGAGTTTTTTAATAAACTTGGACCACATTGAATGTTTGATAGATTTTTATCCAAAAACAAAAACTTAAACTAAACTATATTGGTCAACACGCAATTAAGCCATGTGACCAAGTCTTTGGTCAAGCTTTTTCTAAGTTTTTTTTAAAAAGATTTTTCTTAAATCAAAAAATAACATTAGTCACAAATTGGTGTTTTTTTTGGAATTTTTAAAACTTTTTTCTCAAAATATTTAAAAAAACATGTGGTCAATTAAAACAATTTGGTTGAGCCCACAATTTGGAGTTTTTAATCATTTTCTCACAACAAAAAATTAAAATGCATCCAAATTAATTGATCACCAATTCCCCGGTGGGTTCACATGTGATCAAGGAAAAATTTTATGCAATGTTTGAGTGATGGATCAACCAATCCATTTTGGCACATTTTGAGTGATGGATCAGCCCATCCCTTGTGGCATGTTTCAATGATGGATCATCCCATCCATTTTTTATACTTTTGAGTAATGAATCATCCCATCCATTTTTTGGCACCTTTTGAGTGATGGATTAGCCCATCCTTTATGGCATGTGTTAGTGATGTGTTTGACCATTTGTAAATATATTGTCTCTTTTTTATGGTATATGTGAAGTTGTTCATCTTTACATTTCATCCATGCACCCCACTTCAACATTACAGGGATGTATTCTATAGAGTATTTCTTCCTTGGTATGTTGCATCTCTTTTTTATTTTTTTAGTGGTGGACCAGCCCATCCTTCTTGGTTCCCTTGGTGCACTGCATCTCTGTTCACATTTCATTAGTGATGGATTAACCCATCCTTCTTGGTGACTTGGTGAATGTAACTTTTTGGCATTTTTTTATTTAGTGATGGGTCAACCCACTCTTATTGGCGCATATTTATTGGTGCATTTAGTGATGGATTATCCCATCCTTTTTGACATAATTTAAGTGATAGATATGCCCATCCATGTGTAATTTGAGTGACATATCTTCCCATCCATATGTGATTTGAGTGATGGATCTACTCATCCATGTGTAATTTAAGTGATGGATCTGCTCATCCAAGATTAACTCTTTAGGTTACACCTATTTATTCAGAGCATCCTCATTTCTAACATCTTCTTTGACTTTTAGATTGCACTGACTGATCACCTTTGTACTCTAACAAACTGTGATGGTCTCCATAATAAAAATTTGATATTAAGCATATTGTATATGGGTACCTAATCAGGCCTTTTTACTGGGACCCATATTTTGAGATTGCATTCTCATATTTACTAATCCCTAAGTTTCACTTAAGGTGTTAGTGTAAATGTTACTTACACCATGGTCTTAAGTTTACTTATGTTAGTATTTTACCTAGAGTGTTTATTTCCTATTATTTAGGAAATATGTGGATATTAATGTTTTTACTACATGAGATTCTCCACTTACATGTGAATAAAAATGTGGTAATTGCACATGTGTGCATCTATGATGTGGTTTTAACCACATGGGTGCAGTATTAATTTGGCAATTGGTTCCTTTTCACATTACCAAATGTGATCCATATCTTTTCCCTCAATGCTATAAATAAGAGGGATTCATGTATTTTGAGATGGAGGAGAGAAGAGGACATAGAAGAGAAGAGAGAAGAGTGAGATGAAAGAGAAATCCATTGGAGTATCTTGTGAAATTGTGTTTCAATAGAATAGATTCAATTTATTTGTTATAATTATGTTATTATAGATTTTTAGTTCAATTCTTGTATTTGAATGCAATCTTCATATTTTTGTTTAAGTTGTATTTATATCTTATTGTATAAATATCTCGGCATGCCTGTAAGATGGTAGTGGAAGTTCTTCATCCTACCTTTCAAATTTAAATAGTTATGCATTAATTGGTAATCTTAGGACAGTTGTTAGCACTACAAAATTGACTAATTTGCCTATAGAAGTTCAAAATTTGTTGAATCAGTTTATGGATATTGTTGTGGATGGCTTTCCTAATGAATTAACTCTAATGAGGAGCATCAGTCACCATATAGACCTCATTCTAGGATTCAATCTCCCAAACAAGGCAACATACAGGATGATACCTAAGGAAAATGAGGAGATAAATAACCAAGTGCAAGAATTTTGGATAAATGACTATTCAAGGATATTTTGAGTCTTTGTGTTGTTTCAATAGTCTCATCACCCAAAAATGAAGGAGGTTAGAGAATGTGTATTGATTTAAGGGCTATTAATAAGATTACAGTTTGATATAGATTCCCTTTGCCTAGAATTTATAATCTAATGGATGGTTTAAATGGTGCGAGGTACTTTTCCAAGATAGATTTGAAAAGTGGATATCATCATATTAGAATTAGAGTGGGAGATGAATGGAAGGTGACTTTTAAGACCAATTATGGACTCTATGAATGGCTTGTTATGCCATTTGAGATAACTAATGCTCCAAGCACCTTTATGAGGCTTATGAATGAGATGCTCAAGGATTTTATCATTAAAATTTCCATTATTTACCTTGATGTTATATTTATTTATAGTCAATAAAAGTAAGAGAATTTTATACATCTTATAATGGTTTTGAATAATTTGCATGAAGAAAAGCTACTAATCAATCTAAATAAGTGAAGTTTTATGAAGATAGAATTGGTTTATTTGGGGTTTTTTATCTCTCAAGATGGATTGAATATGGATAAGTATAAATTAGGATCCATAATGGAATGGCCTACTCCAAAGAATCCATTTGAACCTATAATAATTTTTCATGGCTTAGCTAGTTTCTACAAAAAAACTTATAATAAATTTTAGTAGTGTTTATGCTCCAATTATGGAAACAATAAAGGGGAACAAGAAGCTGATAAAATGGATTTAGGTAGTTAATAAAAATTATATTATTAAGAATAATATCATATAAAAACCCATTCTAGCCTTGTCTAATTTTGGAAAACTTTTCCAAGTAGAGTGTGATGTTAGTGGAACTATCATAGGAGTTGTTCTAAGTCAAGAAGACAAACCAGTTGCCTATTTTAATGAGAAAATTAATGAAAAAAATAAGATGTATTCAACATATTACCAATAATTATATGCTATTTTTCAATCCTTGAATAAATATAGACAATAATTGATGCCCAAAGAGTTTATATTGTATACAGATAACCATGCTTTATAGTTTATTAGTAGTCAAACTAAGCTAAGTCAAAATCACATGAAATGGGTTGAGTTTTTATAAAATTTATATTTTGTTATAAATAATAAAAGTATACAATATAACACATTTTTATATGACTTGAGTAGGATAAGTCTGATTTTTTAGGAGTCTCGAGTCAATATCTTGGGATTTGACTCATTGAGAGAGTTATACAAGGAAGACCTTGATTTCAAATATGTCTATGAGGCATGTGATAATATAGTGAGAAGTGATAGGATTATATGAATGGAATATATGTTGAAATAATTATTATTTTTCAAGGGTATATAACTATGCATACCAAATGGTTCAATGAGAAATAACTTGTTGAAGGAGAAACATAGTGGTATCTTGGTAGGACATTTTGGGCAAGATAAAACACTTGCTCAATTGATGCACATTAATATTGGCCATGGCTGCATGGTGATGTGAATATATTTTTTTAAATTTGAATAATATGTCAATATTCCAAAGGTACAAGTAAAAATTTAGGCTTATACCAGCCATTACCAATTCCTAATAGGCCATGGGATTCAGTTAGCATGGTTTTGTGCTTGGGATACCAAAGACTCAAAAAGGTAATTATTCAATATTTGTGGTAGTTTATAGGTTTTAAAATATGGCTCACTTTGTTCCTTGTACAAAAAAAATTGATGCAACTCATATTCGTGATCTATTCTTCAAAGAAGGAGTAAGATTGGATGGGCTTTCTTGAAGCATTGTATCTGTCAGAGACACCAAGTTTGTTGGTCACTTTTGGAGGAATTTAGGGACCAATTTAATTTTAATTTTATCTTACCATCCTTGAAATAATGTTAAAAATTAATTGGTCAATAGAATACTTTGAAACATCCTCAAAATCTTAGTGAGTCATCATCCCAAATAATGGGATTAAGCACTAGCCCAAGAAGAATTTTCATATAATGACTCTTCAAATAGAAGTAAAGGATATAGTAAATTTAAGATTGTGTATGAAATTCATCCAATTGGATTTTATGAGATGATAAATTTAGTTAAATAGGATAGAAGTGTGGAAGGAAAGGAATTTATGATAACTATGCAAGAACTTCATGAACAAGAAAAACAAAAGATAAAGATGAGTTCAAGTAAGTATTAAAAGCACACTATTTTTAAAATAAGAGAATTGAAATATTAGGTAGGTGATATTTTACTTTCTCATATTATAAAATAAAGGTTCCTTATATGGGAATAAAACATGTTGAAATTGAAGAAGATTGGACCTTGCATGGTCTTGAGTAAATTTCAACCAATGACCATGAATTGGAGCTTCCAATTGACATTGGAATCTCAGCCATATTTAATGTAGATGATTTCTATCCTTTTAAATAAAATGATAACTTAGAAAAATTACCTAAATATAAATCTAATCAAATAATCTAATGGGAGAAGCAACTACCTAAGGCACAAGAAAATGAGTTTGAATCCATCTTGGACACGAAAATGGTGAAGAAGACCAGAGATAAAGAGTATTTTTAATATTTATTAAAATGGAAAATATTGGAAAGTGTTTTCATTGATGTCAAATATTTATTTCATATGTGCATTGATGTCAAAGGCAATGACAAAGTGGTGATGTCATGATGATGATGAATTTGAGCTTAAAGTTGTGCAAGGCAGGATTTGGATGCATATAAGCTAAGGTAAGTATTATCTTAGGCTTATCATGGTGTATCTAGAATTTTGTGTGGTTTTAGGTCAAGGAGAGAAGACAATCATGTGAACAATGTGTTGGCATAAGCTTGGTAGCCTAGTATGTAAGAATGGATCTTCAGTATATGCTTGGACAAGAAGTTAATGAATATTATGGATGATGAAATCATGTTGCAAAAGTCCTATGGGGTGTCAATAGTGATTAAAATGATTATGGTAATGCATGGTGTTCATCCAGTTCTTCATTATGTTCATCTAGGCATAGTTGGTTATGTGGTAGAAAAATCTAAGTAAGTAATTTGATGGCATCATATTTGATACGTGTGAAGGTTCCAAAAGTAGCTTGATATATGGATGGATTCCCCTATGTGAGGAGATCATATGATTTAAATTTTAGCTCATGAGGTTTATAATAGATAAAAATATGTGGGTGAAAAGTTGGCCTCTCATACAGAAGTTCACTAAATTTATATACTTAGCCAGACCATCATTGCACGTCATGCAGATATGTATGAACCAATAAGTTTGTGTATTTGATTCAAGTATAAATAAAGTCAATAGTGGTCAAATTTTTACATGTATATGTTTTATATAGTTCCAAGAAGCTACCCTAAAAATTTTGAGTCTTGAAGTGATTTATATCTTAAGTTATAAAGCTTCAAAGTTGCTCTAGCAGACTGTGATGGGCTAAAGACCGTCAAATTTAATCACATTGAAGTCTGAGGTCATTGGTCTAGAAGATCCAATGGTGAGAAATTAATCATACATATTGAGATAAATGGTGTGTCTAAAGTCAACATACCAAAGGTTGCACATGCTGGTGACAAGTGTCACAAGCTCACTAATCTGACAGAAGATCAACTATGAGTGGCAGTTTGTACATATGAAGATCAATGGTGTGGGATAAGTCAAAGAGTCAACAAAACACATGGTACTACTAAGTGACACAAGTACATGGAATAATAAAAAACTATTTATAAGGCATGCAAGGGTTCCAATTATCACAATCATAAGATTTTTTAACAAAATCTAACAGTGAGTGTTGCAAGGTAAAAACCTGAATGATCTAAAGAGATCGATGAAGTGCATTTGTTCCAAATTATCAAGAAGTAGAAAGATGATGAAAAGTGCTCGATGTTTAATAGTAAATAAAAGGTAAATATTACACTAATTTTGAGGGATATAAATGGTGGGTATTCATTCAATCTATGAGAGGGCATGAGATGTTGACAAAGTGTTCGATGTTTAACAGTGACTGTTGAAATTTGAATATTCAAATTAATGAAAGAAAAATAGTTCTTGGTATTTAAGCTATAACTTTTGATCCAAGACAAATTTATTGATGAGATTAAAATCAAAGTTGTAGAGGACTTCAAGGCACATCTATTGAATATAGTTAAAAGGTTTGATTATTTGTATAGTCAAAGTTATTATCTCTAAATTTGACTGTGTGTTTGACCATGTTCTATAAGTGACCTGAGAAGGATATTTGAGCTATTCTTATGGTATTTGGATGTTTCAAGGGGATTTTAAAATCCATGAGGATCATATGTATATATTTTAGGGGTTTGACCAATTCATATTCACTATGAAAAAATGCTTAGAAGTTGATTGTTTGTTCATTCATGGTGTTCTTGTGTACAAGGCTAATGTTTGAGTAGATTGAGCATACATAGAGGTGTGTAATGATTATTGTAATAATTTGAGGATGTCTAAGAGTTTATGTGGATTGTAATTATACATTTTTAAGTGGTCATGTGTTTTTAATTTTATTATTGAACTGGTAAATGGGTGAATATATCTCCATGAGACCTATAAGGGCTACTAAGGGCTAATTGAAAGGTGTAGCTACTTAAAAGTGACCCATAGTTGTTATGGCCAACTTGTGAGAGTGGTATTGAGCTATTTTAGATGTCTTAAGGGCTAAGGCAAGTATTATGATTGACCAAGAATATAATAATCACAAAGTCTCTTTAAAATGTGAAATCAAAGGTGGTGATTTCTAGACTTGAGAGAAGGGGTTCTAAGTGGAGGAAGAGTATAGAGTTGAGAGGTAAAGGAGAGTAAGGGTTCCTAGTGGATGGATTGAAGAAAATAGTAGGTTAATGACTGTGTGTATGACCTATAGGTCACATTTATGATGTCAAAAATAGTACTCTTATGGGTTTAAAGACTTGTGAAAGAGGCATGTGTGAGTGTTATGGAGAAAAGGATAGAAGAAAGGAAGTGTACCCAATGGATGGGTTATAGATTAGAGTAGGTTGAAAATTATGTGAATGACCTATATTTCATATTTTTTATGTAATCAATATTTATTTTGTAGTTTTGAATATTGAGGATGGGCGAAGAGGTCTAGAGTGATCTAAAAGGATGTTTTGGATGCCTTGATTGTGAGTGAAGGATAGATGATGTCTATGTAATATTGGTGGTTGATTTGAGAGGTAGATCAGAGTGTGGACTATGTGTATGACCTTTTGGTCATGTTTTTAAGGTTGTGACAAAGTTGTTGCTAAGAAGTGTAGAGTGATCCAAAAGGTGGTTTTGGATGTTTGTGGCTATGTGAAGAAGTGAAGGGGGTTGATATACATTGTATCTCCATAATACTGGAAGGAAATCAATGTTCAAGAGATGTTCATATCACATGTGTTGGGAGGGTGTTTAAGATCTAGGTTAGAAGGACTTGACCATCTTGGGGGTAGGTGTTATTTTTTGAACAAGTTTTTCACTAAATTTAGGTCAAAAGGACTTGACCATCTTTGAGGCAGGTGCTCCTTATAGAATAGGTGTTTCATTAAATTTTGGTTAGAAAGACATGACCATCCTAGGGGTAGGTGTTCCATATGGAATGGGTGTTCCACTAAAGTCTCATGTTTTTAATACCTTATATGACAAGTAGTCCATGTGTTTTTAGGATTGAGAGTGGGTTTTATTCCCTATGAGGGTTTCCCACATTAGATGTTGTGTTATGATGTGGTTCTCTTATTCATGCTTTGATGGTAATATAGTTGCATATTATTATTGTGTTGATTCATGAATTTCAATGAATGAATGATAAGTGATCTAAAAATGAAAGATTGGTTAATTGACTCAACCCCTCCCCCTCTTAGTCACCTTGTACATCCAATAATTGGTATCAAAGTAGGTCCTTTGGAAGAAGCTTAATAGCTTGAAGGAGATCTTAAGTAGCACAAGATGGCTAAGTAGTTGAAGAAATAGAATCAACAATGGAAGGCTATGATCAAGGAACTTGAAGAGTAGATATGTACTTTGAAGAAAGATGTCAAAGAGGATGAGAAAGTTATCAATGATCTCAAGGTTTAGCTAGAAGATGCCAAGGCAAGTTTGAGTTCAAAAGAGGAAAGTTATTCAAAATAAAAGGACATCATGTATGAAGAAGAAGTTTTCTATGATAGTGAGGATGAAGAAGTGGATCTAGGATCTGAGCTCATAAAGATGAATCACAAGATGAGGTATGTGATCAAAAGTCTTGAGGAAAGATTGTTAGGTAAGACCAAGAGAGATTAGAAGAAGTATCAAGATCTTATCAAGTATCTTGAAGAAAAAATATGTAGATTGAAGGATGACATGGCTAAATAATCCAATGAGGATAAGGAGGTTATCAAAGATATCAGAAGTCAATTAAAGGTTTCAAATGGTAGCCTAAAATCAAGAGAAGAGTGTAGATATCTCAAGACTCAGTTAGCTAATACCAAGGTGAGTTAAATGCAAGGTGAGCATGATGAGTTGAATTCTAATCTTGATTCCTTGAGATTAGAGCATGAACAATTCATAGACAAGCTGGACAAGATGGAAAAGGAACATGTAAAGCCTAAGCAGGCTAAGAAGAATGTAAGCTTTAAAATCAATGAAAGAAGGCTTGTTATATAACCAAATTATTCAAGTTATGTTAGTTTATTCCATGGTCATTTTTATACATGTAATAATTTTGGTCATAGATCTAAGGACTATAGAAGGAAGTTTGTCAAGTATGGACATTCATAGAGCATTGATAGAAGGAGTTTTTGGCCAAAGATTGATCACAGCTCAAATATATCAAAAGGTATGAATGATGTTATTTGTTTCATTTGTGATAAGAAAGGTCATATTTATATACTTTATCCTAGTAAATTTGATAAGCCCTCAAGTCATCTAAAGAAGGGAGAGACTCCTAGAAAGCATATCAAAAGTCAAAACATGATGTGGAGACCTAAGGCAATGAAGGCTAGTCTTGTTGAGTTCAAGGATCAAACTTATGATACTATAAAAAAGGAATTAGTTTTGGAGGTGTCTCAAGAGTGCCAAGGAAGCTTGATATTAGTCCAAATAGAGAAGAAGGTGGATGATCCAAGAATCAAGTTAGTTATACCATTCAAAGCTAAGGAAAATCTAAAAGAAGGATGTCAATCTAATGGTTTATTTGCTATAGTTGAATTATTTTTAGGTAAGAATGATTTGCATGATTTCTAAGAGTTCTTATTGTCTGATTTCAAAGAGGAGAAGGTGTTAGTTGAAGATATATGCCAAGAACTTATGTTTTCATCATGCCTTGTCAAGGAATCCAAAGAAGAGATGGATGCAAAGTAAGTTATTTCAGTTAAAAAAAGGAAGAAGAAGAAGGTTCTTCAATCTTGTGATGAGGATTGGTATGATCCTTTATTCTAGGTCCTTGTGAAGTAGAGATGTCTTTGTTATGCTTCATGAAGACATTTTTTAGTTTGAAGAAGCATGTGGTCTTATCAGCATGTTTTTAGTCTAAAGGGTTAGTTTAAAGGTTTCCATATGGAAAAGGAGGATTTGTGTGTTGTCAAGATGATATTTTTGCATAGAAAGGTCTGTTGATCTTATTCTAGCATGCTCCAGGTGGTTTTTTGGTCTGAAGGTATGTTGAAGTCAAATTGGAAAATTTTGAGTGCTCTCAATTTTCTCAGTTTTGGCTTAAGGGAAAATAGGCCTAAAATGGGTTATAGCATGTATGGGTTCCCAAAGGTTTGAAAGCTAAAAAATTAGTCCAAAAGTGTGTGATGGTTTTCTTTAGGTGTGTACGAAGTTTTAGAGGTGAGCATTAACCATAAGAAGGTTTGTTGACCCTATTTGTTTTGAGATTCTAAAGTTTTAGGCTATGCTAGAAAAGTAGTTTACCTTATGAATTGAGGTTTGAAGATTCTTAATAGGTTGAATGGCCAAATGGGTTTTTAAATCAAGAATTAAATAGATTTTAAGGTTTGTGTATTTTAAATTATTCAAGTTTTTGTCAAAATGTAGGCCTAATTGGCTAGTAGATTTGTGAATAAAATATGTTGTGGAGGAGGATCTAGGTGATGAAAATTGGTGTGCTTAAAGGGGAATATGAGAGTGCTCTAGATATGATGTTTTAGGTCTTGAAAGTATGTCTACTAAATGTTTTGGTTTTTTAAGTTCTAGGTAGGGTTATAAGGAGTCTAGGCAGGCCTAGTGTGAAGATTTGATGTTTTTGCTCAGTTTCTACAAAAGAGAAAGGCATGAGTGTTTCAATGTGAGTTTTTAGGTTGGTTTAGAGCATGTTTCCTATTTGGTGAGTGGTATGAATTTATATTGGTGGTCCTTGAGGTGGCTTGAGAGAGAAGGCTAGTAAGCCTATGTAGTGGTTCCTCATGGTGTGTGAAGATCTGAAGATGCTCAATAGGTGTAATGGATTATAGATCTTAGGGGGAGTCCCTTTTAGATGTTTCTTGGTGAGTTCCATTAGATTTTAGTGCTTTTTTTGTTCTTTATTCATTAATTGTAGTGTTTGGTTGAAGAAAGTGTTGGCATATTGCAAGAGGAAGTTATCAACGCAAGAAGAGGTAGGCTCATGGTAAGTGGGAATTTGTATCATCTTTATAAGGTGGTCCTCTCCTATTGGTGGTTTTTTTAGGTCTTCAGGATTAGTTTTTGCCCACTTTGTCATTATGTCAAATGGGGAGTAGGTTATTATTATGAGAGTAATTAAAGAGAAAGAAGGTGAGATGTATGATGGGTGTTGACATTAGTGACAAAGGGGATTTTTTTTTCAAGTGTTGTCATTGATGTCATGTGTGCATTGATGTCAAAGGTAATAACAAAGTGGTGATGTCATAATGATGAGTTTGAGCCTAAATTTGTGCAAAGAAATATTTGGGTGCATATAAGATAAGGTAAGTATTATTTGAGGCTTATTATATTGTATCTAGTATGTTGATGTGGTTTTAGGTCAAGCAGAGAAGACAAACATGTGAATAGTGTGTTGGCATAGGCTTGGTAGCCTTGTATGTAAGCATGGATCTTTAGTATATGCTTGGATAGGAAGTTGGTGAATGTTATGGATGGTGAGATCATATTACAGAGGTCCTATGGGGTGTCAAGATTATTTAAAATGCTTATGGGAATATATGGTGTTCATATGGTTCTTCATTATGTTCATCTAGGCATGGTTGGTTCTATGGCATAAAAATCCAAGTAAGAAGTTTCATGGAATAATATTTCACACAAATAAAGGTTTTAGAGGTAACTTGATATATGGATGGATTCCCCTATGTGAGGAGACCATATAGTTCAAATTTTAGGTCATGAGGTTGAGTGTAGCTAAAGATATATAGGTGAAAAGTTGGCCTATCATATAGAAGTTCACTAAGTTTCTATACTTAGCCACACCATCGCTACACATCATGCATATATATATGAACTAGTAAGTTTATACATTCGATTCAAATACAAATAAAGTCAATAATGGTCAAATATTTATGTGTAAATGTTGTCTATAGTGCCAAGAAGCTACCTTAAAAATTTGGAGTCTTGAAGTGATTTCTAGCTCAAGTTATAAAGCTTCAAAGTTGCTCTACTAGATTGTGATGGGCCAGAGACCATCAAGTTTAATCACATTAAAGTATGAAGTCATTGTCTAAAAGATCTAATGGTGAGCACTTAATTGTATATATTATGATCAATGGTGTGTATTAATTTAGCATGTCAAAGGTTGTATGCATTGGTGACAAGTGTCACAAGCTCACTAATCTGATAGAAGATCAATAGTGAGCAGTGGTTCATACTTATGAAGATCAATGATGTAGGACAAGTCAAAGAGTTAATAAAGCACGTGGGACTGCCAAGTCGCACAAGCACATAGAATGATAACAAAGTGTTTAGAAGGCATGTAAGGGTGCCAAGTGTCATAATTATAGGAGTTTTGATCAAGATCTAATGGTGATTATTACAAGATAAAGACTTGATTGATCTGAAGAGATCAATAGAGCGTGTTTATTCTAAAATGTCAAGAATTAGCGAGATGATGACATGTTCTCAATGTTTAATATTAAAGTAAAGGTAATGATCAAGCTAATTTCAAGGGAAATAAATGATGTGTATTCATTCAAGATATGAGAGGGCATGAGATGTTGATAAAGTGTTTGATGTTTAACAGTGACCGTTGGACCGTTGGAATTTGAATATTCAAATTAATGAAGGAAAACTAGTGCTTAGTTTTTGAGATATAAATTTTGATATAATATGAATTTATTGATGAAATAAAAAGAAAATTTGTATAGGAATTTAATATGCATCTATTGAATATAGTTATAAGGTTTGATTTTTTATACAATCAAATTTATTAAGTTCCAAAGTTGATTGTGTGTTTGACGATATTATGTAAGTGACCTAAGAAGCATATTTGAGTTTTATGATGGTATTTGGATGTTTCAAGGGGACTGAGCTATTAGAGAGTGTTGTACTCCATGAGGATAATTTTTATGGATTTTGGATGTTTGACCAATCTATATTCCGTATGAACAAATGCTTATAAGTTAACTATTTATTCATTCATGGTGTTCTTGTGTACAAGGCTAATACTTGAGTAGATTGAGCATATGTAGATGTGTGTAATGATGACTATAATCATTTTAGGATGTCTAAAAGGTCATTTAGAGTGTACCTATGCATTTATAAGTGGCATTGTGTTTCTAATTTTCTTGTTGAAGTGTTAAATGGCTGAATAGGTCTCCCTGAAACCTATAAGGGCTACTAAGGCCTAATTGAAAGGCATAGTTACTTAAGTGTGACCCATAATTTTTATGGCCAACATGTGAGAGTGGTATTGAGATATGATATATGTCTTAATGGATAAGGTAAGTATTATTTCTGATCAAGAAGATAATAATCATAAAGGCTCTATAAAAGGTGAAATCAAAGGTGGTGATTTTTAGACTTGAGAGAAGGGGCTCTAAGTGGAGGAAGAGTATAGAGTTGAAAGTCAAAGGAGAGCAAAGTTCCTAGTGGATGGATTGAATAATAGAGTAGGTTGATGACTCTGTGTATGTCCTATAGGTCATATTTATGATGCCATAAATAGTTCTCTTACAGGTTTAAAGACTTGTGAAAGAGAGGCATGTGTGAGTATTGTGGAGCAAAGGATAGAAGAAAGGGAGTGTGCCTAGTGGATAGGTTATAGAGCATAGTAGGTTTATGATTGTGTGTATGACCTATAGGTCATATTTATGATGTTAGAAACAATTCTCTTGTAGGTTTAAATATTGAGGATGAGCGAAGAGGTCTAGAGTGATCCAAAAGGATGTTTTGTATGCCTTGAGTGTTAGTGAAGGATAAATGATGTCTATGTAAGCTTGGTGGTTGATTTTAGAGGTAGATTAGAGTGTGGGATATGTGTATAACCATTTGGTCATGTTGTTGAGGTTCTGACAGAGTAATTGTTGAGAAGGGAAGAGTGATCCAAAAGGTGGTTTTGGATTTTTGTGGTTTTTTGAGGAAGTGAATGAGCTGATATACATTGTATCTCCATCATATTGGCAAGCAATCAGTGTTCAAGAGATGCTCATATCATAGGTGTTTGGAGGGTGCCCAACATCTAGGTCAGAAGAACTTGATCATCTTAGGGGTAGGTGTTCTTTGTCAAATAGGTTTTTCACTAAATTTAGGTCAGAAGGACTTGACCATCCTAGGGGTAGGTGTTCCTTATGGCACATGTGTTTCACTAAAATTTGGTTAAAAAGACTTGACCATCTTAGGGGCAAGTGCTCCTTATGGAATGGGTGTTATACTAAAGTCTCATGTATGTAATACCTTATAGGACAAGTAGTCTATGTGTTTGTAATCTTGAGAGTTGGTTTTATTCCCCATGAGGGTTTCCCACATTAGATGTTGTGTTATGATTTGCTTCTATTATTCATACTTTGATGGTGATATAGTTGCATATGCTTGTGTTGATTCATAAATGTCAATGAATGAATGATAAGTGATTTGAAAGTGAAAGATTAGTTGACTGATTCACCCCCCTTCTCAGTCATCTTGTACCTCCAATAGAAATATCATCCAACTAAAGATTCAACTTGGATTTCACCCTCGAATATACTTAAGCATGGTAGTAGCATAGAAGAACTCATGAGTAGGAGTTCATTAAACAAACTTTTTGTTCTTTGGTAGTCTGATGCAAGTGCATTATCATTTTCAATTCAATTATACTTATGTTTGTCTTTATAAGGTATTAGTGGGTCTCATGGGTATTCTATATTAAATAAGTAATTATATCTAGGCTTCAAGTGTGATCTAGAGGTCATTTGGTAATGTTTTTGAATTTTCCTCATAAAGCCAATAATTCAAATTTTTTAATTGGTTTTTTCTTGTTCAAGGACTTTTACTAATATTCAAGCATCATGGTCCTTAGGAAGTGATATTTGGGGTCTTTTAAAATACATAATATGTCAATTATAGATTACCATGTTTGTAAATGTTAAAAAGTATGATTTTACACCTTGTATAGTCTTGTGTAATGTAGAAGATGACCTAATTTAGCATATACCAAGTAAATTTTGGTGGTTTAGAACTTATAATGACAAGAAACCAAGTTTGGTCAGTTATTTAAGAGTGATAAAAGTAAAACCATAGATGGACGAACTTAATAATGTACAAAAACAAGTAGAAAAACTAATTTGAAGGTTGTTGGAGGTTTAATTATGTGTAAAAACAAGGTCTATGTTTGTAAAAGTTGTAGAAACATAAGAAATAAAGAATTTTTCCATATTTTATGTGTGAATATATACTCTTTTTTTGTAAATATACATGATAATCATGTTCTTTGGTCATTTTTACATGTTTCATGATTGTTCTTTTAGCTTTAAAAGAGAAAAAAAGAGTTTGCAATCTGGACACATAGTCTACAGTCAAGAAAAGGCTATGTAACATCATTATTTTGATTGTTCATTATAATTTTTTAGTATTTAGAGAAATAAAAACATATATTAACATTTTTCCATGAATTAGGAACCCTTTAAAAACATTATAGTCCTAAAAAACTCAAACTTTTAGCTCTCAACCTCCTTATAGGCCTGTAAACCCTAACTCATGGTTTTGGAGATAAAAAGTGGGTTTCCAAGATAAATAAAAATAAAAATCCCTTAAAATTCTATGGATATATGCCCTGATACTTATACTAAATGATACAATTGGTTTTGGATTTTTTGGATCTCTACAACTTAATGTAGAGTTGACTTTATCAAATAGGCCCATAGATTGTTTAGGAAAGCATAGTTACAGCCAAGGAAACTCAATTTTATCTTAAACCATAGTTATAAATCCTTCCAAAATTTGTGTGTAGGTGATTTAATATGTCCTTAAGAGGATATAAAAGGTTTTAGGTATTAAAGATACTATTAAGAAAAGTTATAGCTGATTGTATATCCCAAACTTGCAAAACACAACATAGAGTTTTAGAAGTGGAAACTTATTTAATATATAAAGTACAACTTCAAATTATTTGAAATGTAGTGAACATGTGTTGTCTCAAGAGGATCAATGTAATTTTGGTAGGTGGAAGATCGATTGAGAGAAATTATGAAAGAGTGTGTCTAGGCAGACCTATGCTAGGCCTGAAGACACGACTAGAAGATAAGAGTGTGATCTCTTTTTATAATATTAAGACTTGAAATATTATAGGGATAATTGATATACCTAAGATATAATGTCTTGAGTGATATTTAGGATCATATTCATCAAAATATGAATCTAGTGTTTTCTTGTTCACAAATTTGGCCTAGAAGAGAGGCTACAAACCTATCCAAGTGAAATAAACTAGTCAGGTGCAAAGTTGTAGACCCTAAAGACTCAATTTCACCAGTAATTCTCCCACCTATATTGTGTGTTCCTTATATGTGTGTGTGTGTGTGTGTGTGTGTGTGTGTGTGTGTGTGTGTGTGTGTGTGTGTGTGTGTGTGTGTGTGTGTGTGTGTGTGTGTGTGTGTGGATTTAATAATTGACAATGATAGCTCTTGACTTGCTTCCAGATGCTTTAGACTTGGCTTATTTTTGTTCCTTATGAATGTACAAGAATTTGGGAAGATTAGGGTATATTTACTCAATGTGATATAGTGTGAAAGAACTTAGTAAATAATTCCAAGCTAGAAGCTGATTGGGAATGATGAATAACCTTTGATGTGTATTTATAGAAAAATATTTTAAAATTTTTCTTTAACCGATACGCATGAAGACCCAAAAGAATGTTTCAAATTTTGAAAACTAGCCATTATTTGGTGCAAGACATGGCCTAACATAGACCTCTCTTGGAAAATTAGGGACAAATATCTTAAGATGGTGATATTTTGAAGGTGGTATGAGGCAACCTAAGCATTTGACATGGAAATTTATGTGTAGAAATGATGTCAAACAAACGATCAAGCTTGCATATAGATAAATGGATTAGAGGAATGTTGAATAAGAATCATGCATTTGGATGCAACTCATGTGGTTTATGATGCATAAAAAATTATATTCACAGTACTTACATAGATTTTATTTTTGTCTCATGTTAATTGTAAGTGGAATTTGTCTATGTAGTTTCTTATGAAATATCTTGTAATGATAAAATTAGGGTTTGGCAAAAGCGAAATAATGATCTTTCAAAAAAAATTATTGAGAAGAAGAAATGTATTAGGTAGGCACAAAGAACCATAAACAATCTATATAGTCATTCAGTAAGAAAAAAAAATCGTAATATTTCCTAGTGTTTTGTTATACTTATAACTTAGATAACTGTAAATAATGCGATCCTAATATGTCCAATTGTTTATAGATATTTTCCACCACAAAGCATTCACACAACAACATTGATTAGAGCACAACATAACTGATAATAGTTGCATGCCTAACCACTCGTCTATGCATGTCAAGATATAAAAAGGTCAAGGATTTGTTGTCCCATTGAATAGGCAAAATTAATGTTTCACCATGCAGAAACAAACATTATAAATAGATTTTGCACCAAACTCACTACCAAACAAAAGAGAATTGACAAGGTTTTGTTTACAAGAAGCACAATGATGACATGTTATCAAACACCATAGTACTATAAGAAGCAATGTAAACATAGACAATCATTTATGTTAATTAGAATATAGATCCTACATTGAACTAATACTAACCCCGATCGGAACTTGTCCAATAGTTGCAAACCAAAAACCTTCTCTAAAATCATAAAATAGATCTAGAAAGTTCCTCAATTTGAAATCCTAAAAAAAAAATTACTCTCAGAAGAATATCAAACTTGCTCTCATAGATGACAGGCTCATACATAGATTAGATTTTTTTCAATACGTCGTGAATTTCACCATTGATTTGGGTTAATATCACATGAATAAAACCTTTGCATCCTTACTTACATATTAAAATCGAACATAAAAAATATTAATTGCATTCAATACAATATAATAAAGATTTGTAGAGTAGGCTTTCTACTATGTTAAAAGTTACCTGCATCATTGGTTAAATTTAGTTACCACAACCCTTCCCTATCTGCCACCTGGTCATTAGCGGACCAATGCATCTCTATCGGTGACCCTTTGGCCCTACAATGACATTGTGCTAACACACACCACACATCAAAAATAGAGAAATGTGATTGTGTTCATCCTCCAAGATCAATTGTGGATTGCCAATCGAGTATGAAATACAAGGATCAATCCAGTTCATAAACACCTATTTATGTAATTAATCATTTAAAGAGGGTAAATTATATAAGAGGAAAAGATAACATCAACCCACCTTTTTCACAACCATGCACTAGAGAAGACCAATGAGATAACACACATAATCTTTGCCACAATTTTAAGGGCTCCATCTGCCTCACTAAGGAGAAGGTGAGGAGAAATGACTATGTCAACAACTCCACTGTCATCTAGGCACTAGATGTGGAGACCCTTGTGACATCATATTAAGTGGGACCCTACTCACAATGTGGGGGACACTCCAATGATTGAAGAGCTCCTGAAAATGCTTAAATTAATGTCCACCTTATTGGCATACACTTGGATCTTTAAAAATTAAAGGTAAGAAAAACAACTTTATTGCTAACTAAAAACTATCAAGAAAAAGCCTCATTATTGAATATGGTAGCATTCTTATATTTATAAAGCTAAAAGATAATTATACCTATAAATAAATTCCAAATGAATGTTATTTAAGTCACCCATTAAGAATTATCTCCAAACAAATCCATCCTCTAATTGAAGGGCTCTAGGTGGAAAGGCTAAAACAAATTGTGTATCCATTGTAAAACATCTTGAGCCTGGTGTCAATCCCAAAATAAGTTTTTTACCATCTTGGGTTGGAATGCATGGGGACTTGGTATGACACTCTAATGATTTTCCCTACTGGAAAACCCTAATAAACTAAAAATAAAAAATATTGTTAGCTTTGGCTCTATATTAGACTTCCATATGTAGTTTAGATAGGAAATCCATATTAAGGGAGAATATTTCAGACTCCACTAATTATTTAACTTTATAAGTGCTAAAGAAATGGACTCGTAAACTCATATGAAAAGCTTGGAAATTAATGACATTGTTCCATCTCCAATATTCCCACCATGCCACTATTGGTTGAAGGCCAAGTTTATGCAACATAATGTTCAATATGAGCTCATAAATGCATAAGAAATTAAGAATATAAATAGTTGTTGTTAAGCTAAATTTTCATTTCATAATTGACCAAGGATTATAGTGTCTGAAAAAAAGGTCTATTAATATGTCAATGCATTGTTTGAGTAGATGAATTTATTTAAATCCCAAAGCTTCAACACGTGAAAGGTTGATGGTTGTCATGATATGGCATGACCATAAATTTAGGACATTAAAAGAAAGACTATATCTAAACCTATCCCCAAAAAAATTCTATAAATGACTTAACAGTTTCCAAATATTTCCATATACTTTTGGCTAGAAAAGAACACTAAATTTTAATTAGGAATGAGGTGGTGAAAGAGGTATGAAAATCAAAATTATTCCAATAAATATTTCCATATTAATATCATGTTGCAATGCAATGTCGAAGCATTACTTTCCAAGCTTTAGTTAATCCAATAAAAAGAACACCCCATTTAATTCCTAGATAAACACTCTATCTTTAGATATAAATAATTTCTATAACTCCCTTATCCTATGGGATGCAAAAAATATATAATGTGACTCTATGAAAACCTATAGTCTATTTAGCATTAACCTAAAGGAAGTCTATGAGAAACTTAGCAAGTTTATCATATGATTCTTTTAAGGGGTCCCAATAGAAATAATAATAGACATGGGTGGCAACAATAATTTTACATTAGAATTGAAACTTAATTTCCTAAGATAAAGGTTCAGTTATCTAATAGGAAATCTTCTTCTCAGAGAGAGTTCCAAAGCCTCTATTCAAGTAACACTATGCAGTAACCCTAACTAGGTCCTATGTTTTCATATTCAAAAAGTATATGCAAATCAAAGTAAAATCGAATGTAGTACTCACTAAAGCTATTGAGAAGAAATGTATTGGGTAGGCAAAAAAGAACCATAAATAATCCATATATTCATTCAATAAGTAAAAAAAAAATCATAGTATTTCCTAATGTTTTGTTAAACTTACAACCTAGATAAATGTAAATAATGTGATCCTAATATGTCCAATTGTTTATAGATATTTTCCACCACAAATTATTCACACACAAACATTGATTAGAGCATAACACAACTGATAATAGTTTCATACCTAACCACTCTTTTATGCATGTCAAGATATAAAAAAGGTCAAGGATTTGTTGTGCCATTAAATAGGCAAAATGAATGTTTTACTATGCCGAAACAAACATTATAAATAGATTTTGCAACATACTTACTACCAAGCAAAAGAGAATTGACAAGGCTCTGTTTACAAGAATCCAATGATTGCATGCTATCAAACACCATAGCACTATAAGAAGTAATGTAAACATAGATAATCATTTATGTAAATTAGAATATAGATCCTACATTGAACTAATACTAACCCTGATTGGAACTTGTCCAATAGTTGCAAATAAAAAACCTTCTCTAAAACCATAAAATAGATCTAGAAAGTTCCTCAATTTGAAATCCCAAAAATAAATTACTCTTAGAAGAATATTAAACTTGTTCTCATAGATGATAAGCTCATACATAGATTAGATCTTTTTCAATATGTTGTTAATTTCACCATTAGTTTGGGTTCATATCACATGAAGAAAACCTTGCATCTTTACTTATCAAAATCAAACATAAAAAAATATTAATTACATTCAATAAAATATAATAAATATTTGTAAAGGAGGATTTCCACTATGTTAAATGGCACCTACACCATTGGTTAAATTTAGTTACCACCAACCCTTCCTTATCTTCCACTTGGTCACTAGCGGGCCAATGCATCTCTATCGATAACCCTCTAGACCTACAATGCGGTTGTGCCAACACACACCACACATCAAAAGTAGATAAATGTGATTGTGTTCATCCTCCAACATCCATGTAGATTTGTAATCGAGGATGGAATGCAAGGATCAATCTAGTACATGAACACCTATTTATGTAATTAATCATTAAAATAGGATAAATCATATAAGTGGAAAATATAACATCAAACCACTTTTTTCACCACCATGAACTAGAGAGGACTAATGAGATAACATACATAAGATTTTCCACAATGTTAAGGGGTCCATCTACCTCACTAAAGAGAAGGTGAGGAGAAATGACTATGTTAACAACTCCACTGTCATTTGGGCACTAGTTGTGGAGACCCTTGTGACATCATATGCAGTGGGACCTTACTCACAATGTAGGGGGCACTCCTTAAATTATTGAAGATCTCATGAAAATGTTAAAATTAATGGCCATATTCTTGGCGTACACTTAGATCTTTAAAAAATAAAGTTAAGTAGAATAACTTTATTGCTAACTAAAAACTATCGAGAAAAAGCCTCATTATTGAATATGGTAGCATTAATAGATTTTCAAAGCTAAAAGAGAATTATACCTATAAATAAATTCCAAATTAATGTTATCTAAGTCACCCATTAAGAATTATCTACAAACAAATACATCCTCCAATTGAAGGGCTCTAGGTGGAAAGGCTAAAACAAATTGTATATCCTTTGTGAAACATCATGATCCTGGTGTCAAGCCCAAAATAAGTTTATTACCATGTTGGGTTAGAATGCATGGGGACTTGGTATGAGACACTCTAATGATTTTCCCTAGTGAGAAACCCTAATAAATTAAAAATAAAAAACATTGTTAGCTTTGGCTCTATATTAGACTTCCATATGCAGTTTAGATAGGAAATCCATATTAAGGGAGAATATTTTAGACTCCACTAATTATTTAAATTTATATGTGCTAAAGAAATGGACTTGTAAACTCATACGCAAACCCTACAAAGTAATGACATTGTTCCATCTCCAATATTCCCACCATGACACTACTTGTTGAAGGCCAAGTTTATGCAACATAATGTTAACATGAGCTCATAAATGTGTAAAAAATTAAGAATACCAATAGTTGTCATTAAGCTAAATTTTCATTGCATAATTAACCAAGGATTATAGTGTCTAAAAAAAAGGTCTCTTAGTATTCCAATGCATTTTTTGAGTAGATGAATTTATTTGAATCCCAAAGCTTCATCACGCGAAAGGTTGATGGTTGTCATGATAGGGCATGACCATAAGTTTGGGACATTAAAGGAAAAACTAGATCTAAACCTATCCCCAAATTTTTTTTATAAATGACTTAACAATTTCAAAATATTTTCATATTCTTTTGGCCACAAAAGAGAACTAAATTTTAATAAGGGATGAGGTGGTGAAAGAGGTATGAAAATCAAAATTATTCCAATAATTATTTCCATATTAATATCCTATTTCAATACAATGTCGAAGCATTACTTTCCAAGATTTAGTTAATTCAATAAAAAGAACACCCCATTTAATTCCTATAGAAACACTCTATCTTTAGATTTAAATAATGTCTATAACTCCCTTATCCTATGGGATGCAAAAAAAATCTAATGCCACTTTATGAAAACCTCTAGTCCACTAGTAGAATTTGGCAAATAAATGACTGCATGACTAAAACTTTTAGTCACAACAACTAAAAATGTCTAAATTCTACTATTTTTTTGCAACTCAGCTATAAATGAGTAAATAAATAACTAATTTTGTCATAGACTAAAAAATTATTTAATCATACAAATAAAAATGACTAAATAGTTATGCAAATACAAATTAGACAAAACTTAAAAACTTATCTCTGGTGGGAGTGTATTCATTGAATATTTCCTCATTTTGTTAGTTGGTAATTAGCCTAGTAATGAGGCATTTTGGGTTATAGCAGCGACTTGCATGGGTGATAAAGCTTGTTTGGAGAGGACCTAGAGACTTTTGAAAAGGTGGGCAAGAAAATTTGGAGTTTGCTACAAATAATATGAAGTCGGTGAGGCCCTCTGCAATGAAGTCAGATTTAGGGATGCCCTCTGTAGTGAATTTAGGGGTAATTCAAAACCCTTATTGCATTAAACACAAAATATATAGCTTTCTGATTGGCAAGTTACAATAGTTACATAGGCAACTGAGTACCAGAACCATATAAGTAGTTTAGGGCTTAGGGGACTATTTTTTCATTAGTATTGATTCTAAAAATTATTATAGATGGGGAGTTTATATTCATTCCATTCTGTTACAAAAATTCTTAGTATTGATTAAAAATTCATTCTGTTACAAAAAAACCCTACAGGTTTTGTATTTGTTACAAAATTTTCTCCCTAAGGAAGCTACAAATTCATAGAGAGCTTTCCCAAGGTCTTGGTTTCCTTCTTATAAGGGTGAAGGAAGTTGAAAGCTTCCATCCTTTCACATTCCAAAACATAACTTTTCATATACCCACCCCTTAATATGACCTATTACAACATATACTTTTTGACAAGTCTTAAAAAGACTGCCAAATATATTTTGAATACATATTGGAAAGCATAAAAATAAGAAAAAGACAAAATAGGAGGACGCCCAAGATTTTTTGGTGCCATGTTGATGCCAGCTTGATGCTCATTACTCCTGTGCATACTTGGCCTGGTTATTCTTCAGTTGTAAAATACTAATTCTCCCATTAGTACACTATGAAATCATTAGGCCACTTATATTTTTAGATCTTGAGTAGGTTGGCCTAGTGATCTTTCCATCTTTGGTCCAACAACATTTTGACATCAATGATGAACTTTATATATCCAACATCTTGAGTAATTAATCTATCCAAAATGACATTGAAACTATGAATATTTATGTTTTGACCTTTTTTCAAGAAATCAATGACTTGAGAAACTATTTGACCATATTCACTTTTCCATGCATCAAAACCTTTGATCTTTTTATACTCTATCAAAATGGAAGGAATAAACTAGTGTTTAAGGTAGCAAAAGAATCAATCTTTGCCTGCATTTTTTTCCTCTCACCATTCACATACTAAAATTCATCCAAGATCATTTTCATTATCTTCTCTATTGGCTTGAGTGAGGCCAAAGTACCTAGATCTCTTTGTAGAAATTTGTACAAGTTTAGCAATGTATGGTGTGCAGGTTGCCATTTCTTGTATATTGGATCCAAAATAGAAAGATTGCCATTCAACTGATCAATGGCCTCAGACAAGGAAGAATAAAATTCATGCATATCTCCCAACTTGTCAACAACCAATTTTACTCTGTATTCCAAAATCTTCTCAAACACCTCAAGGATTTTCAATTTGGCCTCATCCTTTGTTTTCTCATTTTGCTTTTTCAAATATTCAATTTCTTTCTCCAACTTCAAATTCAATGCATTCAACTGCTCAACTCGGACTGTATTATCATTGGTTATTTGTGGCACAGGTTTTTGGTATGGCACAATTGTTTGGCTTTGAGAATCACCACCCTTCAACTTCTACTTTAGTTTTACATTTTCCAAATACAACCCATTCACTTCATCATTAATCTCAATTTGAGTTTTTTCATAGTCGAGCAATCTTTACTCCATTTTCTTGATAGTAGCTTGTATGAACATTGTAAAGTGCACAATAAGGGTGGAAGCTTCAAGCATTGATGTATCCTAAAATGTTTTCACCATAGTTATTCACGTCAAATCTTAGACTACATCAAGTAATCTTGGCTTGTTAGTGTTCTTTTGTCTGGCCCATATTGCTAGAGTCTCTTTTTTTGGGTTAAACCCACAACCACTGACACCATCCTCATAATCAAACTTAAAAACCATCATGGGGTCATCTTGATTTCTCACTTGGTCCAAAAAATACATTTTATTCAATTCAAGGCCAGGGATGATCAACATATTACTCTTCAAAACCATTTGTCTATCCTCATCAAGGCTGACATTTATTTCATCAATTTTTAAATCCTTGAAAGTCTATGTCACAATTTGATCATGTTGAGATTCATCAACACCCATTTTATTTATTTCCACCTTTTCTTCATATTATTTCATCTTCATTTTGAGCCAAAAATCTTTGAATTTTGGGGTATTGATGAAATTGACATCCTTGATGAACCTCATAGAAGCCACAACCCTTTCATCTTCTTGTAGTTCAGGCTCACCTTGCACCTGTTCATCCATTCTTGCTTCTAGTTTGTGTGCTTCTATTTCTTGACCAACAAGGGGTTGATCAACTTCCTTTTCCTCTCCCATATGCCTCAAAATATTATCCACCTCCTCAAAGTCACCAACTCCTTCAGTCATCTTATATGGAACCAGTGGAGAAACATCATCAGTTTTTTTCCTTTTGGTAGGTGGTGAACTAGAAACAGCTAGATCTTGCATTGACATTGCATCTAGACTAGGTTTTTGAATCATAAATCCTATTTGCTTTTTGACAGGGAGTTTGGTAGCCTTTTTTAGGTTTCTTCTCAAACTTACCATATATTTTTTCAAAATTATCAATTATCAAATCTATTATTTTCAAAGGGTCCTTCTCTTCAACAAAAAATCCTAAAAAATTAGGTTTTTGTTTTCTTTTTTTATCCTTAATCTTCTTCAAAATTTCCCATTTTCTTTGCCTATTATATACCTCTTGAAAAGTGATACAATTTCTGATCACATCCTCATCAAAATCAATTTGATGGGATATCCCCATCCTGGTAAGGATGACTTGTCTAACAAATTTCATGTGACCCTGTGGATCACAAACCCTTTCTATCCCTAATTTTAAAGAATATTTAACATTCAAATCAGCTTGTAACTCCTCCAAGGTATATGTACCAATGTACCATTCACAAAACATAGTGCAATCTAGAAGAAATGTGCCCTTATTTTGTTTTTTCCTCACATCTTTCTCCATCCAGAGCATCTACCACATGAATTCAAGAAAAGTAATTCTTTTTGGCACAAATATTGGCAACACATCGGGTGGCTAAGTACACTCATATAATCTGATTATAGTATGGTCAGACAAGAAATACCAATCATCAAATTTATGTTTGTGACCCTAATTTGGCTTATGAGCAAGAGGCTTCAACATTTATCTAACCTCTTTGGTCAATCTAAGAAAAAGGATACTAAGGGAATTCATTATTATGACTGAGAAATCATCATGGAACACAACATAGTCATTATTCTAACACTGAGTGTCCCATTTGTAACACTAACACTATGTAGGCAATCTCTGTTCCTTTTGATCAATCATGCTCAAGTCCATCTTTTTGGGCCAATTCCTTCTGATCTGATACAAAATTAAATGACACAACAAAGAATAATATTTGAACTCCATAGGTGTTTTGTTCTCCCTTATTTACAAAAATCCATCATGCAATTTCTACTCAATAAATGATGCAAAATCATACTCAACATTAACCTCTAGGTTGTTAGGTTGTGGAGCTAAAACCTTCACCAAGATGTGAACAGGAGGAGTTACGGAGGTTACGAAGGTTGTGGAGAGTTACAGGGCAACCGACGTCGGTCTGATCAATCGATGCCGGTCAGATAGTAGTGAAGAAGCAACCAACATCAGTTACCAATCGGCTGACATCGGTCTGGGAGGAGCCGACATCGACAACCTGTGTGTGAACATGCAATTTGCATGTTGATTCCAGAGAGTCTATTCTTGGACTTCTAGTTTGCATGTTAAAGGCTAGTTGTAGTCTTGAGTTGCATGTCTAATTATTGTAATTAAGATAGTCTAATTATTGTAAGCATGAGATCTATATATAGACTCATGGGCTATATTGTAAATTAGTGATAGAGAGTAAGAGAGCAAATAAGCTCCTTCTAAGAGAGGAGAGCAATGGTGTGTTCCTCCTAGTGCCACAATACCAAGGTGAGTGTTGGTTTGGAGAATCAGAGGGGTTCTTCGTGTATGTATGATCTTGGTCAGCAGGTGAGCATGGCTTCTTTTGGAGATCTACATTGGTGAGTAAGGTCTAGTGATTTGCAGGTAGCAGTAGAGAGTAGGAGATCTACTTGGAGTATGGTTGTGTACTTGGTGTACTGGCAGCATGTTACTGACTGGTGGAGGTGAACATCAATTCTGTATTGGAGTTGATTGTTGGGACCGAGAGAGAGAGGGAAGAAGGTCTTGAGGTGTGGCGAGCCTTTGAGGTGGAAGAAGAAGTGGCATCTTCTTTATTGTATATTCTTTTGAGTGATTATTAATACAATTGTGTATTGTCTCTCATATTCCTATGTTGTTTCATATTTCTAGTTACTTATCATTCTGGTTAAATTCTATGTTTAGTTGCTAATACAAGAAGTAATCATATTGTGCTCTTATTGGTGGAGCAAGATCCTGACAAGTGGTATCAGAGCCAGGTTGTAGGTTCAAGAGTTGATACCAACAAGTGGTATCAGAGCTTTTGGATGGGTTGACTAACAGGTGGTTTTAGATCTGGTAGTGTTTTTGATTACAGGTCACTCTCAGGGGTTTCAAATTGAGTGGGAGTATAGTAATGGCAGAAGAAACTAAGCTATGAATGGAGAAACTGAATAGCACGAATGGTCTGATTGATGGAAAGAAAGAGCTGGTAAAGGGAGATTGTTGGTCGGTAGAAGATCAACGTGTAGAAGTAGATGTTGCAGGCAATGTTGCACAGGTTGCTCTGGATAAAGTAGAATCTTTATTTACAGATTTTTTTGCCTCTTTCCATGCAACCCAAAATAGAGCATCTTTTCATGAGCATGTCTTTGGAGACTTTGGAGAGATTTATTTAGGGTTTGGAGAGCCTTGTCAGATGATTGACGAAGGGGAAGTGAAGCTGAAATTGCAGGCAAATAACACACGGGTGGTGAAGGAAGTCATGTAGGTACCAGTCTTGGAGATTAGTCTAATTTCTTCAGGAAAGTTGGGTGATGGGAGATGCACTGTAACTCTCACAGTGTATGCACTTAAATTAGATGGTGGTAAGAAAGTAGGTATCCTTTATTTATCTACTTATATTACTGATTCACCTTTTATTGCAGAGATGTGGCTTTGTAGGCTTGGTCACATATGTAGGAGGGGAATGCATGTTCTTAAGCGGAAGATAGATGTTTTTGATAAACTTAAAAACTGGAAGGCCTTGGTGTTCATGGAGGAGATGACACACAGAGATAAGTGGAGTGGACTAAATTATTTTGAGTAGGTCTATGTTGATTTGAATAGGGTTTTGATCTATGGAGAGCTCGTGGGTAAAAAGTTATCACTCACAGGTGAACATAGGTACCGACATCAGTCAGACAGTAATTGACGTCAGCAATAGGAAGACCGATGTTGGTCAAGAAGGAACTGATGTTGGTAGAAGGGATACCAGTGTTGGCCAGGGAAACGATGTCTACAGTCAGGGTCAGTGTAGGGAATTGACATCAGTCGGATGCAGACTGAGAGATGGCTGAGATCGGTCACTAGAATGGATGGTGGGCAGACAACATGCTGTCAACAAGTCTCAAATGCTCATATGGAGGTCAGAAAGGGTAAGTGAACCTCATATTCATTGTTCAACTTCTTTATATTGCTTATTGATGGTCAAGAACTAGGAAGATGTGAAGAGGCAATGCAAGTAGAATCCAAAAATAGTGGGAGCTTGGCATGGATGAGGAGTGTGAGTCCTTGGAGAAGAACCAAAAAAGAGTTTGTTGGTGGAGTTGTCAGCTGTAAGAAAGCACTGGATGAGGGATGGATTCCCAAGTTAAAGAAGAGAGTGGATGGATACGTGAGACGGAAGGCCAAGGCATGTGGTCTTAAGGAAGCTGCAGGACAGTGGTACAGGTTTTGATAGGTGGATGACGAAGCATGGCTTTTGTCAATGTCAGTGTAACTACTGTGGTTTTCTTTACCAAGTGGATGATGATTGCAACATTATCCAGTTACTGTATGTGGGTGATTTGCTAGCAGGTTTAAACATACAGGGTTTTGCTGAGCTAAGGGTAAGGTTAGTTCAGAGGTATGTCATGAAGAATTTGGAGCAGTGAAATTCTTTGGCATAAGAGACATGGAGATTTTTGGTCTCCAGTGGGAGCTGATGTGAAGATGGTGTTGGCGGGGTTTGAGATGCAGGATGCAAAATAGGTAAGCACACCAAGGGCTGAACAGTAAGCTTAGCTTAGAACAGGGTTCAAAATCACATGAGGTCTAGCGTAGACTTGAGTTTTCCCAAGCAGTGGGAGTTGTTAGAGAGTTTGGAGACAATTCAGGGAAGGTAGATTCTCAAGTATCTGAGAGGGACTAGCAGCAGGTTAACATGTTATGCAGGGTCAAGGTCTTCACTACATGGAGTTGTAGGTTAAGATGTGGAAGGTTACTTGGATGACAAGTGTAGCATCACAGTATGTGTGGTGGTTAGTCTTTAGGGTTTAGCTTGAAGAGGGATACAAGCTAGGGAATAAATTAGACAGTGTATAGGTACAGGTATAGGTGCAGCTATTTATCTCCAAGTGGGAGATTGTTAGGTTGTGGAGCTAAAAGCTTCACCAAGATGTGAATAGGAGGAGTTACAGAGGTTACAGAGAGTTGCAAAATGAGTTACAAGTCAACCAACGTCGGTCTGATCAATCGATGCCAGTCAGATAGCAGTGAAGAAGCAACTAACATCGGTTACTAGTTGGCCAACATCGGTCTAGGAGGAGCCAACGTCAATAGCCTGTGCGTGAACATGCAGTTTGCATGTTGATTCTGGAGAGTCTATTCTTGGACTGTTAGTTTGCATGTTAAAGGCTAGTTGTAGTCTTGAGGTGCATGTCTAATTATTGTAATTAAGATAGTCTAATTATTGTAAGCATGAGATCTATATATAGACTCATGGGTTGTATTGTAAATTAGTGCTAGAGAGTAAGAGAGCAAATAAGCTCCTTCTGAGAGAGGAGAGCAATGGTGTGTTCCTCCTAGTGCCACAGTACCAAGGTGGGTGCTGGTTTGGAGAATCAGAGGGGTTCTTTGTGTATGTATGATCTTGGTCAGCAGGTGAGCATGGCTTCTTTTGGAGATCTACACTGGTGAGTAAGGTCTAGTGATTTGTAGGTAGTAGCAGAGAGCAGGAGATCTACTTGGAGTACGGTTGTGTACTTGGTGTGTTGGCAGCGTGTTACTGACTAGTGGAGATGAACATCAATTTTGTATTGGAGTTGATTGTTGGGACCAAGAGAGAGAGGGAAGAAGGTCTTGAGGTGTGGTGAGCCTTTGAGGTGGAATAAGAAGTGGCATCTTCTTTATTGTATATTCTTCTAAGTGATTATTAATACAATTGTGTATTGTCTCTCATATTCTTGTGTTGTTTCATATTTCTAGTTACTTATCATTCTGGTTAAATTTTGTGTTTAGTTACTAATACAAGAAGTAATCATATTGTGCTCTTATTGGTGGAGCAAGATCTTGACATAGGTTATGTATTCTCATGGCCATCATTATCATGCCAACTAGAATTCTATCTTGGTCATCAATACCTAGCACTTGACACAAAGCAAAATATGTCCTTTTGAAATAAACAATAAAGTCATCAACTGGAAAAGTCTCAACTACAGTGGTTGGGATTGAAATCCTTCTATTGTTGGCCCCTTTCCTCATGTACATGGGCAACTCATCACTCTTATGTGTATTTCTCAAACTGGTATATTCTTGTTCACTCTTCTTCAAGTCAAATTCTGTGAGGGCTTGCTTGTTGAGCATGAAGCAATCAATGATTACATTTCTATCCACAGCCGCTAATGGTAACACATTTAGTAACTTGACATTTTTGGTGGTTGGATGATAGTTTTATGCTAATATCATGATCAAATCCACATCAATGAATATATTTGGCACCACAAGCTTAGCTAAATTTAAATCCCATGGGTTTGCAACTAGTCTATGTCCATCTTGATTTTCACAAAAATACCAAAAAAGGTTCCATCCTGAGATAGGGACTCTAGCATCTTGACACCCCTCTACTACATCCTTAAATATTGTGTTATACCCTTTATCAATTGAATTTGGAAAAATGTCCAACAGTGACTATTGAAGGGGTCACTTCTTGGGAATAGGGGGTTCAGTGCTCTTACTTACAGACTCATATTTCTTAGGAGCCATACTTTAAACTAGGCTTTTTGTTAGTCACTTAATCTACCAAACTAGTTGAAAATAAAGCACAAACTAAATACCAACATTTATGAAGAGAGTGATGAGGCAGACTTACCCGATTGGAAGATGGCTAAAGTGTGCACACATAGCTTGAATTCACCATCTACAATTACCACTAAATTTTTTTGAATGATAAAATATAGATAAATTCCAAATTTTATTCTGCTACAAAGATGGTCATTTTGCCATTACTCTAGTTCATGCCATAAAATTGACAAATCTTAGCATTCAAGTCTTTCAAACATAGACCATTGATTTGGTCTAATCCAATGTTTGGGTAGGTACTTCAATCATGGGCATCAATGATAAACACTATGGGGTAGTGATATATTCATTTCAACATTTAATAGTTTATCGCATCACTACAAGACTTATTTACATCTATCACGAGACTATGGGAGCTTCTAAACGGTTATACCACATCTTTCATTGCTTATCACCACCCCGTAAGCCTTGATACACATCATCATAGGATGACAGGATACATATTACCCCTTATACCTCATATCGTGTTATCACCAACCTTTGATCTGACCATCATGGGTCACGGGATCCTTTGGTATCCCTTCATTATTTATCATATCACCACAAGCATTGGATTTAATAGTGGTGAGAGTGTAAGACATACTTTATATAACTATTACCACTTACCGCTATCCTACAAGACCTTTTTCGAACTATTATGGGGCTGTAATATGTGTTAAAATGCTCTTAATAGGGTTCTCAAGTAGATAATTCATTCGTTTCAATTCATATGTACCTTCTATAGTTAAATTTTTGACCTAGAGTGTCAAGGAAAATATATGAAAAATATAGAGTGTGGACTCTAGAGAGTTAATATCTCTAACTATGTATATTAGGGTTTGGGTGGCTAAAATCCATTGACTGACCCTTTAATAGTAAAACATTATGTGATAGAATAATAAAATTGATGAGAATATTGAAATAACAAAATATGTGTATCATATATTATGAATGGTGGGATGATGGGATACATGTTACCCCTTATACCTCATATTGCATTATTTCCAACCTTTAATCTGACCATCATGAGACTATGGGATGCTTTAGCATCCCTTCACTATTTACCATATCATTACAAGCATTAGATTTAACTATGGTGGGAGAGCAGGACATACTTTATATAACACTGCTATCCCATAAGACCTTCTCTAAACTATCACGAGGCCATGGTAACCTGTCTCTGTATACCACAACACCACAAGTGAAGTTTTTACATGCTACAAGGAAGCGATAACTATATTTTTACTTCCTTTGATTCCCACACACCTACCATAGCTATTTGAATATATTGTGGGGCTGTGGTAAGAGATAAAAAACACATTAATGATCAAAATACAATTGTCTTTCGCATGGACATGATATGGGATGCTTATGAATGACTCTTGAAATAATTGTAAAAGGAATATGGATTCTTAGGATGTATTTTATGAATTCTAGAAAAAATGCCTCAAAGAAATGTGGTCTTATGGTGATGGAATTCCATGACAAGTGAATTATTATGGATTGCCATGGCATTCCATCACCATGAGACCACATTTCTTTGAGGCATTTTTTCAACTAGTTCACTACCTTGTCTATGTTATTACTTAATATTATTCTTTGATAGATTTTTCCCAATCATCCATAGATTATTTGACAATACTTGTTTTAGGATGTTAGCCATAGCAATAAGGCAGTGAACTATTTGATAAAATGCTTTGGTAGGCATGTATGAAAAATGTGGTAGCATAGACAAGGCATTGAACTATTTGAAAAAATGCCTCAAAGAAATTTGGTCTCATGGAATGTCATGACAAGCAAATGTAATTGGAAACTGCTCCTAGTTATTAGTTATGCAATGTGAAGTAATTACATAACTGCTTAGGTTGACTTTGTAAAAACTATAGTTTGATTGAAAATTTGTCATCTATCGACATCTAGTTATTAGTTATGCAATGTGAAGTAATGCTTTGAGTTTGAAAGATGTGTAATGCAATGTAATCAGTAATTTGAATATAAACTACAAAAATCTATTTTTTAAAATTCATTAGTTAAACTCTCTATTTTATTTTCTCTTTATAACTATATTTATATGGAAATGTCTTTTAATTAAAAAAATGAACTTTTGTCTCTTAGCCTACAATTTTTTACATTTTTTTTAAAATATGATTTTTTCTCAATATTTTCAAAAAATCTTGAACTTTTGGTTTGTCTTTTTTTTCCCCAAAATATTTTTGTTTCTGTGTAGAACATTATAGATGAATCAACATCGAAGGTTGACTATAGATCAATACTATGTATTTGATGAGACAATAGTCGATGAGAGGGACATGGACAAATATCCATGTCCATGTAATGATTGTCTTGGTAGAAAGGTGAGAAAAAGAAATCTGATTTATTGACACATGATAAGATATGGGCATAGTGGTATAAGCCCTTGAGATTACAATTATTATGAAGATATGATATAATTATAGAGTGTGAGAAATGAAGAGGCAACAAACATAGAAGAAGTGGCACTAAACATAGATGAAGAGGCAACAATGTTAGATGAAGGGTTTGAAGTTGATAGAATGTTGAATGAGCATCTAAATGATAATTGGGCCAAGTTGATGAAAGATGATTTAAAGCTTGTGTATGCTAATTATAAGTTAAGTCATTTGACAACAATCCTTCAAATTCTTAACTTACAAGTGGTGTTTGGTTGGACATATGAGAGTGCAGATCAGTTATTAGCATTATTAAGTTTGTTATCACCAGCTGACTCTACATTTCCAACAAAATGAAGTCAATGTAAAAATCAAATCACTAAGCTAGGATTATGGTATGAAAACATCCACACATGTGTGAATGGTTGTGTATTATTTTATAATAATATTGCAAGTGAGAGTGAATGTCTAAAATGTCATGAAGTGAGGTATAGACAAGGTTTGAAATTAGTTGTGGTTCTTAGAAAGGTTCTTTGCCACTTTTTGAGAATCCCATGATTAATTTGAATGTATAGGTATAGAGACATTGCTAAATTTATGTAATGGCATGCCTAAAATAAGAGCATTGATGGAAAACAATGACATGTGTATGATTATAAGATGTGGATGGAATTTGATAACAGATGGCCTAATTTTTCTCAAAATACTCATAATATAGGGTTGGGTTTGGCTCTAGATGGGGTGAACCCATTCTCAGATCAAAGCACTAAATGGTCAACTTGGCCAGTGTTTTTAATAAATTATAACTTGCCTCCATGGTTAGCAACTAAACCATATTTCTTAATGCTATCATTGATTATACCAAGAAAGAAAAGTGGGACTTCAGATACAATCAATGCGTATCCAGAGCCATTATATGATGAGCTAATGGAATTATGGAAAGGAATTGAATCAATTCAATCTTTAAGGGATGGTCATTTAATCAAATTCACTTTAAGAGCTACCTTATTATTTACGATTCATGATCTTCTTACATATGGCACATTGTCTGGTCTCAGTGTTCATGGATACCATGGATGTCCTGCTTACAACTTTAAGGATTTTGTGAGGCACTCAAGAAGTTTTCATAATTATATTTATTGTGAAAATCATAGTTACCTTAAAATGGATCATCCATATCATCAACAAAAAACATGTTTCAATGGTCAAGAAGAGAATCATGAAGCACCATTGCTAATAATGGGTGATTACATTATTGATGATGGACAAAAAATAATGCCATTTATTAAAAATGATGGGATTGTTGGTAGTACATATGATCCATGTAGTGAAAGTAGTGTAAAATGGTTGTGCATATTCTATAAGTTTCCATACTTTAAGGATATAGCCATTAGGCGTAATGTTGACTTTATGTATAATGAGAAAAATATAGCCTATGCTATTACAGAAACTCTTTTTGATGCTTTTGATACTATTTAATCACCTGAAGACTTTTGACAACTAAATATTTTTCAAAATATTTGGGTTGAAAAATGTGATGATGAAAAATATAGAAAACCTAGTGTTCCTTATGTCTAGACAAAGAAACAATGCGCACAATTCTTATAGTTGATGTCTCAAAATCACTTTCTCATTGTATATGTAAGTATTATTATTAGAAGCCAAACTAACATTACTGGCTTAAGAGGTCTCAAGACCATGATTATCATGTCATAATCAAGAATATTTTACCTATTGTGGTAAATATATCAAGTTTGGCAAAGGGGCCAAGATTGGAAATTATGAGGTTATGCCTAATATTAAAGATAATGAGTTTACATGTATTAGATCCTTTGAACTTTGATAGTTTGAGGGAGGAGGTTTTTGAAGTCCTTTGTCTATTGGAATGGGAATTTCCACCAACAATCTTTAACATTTTTATGCATCTTTTGATACATCTACAATATGAACTAGAGAATTGTGGCCCAGTAAGAATGAGATGGATGTATCCTATAGAATGATATATAAAGGTTTTGAAAAAAAATGTTCATACTAGGGCAAAACTGGAAGGCAACATATATGAGGGATATTCAATGCAAGCGGCCATGGGATTTTGCACATAATATATGAAGGATTTTTAAAATGTCAATCAACATGTATGGGATGATGATGATGATAAGAGAGTTTCAGCTGAAGTATTAGAAGGCAATGGATGTCACTTCAAGCTATCACATAAGGAAATAAGTGAGATACATGCCTATATTCTTCAAAACACATGTTTGTTTGATAAGTGGCATAGGTAAAAAAAAATTACACAATAATTTATTTACTCAATTTCATTTACTCATTTATATTATTAATCTTACTATTTATACGTTAATATTTTATGTAGAAAATATGAAAAAGAGAATCAAGCTTGGATGCAACAGTGACCTCAAAAGCGTAGACGTCATGATTTGATTGGAGGTGATTCTTTTCCAAAATTTGAAAAATGGATTGCTAATACAATCCATGATGCAAAAGAAGAAGGTAAAGACATAACAATGGAGGAAAGTGAGCTTTCACAATCTCTATATTTATGGACTATGCATTTTAGTGGAATGTGGGCCTATGGTAGTCATTTAAGAGTGGAAGAAAAAGACAAAGGAAAGCCAAATTGTGATTGTGTTGTTATTGCTGAATTTATTCATGAAACTGAGAATAAATTTTATGATGGATTCATCCAAGAAATTATTTAAGTGGATTTTGGTAAAAATAGTCCTATATTATTAAAATGTAAGTGGATTCGACCATTTGCAATACAATTTGATGAGTATGGATTTATATGCACAAATATAGGACAATTTTTATCAGAGATAGATAAGTCATATGTTTCCCCTCTTCAAATAAACCAATCATTTCTAATTGATGATGTAAGAATCCCAAGATGGTCGTATGTCATTAAAAAAAAGTCTCATTCCAAATGAAAATTCATGGAAGTTATCGATATAATTCCTAATGGGCAATATGTTAATTTACAAGAAACATTTAAAGAAGTGGGTGAAGATGATGATGGAGTGTTTTAAGAAGAGATTTTTATTACCAATAAAGAAATAGGGAGAGATGATTTATTACATGTCACAGATGATGATGAGGAATAAAATCAAGTAGATACAGATAGGAGTGATCAAGATTCATAAGTGTCAATATCTAGTTGAAACAAGGGATAGTCATATTAATAGTCTGATACTTGTAATTGTAAACATCTTCTTGTTTTTGACTAAAAATTATTTTTAATCTTTAAACTAAATTCTTTTTTAAGTTTCCATTCCTAGTTATCAGTGGATTAGAAAGTCAACAATTATCAACTTATGAACTCAATAAAGTTTTATTGATTCAAGTTATTGATTTATACATTATTGTTTATTTGGACTTTAGGAAATGAGGAAAAGGATGATTGTAAGGTGCAAATTAGTATATGATAGTGATCATAATGCTGAAATTTCATTGACAGATTATGATTACTTTTGTAGAGAAAAAGTAGCCAAGAATAATGAATATTTATCATGTCTTGGTTTGACAAATAGGCAAGTTGTAAATCTACTGAGTAATATATTATTTGTTTAATAGTGTTTAATGAAATTTTATAGGCAAGATATTTATGTATATAAGACATAATATGATATATTTTTGGTTTTATAGGTGAGAAAAAGAGTGAAAAAAAGATGCAGAGAAAAAACAAAAGCAAAGAAAAGATACATTATTGCCATCTCATAGAAGCCAACACATTTGTGATTTAATAAATGCAATTGGTGAAAAAAATAGTTGTGATTATGTGTAACTTAATATAGCATATGGTAATGTGCAGCCTAATATAACACATGGTTATGTGTAGCCTAATATAACACATGGTGATGTGTAATCTGATATAGCACATGGTGATGTGCAACATCATGATGATCTCTTAGCACAAAGTTGAGATTATTGAAAAAATCAAAGCAAAGGAATAATAGGTCTATAGATGATTTATTCAACATTAAAGGATGTGTTTGAAGTGAAATCTATGAAGACTAGTACTAATCTACCTACTCATACCACACTTGATGTGGCCAAGGAGCATGAAGTTCTAGTTAATGAAAGTCATGAAGAGAGACCAATTGCATTTGTTGTGCCTCAAAGTGCACCCATTAAATCTAGAACTTTTTATGGAACTAGTGGATCAACTAGAAATACTGGTAGTGGTTTAATAGAAGATGTGTCTACATTTTTGAAAAGACAAAGATTGAGTCAAAATGTACATATCTATAAAGAGGAATGAAAAATAAACAAAATTAGAAGGCAAGAATCCATTCTTGGTTGAGGTATTGATAGATGGTGAGCCCATTGGGCCAAATGCTGCAAAGTGGGCCTCTAAGTTGGGTGTAAGATGTAGGTCCCATTTGGATATTTTCAAATCAAGTTTTGTAGAGCAAGATCCATGAACTATGGAAAATGTTATACAAAAAATGGAAAATGATTTTGAGACTACTGGTGGACTATTATCTATAAAATATTACAATCACAAGATGATAATTTTGATGAATGATTTTAGATATAATTATAGAAAAACAATCATGCAAGAAAAAGAGAGGTTAGACTCCACTCTATCTCACAAATAGTGGGAGGCATTTAAATAAAGTATACATTCCAAAGAATATTTGGCAAAGAGTAATAGAGGCAAGAGAGCAAGAGATAATATGAGGGTTGGATATACATTTGGCCGAGGTGGGTTGTAAGCCAAAATGGAAAAATTTTCAATAAGTGTATCAGTTTTTGGTTCAATTTAAATTATATTATCTATTTTTATTTTTTATTGAACTAACTATATCTTGAAATTGACATTGGATTTTAGGTGAAAAATAGTAATAGAGAAGTAGGTGCAGAAGATATTTTCCATTATATGGAAGCACTAGATTGACCTAGTAAATCTAAGAGTGGGATGAAGTGGAAATCCAGTTCGTCAACAAATATTTCAAATCCATCTATTAAATTCCCACTAGGAGCCTCTCTAGATCATGTTAACTCAAATGAAAGGTACCAACAGGTAATGAGTTGCATATTCGGTCTCACTCAACAAATTTTGTAGTTGGTTGCTTTTGTTAACCCTATAATTTTTGCATGGAATGAGCATAAATCCATGGATTCAGCTGAGGTAAGAGGCTCTATTGATCTCATTTCTTCTTTTTTGGTAATTCTATATACAAATGCCTCTTAAAATGTAGATTACTAAAATTTGAGCATAGGAGAATCCAACCCAGTTTTTTAATTGTTGGAGTGATCTAGAAAATGTTCTTTTAAATAAATTTATAGCTTGCATTCTTTACTTGACTATTAAAATCTTTGTATATTTTTTTACATGATGGTTAAACCACATGCAGATAAATTTTATCAAAGTATTAGGAAAACAAAAACACCTTCATGTTGTCAATAGAGATACCAATATTGATAGTGATCATGATGAACTGGACAAGAATGTGCAACATAATCATCGTAGTTGTGTTGAATTAGTTGAGATAATATAATAGTTGTCAATTATTTGTTCCAATATTTTGTCATTCTTCATGATTAAAATGTTTTATATCTCAATATAATATGTATTTTTTTTGTTTTTGTAGAAAGTTATTGATAAACTCCAAGAAGGGGATAAAGTCCAATTGTTGGATCCATTTGATGGTGTTGTTGTGGGCATTGGGCAGATTCACTCACTATCTATTGTACATGGAGTCAAATTGAAAGGAATAGGAGATGCAAATGTAAATATTTTAAAGGTCACCAATAACATAACCCTTGATTATGAATACAAAATAGATGGAGCTATCCATTTAAAAGATAAAGAAGGGACCTTCACACGATGGCCACTAAAATATTTGAAAAAAAATGACATAGTTGATGTTTATCATGTACTAGTTGTTAGATAGCTTGGCCCACTAATTTATGCAATAGTTTTAATGTGTTCATGTTCAGGGATATTATTAGTGTTTTTTTTGTCTATTTTAGAGCTATCTAAGCAAAAAAAAATCATTATAACTTAGTTTTCTCAGTCACAACATTGAGAAACACACTTTGTATTAACACATTTTCCAAAGCAAATACACATATTTTTGTCTTATATCTACTATAAGAACACCTTTTCTCAATAAAAGTTCATTATTTTGCCTTCTTAATAGCTATTTCATTATGTGAAAATGAATGATTGATTATGTTTTTCTATGTTTTATGTCATATGTTTTTAAGTCTCATCATTATGTCATATGTTTCGTGGCACCTGTATCTAATACCCAAAAATTTATTAATTCATCTTGAGTTTCAAATTAGAGTAAGTTATATTCCCTAATGATTTAAATGTTGATTCATGAGAAATATTCATGGGTTCGTCATAGTCATGCTCTACATATTGAGCAAAATAATATTTATGCATTTTATGTGGTCTGTGAATAAAATTAAGGATCACTACCATACAACATGGGCCATTTAAAAGTCTCATGGCCACATGAATCTAGGACTATTATTAGTGATATAATTGGAGGTGACATAATTAGTTTCTAGTGTAATTGGAGATACTTTTCTTGTGCCTTATATTAAGGTACTCTTATTACTTAATTAGAGGTGACTTAAGCAATCTGTAGCCTAACTGGAAATACCTTTCTTGTACTTAATATTACAACTTAAATTTTTTCATACTCTTGTCAGTTATAAATCAATGAAGAAGTTAATGGAGTCTTAATTAGTATGGTATGTGACAAATCTAAAATAAGAGTCTAAAATTTGACATCTCTCCACATTTTTTAGATATATATATTTAAAATATTTGTACTACTACTACTTATGCATCTAATGGAAGCCAAAAAGATACCCCCAGCTACTGAATGTAACAAGTAAAATAGTGTAATGGGTGTTTGTAATCATCATTTGTAATACATATTGAAGGTTTTCTAAATTATTCTTTCAAAAAGTGAGCATTTACAATTACATCGATTATATGTTTTTTATATTATAAGTCTACAAAGAGGGTGAAAAGCCCAAGTACAAAAAGCCTAAGGGGAAGAAAAATAGGCCAAATGTCACTAATAACTAAAAAATAGTAGACAGACAAAAAAAGTAGGAAATAACAAACAGACTAGGGATTAACCATAACAAAAACACTAGTTTTTGATCAAATCTTTCCAATATTCTTTGATGAACTTGATAAGGTCCTCCATGTTAGCAATTTTTTCCTTCTATATCTTTATCTTCTTTTGTAAGGTCTTATAAAATCATCAAGGAAGAAGCTGCAAGGTGGATAAATTTCAAGCAAAAAGTGGTTAACACCTTCATTTTATTCTAAAGGGAGTGCAAACCCTTCTTCACTTCATTCAACTTCCTTTCAATCTGGCTCTCCTCTTCACTGGTATCCATGAAATCCTCCTTGTCAAAATCATAAGTGAATTTGTTCATCTCCTCAAAATAACAGGTTCCCTCCTCCAATTACTGATCAAGATTGGGTTTATCTTTTAATTTACCTACTTCTTCTCCATGATTTGAGGTAGAGGGATCATCCATAGTATTTACCAATGAATTTTTTCCCCTACCAGTCTCTTGGATCTCTTGATAGTCATTGACTTTATTTTCATACAGCTCTAAACTTTATAACCAAACCCTTCCTCCATAGCCTCCTCACCTTGCACCTAGGCCTCCAGGTATTATTTGTCATTGGCCAAATTTTGAGGCTCCACCCCCACCACTTTCTTGCTCTTACTCTTTCCCTAATTTATCTTCTCATAATTGATTCAAACAATTGATCTCCTATTATTTATTGCCAAAAAAGGAAGGGTTATTTTTTATCTCCCATAGCCCTTCAACAACTACAGATTCAGAAGTGTCAAGGGATTTAAAATTCATATTTATTAGGGAGGGACAACCAGAGCCCAGCCTAAGAACAAAAAATCTTTCAAACTTAGGGGATAGGTTTGAAGAGGGGATAACAAGGTTGTTGGAAAAGGGTAAGGAACCATGGGGACCCAAAAAACCAAATTTGACACTCAAGGGAATATGATCATCAAGGTTGTTGTCATGGGAACTATCTAACACTTGCACTTTTAAAGGATTAGAGGGACATAATGCAAGGTGAAAGTGATAAAGGTTGAAGATAAGACCTTGGTGGAGCAGAATGGAAAAGCCAATTGGGTTTTTTTTAGGAAATTTTTGATAGACTTAATAGACATTTCTAGGGATGATAGAGAAAGAAGGGGAATTTAACCAATATCTTGTGACAAAAGTGATTAAAAATAGTGAAATGGTCATGATAAAATCACTTAAAATGACCTTGAAGGGTAAAATATTCAATTATGGTGAAGCATACCTTATCACAAGGGTTAAACAAGCTCTCTCTATCAAATCCTTCCTAAAAATTCACCAATGCTTCTCCTTCAATGAAGAATTTTTTCAACCCTTCTGGGTCTTGAACTTTGGTGAGTCTTTTCAATCTTCTACCCTTTAAATGTAAACTCATGGCCTTAGCAATCAAATCCTCACTAACAATAAACTTTATACGTCCAACCTAAACTTTACAATCACCATTCCAGCTCAAAGTAAACTAAATGGGGATGTTCTCATCATATCCATTCAAACATTCAAGAAAATGAGAACTTGTACCTTCATAACATATACTCTATATTATAGCATTTACTTTGGTTTCATCCCATGATAATGGCTTAGTTTTAACTCTTTCTCCTCCCATGACTATTAAAGCTTCATCGAATTATTTCATGGCTAAAACGGGACCTAGACCAAAGTGAATTACCACCACCAAGAATTAACATTAAAAATTGAATAAAAAAATTTGGAATCTTTCGAAGCCCACACCCAATCATTAGTAAAATATAGGATGATTAATGATTGCACATGTGAAAGAGCTTGCCAGGATTTGCCATGGAAGAACATGCCTTAAAGGATTGAGGTTGCCTTATGTGATATTTATTTTATTCGAGTCAAAATACTTAGAACAAATGTGATAAGAAATACACAATGATGATGAATGAAATTAACATGAATAAAAATGATTAAATATACTACCAAATTGATCAAAATAATGATTAAAGATAATGACTAAATAACTACCAATGGATAGAAATAAGTGAATAAAAATGACTAAATAAGTAACCAATTAACAATAATCAATGACTAAATTAATGACTAAATATATCAGTGAATAAAAATTACTCAATAAGTGACCAAATTATAGCAATCAATGACTAAATATACTACTAAATAGATCAATCAAAACAACCAATAAATGACTAAAAATATTTTAGTCATCAATTTGGTCACGTTATAAATGACTGGCAATAAACTACTAATGGTCATGTGATCATGTTTGGTCATTTATATGCAATTTTTAGTAGTTTTTTTAATCATGTATTACTCTTTTTATACTAGTGGTCTATTTAGAGTTAATCTAAAGGAAGTCTATGATAAACTTAACAAGTTTATCATATGATGCTTTTGAGGGGTCCCAATAGAAATAATAATAGACATGGGTGGAAACAATAATTTTACATTGAATTGAAACTTAATTTCCTAAGATAAATTTTCAGTGATCCAATAGGATATCTTCTTCTAAGAGAGGGTTCTAAATCTTCTAGTCAAGTAACACTATGTAATAACCCTAGCTAGGTCCTATGTTTTCATATTAAAAAAAATATGTGTAAATCAAATTAAAATCTAATCTAGTGCTCACCAAAGTTTTTAGAACAAAGTGGGGGTAATAAACATTAGAATTAAACATGCATAGTAGAATCATAATTAAGTTATGTATAGGTAAAATCCTAATGCATGGGAGAGAAGTACAAATGCAAATATATCTACTCTTAACAAAGAGGAACAAAGTTAGGAATATTTACCTTTGAAGATGAAACCAGTGAGCCTCAATCTCTCCCTTGGACAAGGTCAATAGGTTGTTGTGGTATGTAAGGAAAATGATAATAAGTCAGCTCTAGGATACACAACTTATCTATGCATCCAAAAGACTTCTCAAGAAGATAAAATTTGTATCTCCAAATAAAGTATTAAAACCCTAAGTTATGATCCAAAAGTAGAATGGTGGATAAGCATATGCATAATATATTATTATTATTATTCTCTTATCCCTAATAAATGGTATAAATGGTTGTGTATATATAGTTGAATCTAACCCTAATTTTTTTTGAAAGTTTAGCTAATAGGGTCAGCCCAATCAACTCTATATTGTTAATTGATAAAAATAAGTTAGGTCCCAGTTTATGTCAACTAGAGCCAAACTATACATATAACATTCTTTTAACAATTTGAATACAGGGTCAGCCTAGGATGATAGTGTAATGTAAATTATCAAAAAGGGTTTTAGGCTTAGAAAGGGGTTAAGTAAGGTGGTGAAATGTTTGAAGGATGTGTAAGAGAGGAATCAAGGCTTAGGTAAGTACATAAGATATGTTTGTGTAGATATCAAGGTAGTATAGGGGACAATAATCTTGTGAGGCACCAATGGTCTACTGACCCCTTTCCTAATGTATCCTTTAAGGTGTGCACTCAAAGATATTGAGCCTTGATGGGTTCATACAAGATTAAAAACATCAGTAATTGATAAAGTTTGAAAATAATATGTGTATGCATATGCCCCACTTGAATCTCATCACATTTCATGTAGGTGCAACATGTGATGGTGCTTCAAAAAAATAACATAGCACCATACAACACTGAAGCTGAATAAATTATAGTAAGAAGCAAATAAGGTAAATGAAAGGAAAAAATTGAAAAACACATATCTGTACTTACCCTAGTGTTGTAGATAATAAATGAAGTGAAAGAGATGTGAAGGTGTCAAATGTAGGGAACATTAGGTGAACCTATATAAATTAGCAAAAAAGAGTGAAAAATTAAAAAAAATGGAAAAATATCATGTAATATGTGAAAAGATTCTTTACAATGTTAGGGTACCAAAACATCTTATGATTTAGAAAAAGAGATAGTAGAAACAAATATATGATAAAAAAATAGAATGTAGTGGTAAATAATTTTTAATAAAAAATATAAATAGGGTGAAAAATAGTTCATTTGTTTTTTTTTACTATTATAAGAAAATAGAGCTCTGAGAGATCCAATTTGATTCTACAGAGAAACCATGGTGAGGAGATGACAACTTAGATGTGGAGGATACCTGGTGGCCACAATGAGTGCAACACCAAGAAGAAAACATTAATTTTTATTTTTTAAAGTAATTTTATTTGAAATTAAGTTAAATATAGAAACTTACATGGTAGGAAAAATCTAGACACTAAAACTGACCCTAGGAAATTTTTAGGTAGACTAGGGGCATAACGGGGTACTAGGTAAGAAAAATTCAAACCAATAAATTCCAAATGCATTTATGGTAAATGGTCAAAAAATCACTGTAGATAAAGAAAAGAGTTGACCTAGTCAACTTAGTACATAAGGCAAGAAAAAAGAAGGGGCTAACTACATAATAGTGGGCTGACATAGTATTATTGAAGGTGGTCAACTGTGTAGTAGTGGGACAATATAGTCTAAAATGGGCCTTCTAGTTGATGTAGTTGGTAATATTTGGTTGATATATTTTGCTAAAGTGGGATAATTGTGTACCAAAGGGATGATGTAGTATGTTAGGGTTGGGACATGGCTAATTTAGTATTAAATAGGCTGATATAGTCTAAAAGAAAAAGGTCAAATATGTACCATAGACATGATGGTGTATAATAGGACTGTAACAAGGCTGACTTAGTATCAAATGGGTTGATTATGTAGGAAAATAGAAAGACTAGAAAATTAAATCAAACAAGTTGATGAAGTGGCAAATATGTAAATTTTTTAGAATGTATTTTAATTATTATGAGATGGAGATATAATACATCCTTTGTTGTTTGATATTTTTAGAAACATTAGAGATATTAGTGCCTAATAGATGTATTGTGACTACTATATATATTGGAACATTTGGCTAACATGGATATAACTCAACTGGTTGCCTTAGGCTTCGACAACATCATGGAGATGAGACAGATCCCTCTAAATGTTGATCTCAATTTCATGTTCTTAGTAGGATGGGAATGGTTGACCAACACTTTCTAACAGGATGTGGAGGGGTATACCATTGAGGTGGGTTCTAGAAGATGTCCATGAATTACTTGGAATTATGATAGGTGGGACAATGGTGATCATTGATACACTAAAGTTAGAGGATGAAAGATGAGCATTATCCTAGTGGGATACATGCTCAAATATGATCCATCTTGGGTTGAGGGTGATCTTGTTTGATGTATATATTTTGGCCATTTTAAACATGCATAAGGAAGTGATAGGACTTGTGATATCATGAGTGTTATGTCATAATTCATATGGAAAGGTACCACTGTACATGATAGCCTTGTGTCAGTCCATATTGAATTAGGGACCACTCTATGGTTTGGGTATGTCATTTGAGTCTACCTCATGCATGATATGTATGGGGTGGTGTCCATAGGGCAAAAGACAATGGGACTAGTGATTTTACATAGTGCATGGATATATGAGAGCTTTCCCATGTATCAGTCGGTTGGGCTTCCCATGCAGTTGATGATAGGTTGCCTCAGGTCTTGTGATGGAGATAGGACCATGGAGTGTAGGTCATGCCCCATGTGTCAACATTATAGAATGCCATGTCAGGGTAGATAGTTGTTAGCCCTATATTCACATAGCTTCCATATGGCCTAGTTGGTTGATCATTACTATAGGGTTGGCACATGTGTGGATCATGGGCCACTATACTTTATGGGTGGATCTATATCTAGTGGCTCACTTACCTAGATATCTAAGACTCTCCCATTTGATGTATCCTTGAGTAGTTCTTACTTATTAGGCATGACATGTTAGAGAGACAAGAGGGAAAGGAGATAAAAGGGTACTTGTGTGGAACCGGTGATCAAGCCTCAACATACTAAACCATGGGCTAGTCAAGCATGACAAGAGGAAAAAGAGTTAGTAGGAAAAGATGTTATATATGTAGATGCAAGAACACAATAGGCACCATAGTAGAGGGAGTAATGACCACAACGTGCTCATTAGATATAGAGGCACTATCGATAATAAGAGGCATAGGTACTAGGTATTGCATAAAGGGATCCATCAAAAGCTCAAGAATATAGTTATTCTATAGAGAGACCACTAAGGAGAGGACCATAGTGGGATTGGGTGGTGATTCCTAGATTTATGCTAGTGTGAAGGCAACAAATAGAGGAGGTGCTTGATAGTCAATCAGATAGAAATATCATGATCAATAACACCAACATAGGTGAGAAATGTTTTAAATTTGGTTTAAGTTTTAAATATAGAACACTGTTTAAATTATGGTTATGATAGATATATGATTTTTTTATCTTTTTTTTTTTTTTTTTTGTGTGTGTGTGTGTGTGTGTGTGTGTGTGTGTGTGTGTGTGTGTGTGTGTGTGTGTGTGTGTGTGTGTGTGTGTGTGTGTGTGTGTGTGTGTGTGTGTGTGTGTGTGTGTGTGTGTGTGTGTGTGATATAATGCCTATTTGGTTTTAGTTTTGTAGATCTTATGATAGATAATTTTAGATGGGGATCCCTGGTTATGGTTTTTCACCATGATATTTTTGATGAGGTGATAACACCATACAACCCTACCACTCTAGATGATCCTAAAGTTCCATCTAGACTAGCTTAGGTGGGAGAGGCCTTGAGACAACTGCAGACATGCAGTGATGGGTTACAACCACTAGCATGGGTTGAAACTGGATAATCACAGGCTTGAAAAACCCTCACATAGGAGAGAGCCATACACATGGAAACAACCTTCCAAATAGGATAGGTATAAGCCCATGTGGCTAATCTACAAGGACATGTTGTTGGATTGAGATCCTAGACTGCCTCTTTACAGTGTACTATTTATAGGGGCCAATCATATGTGTCCATGGGTAGCATTGATAGGCCATAAGATAAATATGATGAAGCACAACCTTAGAGTTGGATCTATTTTTTTTCACCTTGTATTGTATAAAACACACAATGATATATATATATATATATATATATATATATATATATATATATATATATATTTCATGATTTGTACTTGCATTTAGATGTGGATACACGGATATATTTCATTTTTAGCACATGTATTTATCTTTTATTGTATATGTTATGGGAAATATGTGCTGTATAATTTATTTTATGGCATTATATGAGACACATGCATGGTTAAAAATAGAAACGTAACAATGATTTGGAAAAATATAAGTAATCAAAACAAATATAATACACATTATATCATGATGGGAAATGTGTAATAACAAAACATGACTAAATATAATAAACCAAAAGGTGGTAAAAATAATGGTAACAAGTATTTTTAAACCATGTAAAAAATTTCAGCAAATTAAAACAAAACACACTATATCACATTGGGAAGTATGATAAATATTGTAATAAATTGGAAGACACACGAAAAACCAATGGTATAAAAACAAAAAAATTAAGTCAAGCAATCATACTAAATCATGTTAGAAAATATATAAAGAAAGACAAAATGTAAAAGTAAATTAAGTTAATCATACTAATTCAAGCTGGGAATTATGAAAAAATTAATAAAATGGTTGTAAGCATACACACAATTGGAAAATAAGAAGATAAAAGTGAAAGATTTATGAAGTAAGAATAAAACATACTAAATCAAGCTAAAAAAAGTATGTCAATGATGTGTAACTCATAATCAAACACTACTTATCTCAAATTTTACACATGTGATTTCATTGTGAATTGGTTATAGTAGGAACTAGGTATTGGAATATTTTTCAAGGAGGGTTTGGTCTTATCCATAGTCTTATATTACAAATCACAAAGGGAACACCAATGAGGTGTAAACAATCATGGGAATGATGTAAAATATGTTGGTAATGTGGTAATTTGTGAGGAGGGCCAAGTCTTATCCATGGTCTTATACTTAAACTCAAAAGGGGAACACCAATGAGGTGAAATGAAATAAGGAAATGTTTTATTATGGAAATTTGTGAGGAGATTCTGGTCCTATCCATGGTCTTACATTGAAACTCACAAAGGGAAACCCTATGGGGAATGATCAATTAAAAAAATAATATTTCTTAAGGGGAAATATTAGGAATGCTAGAAATGAAAAAGGGAATGTAAAAATAAAGATAATATGCATTAATGAAAAGACCTTAGGAAACATGTGGCATGCTAGGTACAAAAGAAAGACACTAAGAGTCTAGTGACCATAAAAATATAAAGGATACCTACTCACATTAAGCACACATATGCATAGGCAAATAGGTGAGATACAAATATTGACTCATGCTAGTTATATGAACAAGGAAATTAAAATAGACCTACCTTTCCATGACATGTTCCCCATTCCTCAGGACCTCTTATAGAGCCATCAGTCTACTATGAAGATTGGTTACTTGTGTGACAAAGTAAGTACCACTAAAATATTTATTTTCCTTTCTCAATCTACTATCCTACCACACCCCAATGGACCTTGCCTCTATCATGAGACCAACTATGGAGTTTGAGCTTCAATTAGAACTAGTATATTAGTTATGAATCATGTCTTTTAGTGTGATTTAACTTTTAAAATTTTGTGTGTTTCATTTTGTATCATTTCCATTTTTTAAAATGATTTGGCTTTTAAATTTTATGGATTTTATGATTCCTCCTCTATACAGACTTGGAATAACCAATATGATTGATAAAATTGATACACATGAATGAGATTTATAATTTGGTTAAAGAAAGCTAAGTATATAAAGATATGTATAATTAACACTTAGGATTACCTATTAACTAGTATGTAATCTCAAGTTTCAACTATATGTATGCTTCGTATGTGAAAGGAATATAGGGGAATAAATGGAGATCCAAATAGATCAGTAATAGGAATACAGTTAGATGTCTTATTTATTAACTAATCATATAATGAAGAAAGAATTACTAATGGGATCAAGGTTTGTATAACTGAGTCACAATAATAATTATCTAAGTTTTTGAGATAATATATAAAACAATCATTGAAAAAAGAAATAAAACCATGAAAGAAATGAATGTATAAACATAAGTGCATAATCATGGAAAGAATGAAAAGAATCCATAAGAAAAGGAAAATGAAACCATATATCATACATAATGCATAATATAAATATCCATGTGAAATAGATAGCTGAAACCAAATTTGACACATAGTCAAATGATATTAAATATATAAAAATGGATTAAAATTATAATCCAAAATCATAACTAAGAAGAAAGTGAAGGAAAACCAAGTTTTGTTCACATATATTGATAAATTTTCCCACAAATGTTATCCATGACATCTAAAACATCTCGATGAAGCTAGATCCTAACAATAGATAGAGTATCATCAATCCTCATTGAAAGTTATGAAAATTTATCTCTCTAAATATCCTAAATAAAAAATGTAGGGGTAGCTAAACGATCATGCTCATGAGGGATCTCATGCATAGAATACTCAAGGAGAAGAATAACTGTCAAAATAAGAATGTTATCTATAGGAGGAGAAGGAGGCACCACTAATGGAGAAGGAACCATGAGTGGGGAGGGAACCATGAGTAGGGAGGGAAACATAGGTGGGGAATAAGCCACAGGTGGGGAAGAAGGCACCATGGGTGAAGAAAGCACGATGGGTGAAGAATCATAATCCTTCTTTCATGGGCAGGCTATGGAAGGAAGAATAGATTGTGTAAGAATTGTCAAAAGGTGATCACAAAGGTGATGCTAGAGAATACAAAAATGATCAATATGATTGGTACCACCCTAATTCCTAAGATAATATACTTTCCCATATTTGGGTATATACTCAGGTAATAACTTGGGAGGAGGTATAGCCTTGTCTTTAGGTAAATCAATGGTAGGATGCAATGTGTCAATATATTGCCAAAACTTTTGACAATGGGTGAAAGAATGATTATTTATTCCATGAAAGTAACAAATATACTTTTTGTAAACTTGGGGGCTTACTAATGAAAGAGGTAGAAGGAGAAGCTAGGGGTGGTTGATATAACTGGAAGTCTCTGGTCCAATGACCAAAAACTTTATGGATATCATAATAAGGTTGATCGACTCATTGGGTAGGCATGGGATCAAACTGTAGAAAAAGAATAAGGCCATCACAGAGGGAAGGTGGGGTTGAAATATAAAATTTATTAGGTTCATCAAAAATTAAATTAGGATAAAAAACAAGATGAGCCTCAGCTGAAGTTAGAGTGAGAGTAGGAACCACACTAGGTTTAGTTGAAGGTGAAGCTAGATGTGCAAAAGGATTGAGAGCAGTAGCTTACATTTATAAGGGAAGCAAACTCAAAGGATCCTAGTATCTATAAAAATGATAAGAACCAGTCATGGCATGATCCATGAGAATGATTATAAAAGGCTCTACTAAAACTAGAGATGTACCATGCAATCGATCCATCTCTACCTTGTAAAAAATAGGAAAAATACTAGAATTGTGTATTATGAAGTAAAGAATGAAACAAGATGAACAAAAAGACTGAAATAAAGAAGTATGATATAAATAATCTCAACATCTCTATCCTGGACAAATCTTCCTAGAAATGGGTCATCTAAATCATAACCATCATCATAATCAGGTGTATGTAGGTTGATAGAACATGTAGGTATGATCTTATAATCAAAATTTACATGATGAATATAATGCCTACTATTAGTGAAGACCACATGTATATCATCGATAGGAGGTTGACAGGAGTGAGGCTATAAAGAAAGAGGAAGTTAGGAGATGATATGAGGGGATAGATCAAATTTTTTTTATCTTGAGGCTTATCTCATCTGACTCATCATCATCATAATTGAAGAGGTTAGGTTGTATGTCCCCAATGAGTTTGGGATGACCATTGTAACCTCAAGTAGAATTGATAGGATAATTGAAATGTTGAGATTCCCTAAATGGGATACTAGGCAAAGGTTCAAGGGTAAGAATTTTAAAGACACCACATTCTTATAATTTTTTTAAATTCTAAAGGTTTATGTCTCCTTGAATCTTGTAAATAACACCATTATGGGGGGATTTGATGCATTGGCGCATAAATGAGGTGATAGCCCTCATACAATGAGTCTAAGGTCTATCAATAAAGATGTTATAAGAAAGTATAAAGCTAAAGATCATAACTTTCATGTAGATGGTGACAAGAGGGATGGTAATAAGAAACCACATGCAACCTAAAGGATTCATTTGCTTTATATCATAGCCTTGACATGTGATACGTGTGGACTTGAGATTACATTCAAAATATCTAAGAGTTTTAATGAAATAAAGGGAGGTAATGTAAGTACTTGAACCATCATCAATAAATTAATTCTTGACTTGGATATCACCAATTTGTATGCTAATGAATAGGGGAGGATCATCCATATGAAGTAAAATCTCATATTGAATCATGGAAGTAATAGGAAACTTAAGGGAAAGAGAATTGTCCATTGTTTCATCAACATGTATTGAAATATCTTCATGTTGTTGAAGGATACTGTCTTCAAACCCAAACAATGTAGCTTCTCATCTTGTTAGGGGATGATGAGGCATGTTCATTTCAAATATCAATTGCATTAGATGGTTTCAATGATAGGGGGAATTTTGCATTAACTCTAGGGAAGGTTTTTGAGATGGGAGATGAGAAAGTTTCACAATGGGGTCCCACTCATCATAACCCATGGGGGGATTACTACATAAATGCACATAATGTTGAAATATATCCTCTAAATTAGGGTTGGAAGTACAATCAAACTTGTGTTGGTAAGATGTATTTGGTTTAGTTTGAGGACAAATAAGTTGACTGATTGTAGGTAGTATTGACCAAATTTGACTTCAAGGTCAAATGTGGACCCTTATAGGTAAATATTGATTTTAGATGTTTTAGTGGTCTAATATTTTTTCATAGATTATGTTATAATTATTTTTATGTAATTTAATGCCACTTTAGCCTTGATCATGGTCTAATTAATCTATATGTCACTATGAGTCATTTAGAAGGATTTTAGGGGTCATAAATGTAAGTGACATGATTTTCAAGGTGCCCAAGTGTATTTATTTCCTTAAAATTTTCAATAATTAATACTCCCTATCAATAATTTCATTCTCATCTTAAAATTGTACGTTATCTAACTGAAGATCAATTAATCAACTAAAAAAGAGGATTTTGGCACTTGTACGGCCCACGAGGGAAGGTGACATGTGGGAGAAGGTAATATAACACATATTAATATTAATAAAATTAATTTATATGTTTTAAATGCTTTTTATTTTCTAAAAAAATCCAAAAACTGTTATTCTCCTTCTTCACCCTTCTAGACACACAGAAGTGGTCAACAGGTTCATGCTTGTTACGGCCAATAAAAAAGGTTCCAGGTCAAACATATTTGAGAGGTGGTAGTATAATAAGATACATTAATTTACATAAAAATATTTAAATAATTGGTTAACCATGATTTATGAACCATCTCTAACAATTTGACTATGTTTTTCTTCTCATTATTTCTTACACCCTATAGGTTTTGATCTATTTTGGACAAGTATTTACAATCCAATTGGTGATGTTGACTCTAGAGGATTTTGGATATATTTTCATATTATATTCATGCTTATTTTTATGTTTCATGGTGTTTTGATGAGCAAGTTATCTCATGTTGCAAGAAGGTGTCACCATGTGAGGTCCTAGTCAAAGTTTTCCTTATTTGCAGAATGTTGGTTCTCTACAGAGGTCTCATGTAGATGGACTATGATGTTACACCTATCTCAAGGTAATATGATCACATAATTTCATTCTTTATTTCATCACACCATGCTTTGATCAAATATCCAGCCTTACCATTCTCATGGTCAACTTTCCACTCACTCTCACTTGCAGTCACATGTATAAGACTTGCCTAGCTTGTTCATGGAATTATAAGTAGGGTTTATTAGTTTTTTCAAGTCATCAAGAGTTGAATATATTTAATTTTCATGTTTTAAGAAATGAAATGTTTGTTGCAAGCTCATGCACCACACCAACTAATCACTAGTTATCCATGTTTGCTCTATAGCAGGTGTTTGCAAGAGGTTTCACATTGGAATAGATGTTTTGGATCTTGTATTAAGTTCTCTTTTATTAAAATAATGAATTTTAGGGATAATTATTTTAAGTTGTTCATTGGGCCATCCATCCACACTTATTATTCCATTTCATGTTCATTGCCTGCATACAACTCATACACACCTACAGGAGTCTCCTTGATGATGACATGTTGAAATGGAAAACTTGATAGGTGTTTCAATATTTTGAGATTGATAAGAGTGCATTGGGATAATTGGTTAAAACATATAAGTGATCATAAGCATATGTACCTTGTATGATGCTCAAGTTTTCTTTACTATATGTATGTGAAAGTACTCACATATAAGGGGACATTATAAAGCTTTAAAGGTCCTTGTATAGAGAACTGGAAACATGGTAAGACTTTATTTTGGATTACATCATGTGAGTTAACATTGTAGACATATATGAAGTGTAAAATGGACAAATATAAGTGTAGATCATCTTTCAAGAAGCAAGGACTGAACTCAAGGACTTTTTCCCTAAAAAGTAAAAATAGAGGTATATGGCATTTTGTGAATATCTTATAGAAATTCTATTAAGAGATTTGGAGCATCTCGATGACCATATATTGTATCCTCTATCATGTATAATAGATATTCCAAATATTAATCTAAGAGTATTAGTGGAAGGTGATTTTTAGGGGCCTCAAAGATACCCTTCTAAGCACTAAAACCCTACATTAACAACTACAAGATTTGAGTTTTGAGTGACTTTTGACATCATAAAGAGCAAACAAAACATACTACCATGATTATAGTGGTCCTATTTATTGAATGGTGTAAAAATTATCATGAATTTAATTAGGATAATGTTTATTTATAGTGTTTTAATCCTCATAAACACCTACAAGTGTCCCTTCATAGGAAAATGCTCACCTATAGCTGAGTAGGCAGATAATAACCGAAGCATGGTGTCTTAATGATGTTTCAGTTTATAAAAGGTGAATAGAGGTATAATAATATGTTAGGTGACCTTAAATATTCAATAATTTTATTTAAACATTATGATCAAGGTCCTATTATAAAAATATGCACCTACAAGAACCATTTTGGTCAAAGAGGTAGGGTGTCACAACCAAGAGACAAAACTTAGTCTTATGAGCTCAAGGTGCATGAAAAGGGCATAAGGAATTATTTAAAATGATTCATGATATGTTAATAATTTTTCTCACATAATCCAATACTTATTTCAAGTTAACCATCTACTCTTCATACTAGCACACGGATGACAGTCCATAAAGTTGCACTAGAGACTCATGTTGCTCAATGGGTAAGGATGAAGGATCTAAAGGATAAGAGTAGTTTTGGTGAATGTAAATATTATTGATCATTAATTTAATGTGGATAAATTTTTTAAGAAACCTAATAATATTGTTTTTATCTTTGAGAATTCATTATTAGGTGGAAGTGACAAACACAAAATATAGTCCTTTTTGGAGGTCTTTTTTGGGCAAATTGAGATGGTTAGGTGCATAAATGGGTGATTATGACCTAATCATTTGGTACAAAGATTCATTAGGACATAATAAAAAAATTTAAACCTTTAATTTTATTTTAATAGGAATGTTATACATCATTATTTTATCGCAGAGGTCAGCCAATCAGGAAAATCAGAGTTTTGGCAAAACAAGAAAATAAAGCCAAAATGGGTAAAGGACATAATAAGAAGTTTTGGGAACCTCAAAAAAATATTTTTAGGTTTATTTAATATAAATATATGTTATTAAACATTAAATAAATATAAAACCTTAAAAATGGTCAAAACACTCTTGCACACAGCTCAACCAAACAAGCTCTAATTAGGCCTAGTTGGTGAATGAAAAGAAGGAATGAGAAAGAGTGCTTGGAAAGTTATGTGATGAGATTTGGATATTTAATTATGTGTTTTAAATAATATATCTTATATTAAAATCAAATAAAAGACTCTATGAATCAACTTACATTGTCTACATCTTACACCCTGCATAGTCTGTCTTAATAAAAGTCTATTTTGGTTTTTGGGAAAGTTGGAAGGGTAAATGGTTTGACCAAGGGCTGAATTTTTGTGTATAAGTTCATAATAAAAATTTTAAACTCATATAATATTTTTTTTTTATATAAAAATAATGGAATCTCCCTCTATTTTGTCTCAGATAGAGGGCACTCTCTTTCATGCACAAACCCTACATTCTTCAGGAAGGAGTTTGATAAGATGAACCAGGAGCCATAGGATCCTTTATAGGGGGTGTGATAAGTTGGGTTAAATATTAAAAAAACTTTATAAATCAATAAAATAATAGATAATATTAGTAAAATGGTCTAGGACTCCAAAGCTACAACCAGGCCTGTTAGGCAAGGTTTACGCCTAATATCCAAATGGGGGATCAATGTTAGTTATATCATCAAGTGGTAATTATATCCTATTGGATAATGTTTTTTGGGTCAATAAAGAGGTGATAAATATTTTTTTAAGGTAGATAGGTTGTAGTGGAATCCATTTTTGGCTCAAAGTCAATATTAAGCTTGTATAGATGAAGGGAAGGACTCAATAGGCTAATTTTGAATGCTTACATCTCCTCTGAATCTTTGCATGGGGATCCAAGAAGTTTTTATGTGTTTAAAAGGGTCTTATAATTTAAACTTTTGTAAATTTTTGGTAATTCTAACGTCAGAGCTTTATGAACAAAGCTTAAGAGCCTAAAAGACCTAAAATGCTTGCTAAACACTAGATAAGGACCTAAACGAGAAAATAAGCATGGAAAGCTAATATAATGGAATAGAATGAAAATTAAAGTGATTTTATGATGTATAATACTCTTTATGGATTTTCCTCATCAATTTTTTTTACTGACCTATCTATACAGATAGGGTATAAAATTAGTTCTTTTGATTATTTTTTGCATTATGCAGGTCATAGGAGGTTTCAAGAGATGAAATAAAATTTGAGAGGAATATAGAGACTTAAGATAACTACCCATTTAAATTTCATGATTTTTAAAAACTCATAAGTGTGTTTACTAGATCTCTAATCTCAGCCAGTTAAAACTAGCATAGTGAACATGATAGTGAGAAGGGTGAAAAGCTTCAAGTAAGTTACTTTTAAGGAGTGTCTAAGGCCTCTAAGGACATGGATGGCCTTCACACATGTAATTAAATAAATTTTACATATTTTCATGGGAAACTAAATACAAATTTTTGGCCAAGTGTGCAAGGTATCTGAAAAAGGAGTTTTCTTTGAGTGTAGGTAGTGATGGCTCATTTTTAGAAGATTCCATGTGATTAAGAATGCAACCAATGCATGGATAAACATGTATGAAATCATTCCCTATAATTTCAATAATTAAATCTATCCATAGTTAGTTTTGGGACGTTCCAATAGGGGTGAATGATGAAGGCAATTTTCTAAGCTAGCAAGAGGAATTTCATGCCACTTTTCAAGAGTTTCATGATTTGGATTGATATTTGTACTTATTAACCTTACATGGTTATTTTCACATATTCTTCTCATGCACATGTAACCTATTTTATTATCTTAAAAATTTTCCAAGTGACCTTTGGAATTCCCTATCTCACTTCTCTCCCAAATGATAAGTAGTGACTTTTTGGGCTATTTTGAGTAGCTTTCATTAGTTAATGGTGAAACCTTGACCGATTTTGTATTTGAATGTCTCTTTAAGTAATACATAAGTGAATTTTCCTACTTAAATTCTGCATAATTAATTTTGGTTCCAAATCTTATTGATCTTGTCTAATAAAAGATGGTCTTTTCTAGCACGTTATATTTGATTGTCCACCAAGTATGTAGAAGAGTAATTATTATAGGTCTTTGTTAGTGTTATTTCTTAGTATATGAGAGTTTTATAATTGTTTTATGACTATATTATAAAAATTATCATTCATTATCCCTCTTAAACATCAAATATACCTCTTGAACCTAGCATATAAAACATTAATGTAATAATTTGTCTTCAGTTGTGAGTTATGTGTGAAAGAAGCTTTGATTTGCTCTAAGTAGTATAATTTTATTCAATAGGATGAAATTAAATATTGGTGAATCACCTTTTAGATTTCTAATTTTTTATTCTTAACCCTTTTCATGCAAATTTGATAAGTGAGAGAGTGCTTCAAAGAGTGCATCAAGGGAACTAGCCCTTCTAGAGATTCATCTCACCAAATGATTACCCATAGCAAGTGAGATGCTTCCATTGTGCCACTTGGGTGAGGAGAACTAAGACATATCCTCAAGGAGTTCAAATCCAAGTGAAAATAGTATTGAGATGGTTTATTGAGGTATTTATTATGATTAGGTTGAAGAAATACTATTGAGAGGTTGGGGAATATTGTCTATATGTGTAGATGTTGGGGGAAGAGTAGAAATAGTGTGAGAGGTATGATCAAGTTGAGATTTTAAAGGTGGTTCTTGAATGGTTATAAGGTCTTCTTTCCCCAAATACATGAGATGATATGGGGAAAAGTCTTGAATGATGCAGAATGTTTGAGAGGTTTGGTATGTGGGTGTTGGATTAGGATCAATAAGAGAAACTACTCTTCTCATGTTAATCATATTTACCACATTTTATTTATTAGTATTGAGGTATATAAAACTTTCAAAATTATTTTTATAAGGAATAGGTTTGTCATTTCTATCTTAATGATTGGGAAGAGGATATTTGTATATAGAAGGATGAGCATTATCTTGATTTAAAGCTTGATTTTCTTTTATTTTTTATTTTTTTAAAATTTCACAGGCCTTAAAATCTATGTAATATGCTTGTTAACACTTGATAATGAGGTATTCATGATCAAAGTTTAGGAAAAAAATTAAATCCATAGCTAGATTACACAATTGTCTACAGTTCTGGTGAGAGTGACCCCAACTTGTATGAAACCAACAAAATTTATTCAGATCATACCATGTTTTCATTAGATGAGTGGGGTCAAAATCTCATGGTAGAGGCCTTGGAAGATGATTTTGAAGCTAGGATAAGGATGATGGTTTATGGACATTGATGTTTTTGTTTTTGTTTTTTTTATAAATATGTTAGAGTATGAGTGTTTTTTGGAGGGGAAACATGATCCATAGTGTCATTGGGAGCCATGGCTTGAATGTTGTGAATAGTGTCAAAAGTATCAGTGACACCATAATTGGTAGCATGATAGTTTTTATTTTTTAATGAGCATGTGAGTTCATGTGGTAGGTTGAGATGGTTAAAATTATTGCATGAGAAAATCTTGTCACTTAGCTTGGTCAAGAGCTTCTTCCAAAGTTCTTGGGGAGAGAGTCCTAACCTAATATTACAACTTGGGGTAGAGAGCATTTGTGAATAAATGAAAAAGTTTATTGTTTGCCATATTATGATCACATTTATTATAAAATTTATTCTAACATTTAATGAAATCTTGAGTCATTTCAATCTCAAGGATTTTACAATTTATGAAGTGAGCTAAGTTATTCTTAGGGAGATTAGTAGTTTGAAACTCTTGTACTAGGGAATTAACTAGATCTTTCAAGCTAGTGATAGAATAGGTTTTTAGTTGATTACACCAATCTAAAGAATATATTAAGAGTGTTTTAGTTATTAGCTTAGTAGTATCAAAGGTATTAAGTTTGACCCAATCTTTATAGAGGTTACCAAATGTTTTAAAGTGTAATGTGGGATTGATAGACCCATTGTAGATGATGGTAGGTGTGATGCCTCCTATGTTTATATTATGAATTTGAGGTATAAAGAGGTTCATTTTGGAGATGTTTGATCATTTTATTAATAAGTTTTGGTTGAATAATAAGGTTACGATGGGAATCCTTAAAGGGGAGGGGGCATTCAAATTTTTCACTCCCCATGAAATCTATTGGGGTTGGTTTTGAAGATTAATAAGATGGTTTTGCATTTGCATCATTTGATTTATATTATTGATTTGAAAATTATGCATTTTATTGAGTGTTTATAATAAAATTTGATAATTTTGGGTAGTATTTTGACTAGTGGGAATAGCATGTGAAGCAATGGTATTGGTATCAGTGGATTAAGTTGTACTATGAGTAGTAGCATATGTTGCACTAGTGTCATGAGAAGCATTGGTAGAAAAAGAAGTGTTAATAGCATGATTAGAATTTATACAAAAATATGGACTAATGGAATGGTTAACATTGTAAGAAAAGGAAAAACTAGTATCATGATTAGAATTCATAGTAAAGGATGCACTAGTGGCATGATTAAGGAGGAGGGTCTTTGGAAAAGTCCCACTAGAGGTTGAACCTACCATGTTAGTGGAGATAGTTGGCATGGAGGTTAAATATGTCATGTAAGAAGATGTCATCATGTGTGAAGGAAACAAAATAGAAGGAAAAGGTTGAAAAGTAAAGAAAGTGTCTCCCACAAATTCGTGAGAGAAGGTAGGGGAAGGTGAAAGTGGTTCTTTTGCTTGAAGACATATCATAAGATTATATATGGTTAAAGGGTCCTTACCTCTATGTTGAAGAAATTTTTTAATGAAAAAGAGTATTTTAGGTGCGTACTATAATTCATGATCATCTTCTAAGGATAATAAAGAATTACAAACTGAGTATGAATGAGGAATCCCATAATTGGTAGTGCGAGTGACACATGAACCTTGCTTTCAACTAAAGTGGAATCCATAATCTATTTTTTAGGAAAACTATTAGGATGGGTAAGACTCATCATGTTTATTGGATTCAAATCTATATTATCCTCAAACAATAAATTCATGATGAGAAAGAGAGGGTAAGAATTTGATGGAAAGAAAAATTAGGAAATAAAATACATAATCAAATAGGTTGATAGTGTTTTGTAAAATAATGGACATAATAGATGATAATAAGACATAGTCATATAGGTCAACTATGTACTAATGAACAACAAATAGGAAAATAAAAAAAGGACACAATTGTATAGGTTGACTGTGTACTGCTTAGACAAGGAACTAAGCAAAAGACAAAAGTACATAATCGGGTAGGTTGATTATGTATTGCATGCAGATATAATGAATGAGTATAAGAGACTGTGTCGACAGGGATTACAATGTTATGAAATTAGATAAATATTTTTAAATATAATATCTAATCAAATTAAATTAAGCACACAAGAAATTGGATCAATGTGATTGATCCAATCACAACACACAACACAAACCTTTTACCAATGTTGGCTACTGCAAGTTTTATAATAAAAAATACAATGATCAAAGATCAAGAAATAACTTGAAATTAAATCACAATTAATTGGTCATTCCTAATTGTTGTTAAGTTATAATAAAGTTTGAATTTAATCTCATGGGAAATTGGTTGTAAGAAGTAACTAGATGGCAATCTAAGGATGGTTTTAATAAGTTTAGTATAAAAGGGATCTATATTGGTGATGGTACTATCTTGGTATTGGGGCCTACCCCCTCACTTCACAATCTTAAAATGATAAGGGTTTTGGGTACTTTGCTAATATATACCATCAACCACATGTTTATACTTGGCTAGAAAACCAAGTCGACTTCCCCATTGGTGATGAAATAAAACTAAGTAGGCCTTGGGAAGACAAATGTTTAATGTCTTTTTTGTGTAAAGTGATTTGGAAGTGTGTAAAAAAGAGAAAAATGGTGTGACTAAATTGGTAAATTAAGAAACCACCTAATTAATCTATGTTTATTACTCTAAGTATGCAAAAAACTGAAATTAAATTGTATTAATTACTAGAAAAAAGAGGTTAATTCCTTGACTATGAAGAGTACATAATTAGTTCAAGTGATATTTTATGTAAACAATGTAGAATAGAGTTGACTGGGTCATTATTTTTTTATGAAATCAAAATTTAGAAGAACATAGTCAAATAGGTTGACTATGTCTTCTAAATAGAAGATAGGCTACAAAACTATGCTAAGCTAGTCAACCTAGTTTGTTGTAGGGATATAATTTTATAGACTGCAAACTTGTGAAAAAATAATATTGTGAATGAAATAATGGAATGATAGAGAAGGTAAGAATGAACCTTGGTGGGTTTGAATATGTTTATATTTTAAAATTTTATGTAGTGATGCTTAAGTGATTATTCGAATATTTTTCAAATAGAGTGAATTGGCTCAATAAAGTTTGAAAAACTTGTGTGCTAAAAAGAAGTTGTGAATAGAGTTGATTGGTTTGAGTGTGTTTGTAGACATGTATGATTAAAAATGAAAAATATGAATGGATTTGACTAGTTCAACTATGTATGTAATTCTAAAACTAAATAAGAAGACTATATCAAGCTAATCAATCTAATCACTTGTACTTGGAGAAGACATGCACAGATATACTAGAGTCATTTTGGGGAGACTATGTGTTAAATATATGCATAGACTATTATAACTATATCGATAGGTTTGATACATTATCACAAAAATGAAAATATATAATATAATTATAAAATAAATGCATAAAATAAAACCTACAAGGGTTTGATTCACTCCAGGTTTATCAAAATGTATACAAAGGAAAATGTAGCTAGCTTATTAATCAATCTTAGCTCGGAGAAGATAAATCCTACTTACACTTCCAATTGTTGATACATTATATATTCAAAGTCATGACCAAGATGGATTTGTTAGACTTAACCAACGGATCTCTTACCCACACTAACATCACTAGAGAGGGTCATAAATCCTCTAGTCAAGCAACACCATGCAATAACCCTAGTTAGGTCCTATGTTTTCATATTCACAAAGTAAAGTAAAATCTAATCTAGTGCCCACCAAATATTTTGGTACAAAGTGGGGATAATAAACATGAAAATTAAACATGCATGGGAGAATCTTAATTAAGTTATATATAAGTAAAACCCTTATACATGGGAGATAAGTACAAATGTAAATCTATCTACTATTATTAAGGAGGAATAAAGTTAGGAATACTTACCTTTGAGTACAAAGCCATCGAGCCTCAATCTCTTCCTTAACCAAGGTGATTCATAAGAGGTTATTTTGGTATGTAAGGATAACAAGGATAAGTCAACTCTAGGATATATAACTTTTCTCTATTCATCCAAAAGACTTCTCCACAAGACAAAATATGTATCTCCAAAAAAAGTATTGAAAACCTAAGCTATGATCCTTAAGTAGAATGGTGGATAAACATATGCATAATATAATATTCTTATTCTTCTCTTCTCCCTAATAAATGGTGAAATTGGATTTGTATATTGTTCATCTAACCCTAAACCTTTCCAAAAGTTTAGCCAATAGGGTCAACCCAATAGACTCTTTATCATTAATTGATAAAAACAAGTTAGGTCCCAGTCTAAGTTAGATAGAGTTGACCTAGACCCATAATGTGATTTTAACAATTTAAATACAGGGTCGACCCATGAGGATAGTGTAATTTAAACTGTCAAAAAGGGTTTTAGGCTTGGCAAGGGGCTAAGTAAGGTGGTAAAATGCTTAGAATAGTGTGTAAGAGAGGAGGCAACGCTTAGTGAAGTACATAGGAGATGGTTGTGTAGATACAAAGTGATAATATAGGGGAAAACAATCCTACAAAGCAATAATGGTCTACTTGCTCCTTTCCTGGTGTACCCTTTAAGGCATGCACTTAAAGAGATTGAGACTCGAAGGGTTTTCTGTAAGAGAGAAAACATTAATAATTGATGAATTTTGAAAAGATTATGTGTATACACACTCTAAATGTGAATCCTTGAAAACAAGTGTCACTTGTAACATTTACACTAGGACATAAGATTTATATTCTAAATGAATCCATATTATGAAAGTTGTTAGAGTGGATGACCACCCACTCTGAATGAGAACCATTGAAATAATAGCCCAAACAATCATACTAATCATATTTGTACAATGTCTAAAATGACTTAAAAGTTATGTTGAATTATGTTGTTGTCATTCCTAACACCTAAGCTTTATATTAATAATGAATTCATTTTGAGAAAGATTTTAAATTGGGTGGCCACCCACTCTAAATTCAAATCAATGTATGGATAGTGCAAACAAATGTCTATCAACCTATTTTAACTATGCCTCCATTCTAAATGTAAACTAATTTTGGTATAGTATAAAAAGTATTAGTTGTACTATTTTTTCTACATGTGAAACTTGCATTTATGATGAAAATTAGTTGTTATTAGACCTAATAAAAAATATTTTTATTCTAAATTTATCCAACCTGAATATGTTCTTCGAGTGGGTGGGCACCCATTCTAACTATGAACCATTATAAGTGTAGTGAAAATAAATGTCAACTGAATTATTCAAAATATGTGTGCAATAGGTAATGTATTGATATATTTAGATTGTATATTTAAAATGAATCATAATTGTGAATGTTCTTAGAGTGGGTGGCTGCCCACTGTAAATGTGAATCCTTGTAAACAAGGGTCACTTGTCTTATTTGTCATAAGACCTAAGATGTATATTATAAATGAATAAATAATAGGAAAACTCTTAAAGTGGGTGGAAACCCACTATAAATGAGAACCATTATAGATATAATGAAAACAATCATACTTGTCCTATTTGTATAATGTTAAAATGGTTTACAAACTATGTTGAATTGGGTTTTTGTCATACCTAACATACAAGATTTATATTCAAAATGAATTCATGTTGAGAAAGCTATTAGAATGGGTAACCTCTCATTATAAATTTGAATCATTTAATGTAGAGTGAAAACAGTGTCAATTGACCTATTTCCACTATGCATCCACCCTAAATGTGAAGCAATTTAGGCATATTGTTTTAAAAAAAACTTGTCTTATTTGAATTGTGCATAAAATGGATTACATGTATTATCTATTTTTTAAAAAATTTAGACCTAATTAAAAAAAATTATATTCTAAATAAATCCATCTTGAGAAAGCTCTTAGAGTGGGAAACTTGTTTGCAATATGTCTATAATGTTTCACATGTACAGTGGGTGGTTATCCACTCTAAGAAAATTTAAAGTTTTTATTCATTTTGAATATGAAATTTATATATTCTTAAGTTAAATAAATTTTAAAATGAGTATCCTCCCATTATAAAATTTATTTTTTACTAAGTTTTCTAGAATGGGAGGCTGCGCTTTTTTAGTTGAAAAAGTTTATTCAATTATACCATTAAGAAAAAAAAAATTGTAGGCCTCCTATTATAAAAATGTTGATTCAACATTTTTTTAGAAAGGGTGGTTACCTTTTTTATTTGTCTTATTAAATGTTTTATTAGAAAATCGATTGTGAAAAAATCATTAAGGATAAAATTCATTGAGGGTGGAATGCAAAACATTTCAAAAAATAGAATGATAAAAAATATTAGGGACTAAATTCATTAAGTATGGATTTAAAATATTTCAATTAGAGTTTTTCAATGCTTCAATTCAAAAAAACACTGAAAATGAACAGCCACTCATTCTAAAAAAAATGGTCAAACTAACTTTTCTAGAATACGCATTTGCTTTTTTTGTGATATGGAATATTTTATTTCATATTTGAGCTAATGAAAGATTATATTCTTTCTATATATAATTTTAAATATTGCATAATGAATAAAAATTTGAATGAAATTAAAACATACACACACACACACACACACACACATGTATATACATATATATATATATATGTGTATATATATATATATATATATATATATGTGTGTGTGTGTGTATATATGTATATACATATATATATGTATATACATATATATATATGTATATATATGTGTATATATATATATACATATATATATATACATACATATATATATGTTTATATATATATATATATATGTATATATATATATATATATATGTATATATATATATATGTATATATATATATATATATATATATGTATATATATATATGTATATATATATATATGTATGTATATATATATATATATATGTATATATATATATATATGTATGTATATATACATATATATATGTATGCACATATATGTCTGTGTGTGTGTGTGTGTGTGTGTGTGTGTGTGTGTGTGTATACACATAGATACATATATACATATATACATATACATATATACATATATATATACATATACATATATACATACATATATACATACACACACACACACACACACACACACACACACACACACACACACGTGTGTGTGTGTGTGTAAAGGTTTTAAATTATATATCATTTTGTTGGAGTTGTGTGTTCACATTTGACCTAGTTCATTAAGATATTATATATCTAGACTAGTTTAATATTAGTTCACACTAAAAATAAGAGCTAAAATTAAATTAGGAGTAATATTTAATTTTTGGGTTGCAACTAATTGTGCATGTACAATTTTTGGAGTGCACAAACATAATGGATTCTCCTATTTGTGAGGTGATCATAATAACCACTTAGTTGTTGTGAAATAAACTAATAGGCCTATTTAATAGTTACTCCATTTATAATGTCAAGAAAGAATAATAATGTATTTTGTTATTGAGGAAATAATATGGAGACATTTGATCTAGTTACATTGTGTTATCCTTTGTTTTAAATATGTGGTAATGGTGCACTCAAGGGATTCTAAGAGAGTGTTGATCACCTCAACATGGTATCAAATCTTCCTCATGCATACATTACTCAGACCTGTGGTTGGGGCATACATTACCTACCACATGCTATACTAGTTTCTCATGATCCTCAGTTTGTTGGTTATTGTTACCCTCGATAAATGCAAAAAATATTCAATTTTTACAGGAGCTACATACTTTTTTGATGACACAAACTCCAGTGCTTGTGTATGAACCAGATTTAAAGATGAGATTCTCATAGGAATTAGTACATGATTTAATTTTATTTTTTTATAAATTCTACCAATTTTTGTTTTCTAATGACACATTTCTAAGGAGATAATAGTCATAAACTACACTAGGAATGGGCCTAATTAAGTTCCCATAAGGTTGGTGCCCATGATGAGATTTGATCCCTATTCCCATGTAATTCCATTCCATCTGAAAATAATTTCATTGGATTGGTTATAGTTTTTGATAAATCCACCTTAATATACAAATTCCCATTTCATTATAGGTCCTATAGTATTGGATTTGATATATTTAGTATTAGATTGACATCTCAATGTTTGATCTCATTTCTCACTACCTAAACCTGATCACCTAGAACTCATCACTCTATATCAAATTTAAGTATCCTTAACTAAATCCATTTCATACATATTTGGCATCCTTATCCATCTCAAATTAACAAGTTGGATAACCTACGTAAATATGCATAGTCAGTGACTCAATAGACTCAACATGACTTGACGTAACTAACCATATAAGTTTGGCATTGGATTTAAAGGTGAATTATTTTTGATGTCATGGAAATACACATTATTATTTACATTATATGTAGCATTGAATTAGTCTAGTCAACCTCTTCACCACTATTCATGTAGCACATAAACCTACTAGCTTAGATGTTCTCCACTACCATGGGTTGTCCTCTCAACGAGCTCACTGCAACTTGACAACCTAACTAACCTATATACAACCCATCACTGGTGAATTATCCTTTGTTTGTTAAATCCCTCCATGTTTTTTCCTTGACCTCCATATGCCACCTATTACATGTTATTGAAAACTCTTTAACTCATCACATGATAACAAAGAAAGGTTTAACAATTATTATTTTTTTCTTTATTTGTAAATGAATATTTAAACCAACAAAATAACATGGTGGTCAGAATGTTTTTATAAAATAAAATAGAGAGAGGTCAAGGGATCCAACCCCCTATTTTTTCTTTAAATTCATAATGTTTTTTATTAGAAAAGCAAGGGATTTTTTATAAGTGGGTCATTTTGTAGTGGGGTTTATTAATTTAACAAGACCTTATTTATTTGTGATAGTGGAATTTTTTTTGTGGAAAATTTTTAAAGGAGGGTCATTTTTTGCGGGGTTGTTTTTAAAGCCTCATAAATTGTAATATGGGGCATATTTTTAGTCTTGAAACCTTGAATAATATTTATTAAATGGGACATTTTATTGTTATGAAAGAACCATCCTTTATCTTAAGAGGGAACTTTTGTCACATTAGGGTCCTATAACTACTACTCTTCTTTGCACACTATTCTTTTTTGGGGAAAATTTATTGTACTTGGGAAAATAATTTTAATATTATATACACATTACTAGGTAAATCCAATGTCTATTCCTTGGGTGTTGATTTCCTTTGAGCGTGTGTATTACTTCCATCATGGATTTTTTTCCACTTGTCACACACTTAAGACCAAAAATGACATGTTATTTTTTGAGATCTGATCATTGTAGGAAGACATGATCAAACTCATGGAAGAGGAAAAATAAAGAGGAAATAGTCTCTTTTATGCTCCCTTGTTCATGATAAGGATGCACTTATATGTTCATTGTTTAAAAATATTGCAGATTTACAACATGAGTTTGATACATTAGACTACCTTGAGCCTAGTCCACCTATAATCATAACTCCTACTCCTACTACTGTTAATTTATCATTATATGAGATACTTATTATATCTAATATTTTTATTTTTAAATCTAGTATGCATCCACTTGATTATTTTTTACAATGTGACCCACCAAAACATGAGCAACCCATTAATCCTATTGCTCCAATTATTGTAACTTCTTTTTTATGACTATTTTTGTTGTTCACTTTACATATCCCACTCCAGTTCCACCTGCATATATGCTTGCATATTTTGAGATGTATACCACTTCCTTTGGTTCATATATGCGTCATTCCATGGGTTACATAATTATACTTTAGGGTATTATTAAGAATATAGAGGGTATTATTAACCCTAACTAGAATTTTAAGTAGATTACTCAGCATGGCATTGATTATCACGTAGGTGTCTCATCTTTGTTGGCATCACATGATGACATGGATCCTTTTTTTGTTCACTCCACTTTTCATGTGGATATTAAGCTACACATGAATTATGCATCACCTTCACTCAAGTCTGAAAAGTCTTGAGATTATAGTTGTTAGACATGATTAACCTGACACACATTCAAATGCTTTTTTGCATGCTCCTATTATGAATTTTACATCTACTTATATGAAGGTATCTTCGTCCACCATATGTATTAATCTAGGTTTGATTTATGATCAATTTTGGTAGTGTTGAATGAATTCTTGGTGAGGTAAATATAAACATGGCACCTCCATTATCAAGCTTCTTATACTATTTGATGCTCCTCCTACCTTTTGATTCTCCTTAGTTGTCTGAGCTTCTTGTTAGAAATATGTGTTTTTTGGAGCATGAAAATCCCATTTCATAGATGGAGTCTTCAATAGATTGATAACATTTTGAAGTTTCTTGTGTCACTTGGTGATGTTTTTTGTTGGATGGGACTCTTTTATAGTCACACTGAGAGCCATGGAGTGTTGTGCTCCATGATGGGCACTTTCTTTAGTTGTATGACTATCCCATTAACACTAAGGCCATATTATTAAGAGATATTGTATCTATATTTTTTATACTTATTAATAGGCATGTTGACAGTGTTTTTTACATTTTTAGTGGAGTTTGTTCTCCTTCTAAAGTGTAGCTGGTCTAGCAAAGCGTAGTGTTAGCTTGTAAGTGTTTGAGTAGTTGGATTCATCTACTCATACAATTTTTTAGTGTAACTCCACCCATTCAATAGTATGGGAGGGAACTGTGTAGATATTACTTCTTTGGTTGTCATGTCCTTTGCTAATCCTTGGTAGTTCTCATATTTTGGCAATAGATCAAATTTAGTTTGATGAACTCTTAAATTATCGACACCACTAATAATATCCTTGAATGGATATATTCTGGAAAATACATTGTTGGTTTTGTTTTTGATTGAGTAGTGGATCCAGACCACTCATGCAGATTGAGTTCTTTTGTGACTTCTAGGTTCACTAAGTGCATTTGTATTTGATGATATTCATTTCATTAAATGCAAATTATTAAACATTATGTTAAAGTATTGATCCATTTATTTTCTTGGGATACGTTGAAATATATGTTTTCTCTTTCCACTTTTATTTTTGTTTTTACTATTTTTTGGGTACCTTGCAGTGACACATTTCATCCTTGGTAACTCTTTTTTTCCAATTGTATATTCATGGGTACCTCATCATGCATAGTTTTTGGTACCCATATTTGAGGATATGTCTCCTATATTTTATCTTTCCTTCCCTATTTTTCACTTAAGGGAGGGTGTTCGAGTTGTATATTCATGATAGACCTAGTTCATCTAAATATTATCTATCTAGACTAGTATATTATATGCTCACATTATAACTAAGAGTTAATATTAAATTTGGATTTCATTATTTAATTGTTGAATTGAAATTAATTGTGTACGTACAATTTATGAAGTACACAAATATACTGGATTCTCCTATTTGTGAGGTGATCACAACAACCACTTGGCTATTTTAGAACAAACTCATTGGCGTATTTAATAGGCACTCCATTTGTAATGTCAAGAGAGAATAATACACATTTTATTTTATTATTGAGGTAATAATATGAAGATATTTGATGTGATAACATTGTGTTTTCCTTGGTTTTGGTTCTATGGTAATTGTGTGTTGAAAGAATTATGTGAAAGTGTTGATCACTATGATGTGCATTTTTGTAAAAAAAAGAGTTCAATATTTAATATCATATAAAAATTTAAATTATTTATCATTTTCAAAAAACTAAACAGTTAAATATTTATAATCGTTTAAATTTTAAATTATATATTATTTTCAACTAAAAAATAGTTAACTATTTTCAAATCATATAAAGGTTCATATTCAACAAATAAAATAGTTAAATATTTTCAAATCATATAAAAATTGATAGGGTAATAAAATATTTAGATTATTTAATTTTTTTAATTTTGCATATTACGTCCATTAAGATGGAAAAAATATAAACATAAAGAGAAAACATATATTAACTATTTTGTATTTTAGATCCTCTTTTTCAACATACACAATTCATGATTTTTTAAGTAAAAATGGTATTTGATAAAAATGAACAAAAAAATGAGTAAATATTCAACAAATTATCAATCTACAGAGTACATGTACTCATCTATACAATGAAATATTTAAATATTAGAAATGAATACATAAAAAAAAAGTTAAACAAATTATCAATCTACAAAGTATATGTACTCATCTAAATAATATTAGAAATGAATACATAGGAAAAAAGTTAAATAATATTTCCATGAATTTGTTACTAATATCCATATATAAAATAAAATGTTCACTTAATTTTTTAACATAATAGTTATAATAGTATAAAACACACTATAAATGAATCTTCTATAGGTAAACATTTATACAATGAAATATTTGAGTTAAATTTATAAAAAAATAGTTATAAATATAGAAAACATGTTGGAAATGAAATATAAAAAATAATATAACTCTGATTGTGTAAATATCCTATAAATAAGAGTCCTAAAAAACAATCTCTTATTAGATGAAAGACCCTACTGGAAATGACAATAGATATTGAATTTTTTTATATTAAACCTATCTAGAATGATTTCTTGTCATTGCTATTGTGAATATTGTACCATTGTTCTTGTTATTTGGTACATTTTAGAAATTAAAATACACTTATTTTTCATACAACTGATATTCATTCCTCCCTGTAAAACTTCAAAATCCATTTGAATGCCATGTACTTCCTTATTTTCTTCCCCTTGATTTTTCCTTATTGCAAAAAATTGAAAAACTAAACCCTATAGATTTATTTTCAAAAACAAAATACATTGTATTGTCCAATAAAGAAATCCCAATTGATTCAAACCATGACATATTCAAAATTTGAATGTGTGTTCAATTTATCTGCTCAAATTAAAATATGGTATTTTGATTGTAGTCCAATTGGTGAGGATGATGGTTGATTATATTTATCCATGAAGTAACAAATCCCTTTAGATACTCGATATGGAGAATCAAGCAATTAAGGCCATGACCATGTCTTGGATGATTTTGATGGCATGGATGCCCTTTAATCATGACTACTTAACCAAGGTCATTTTAATCTGCTATATGTTTACTCCTAAAATATGGGTAAAGATGTTGATATTCTATATTATTTAGTAATTACCTAAAATGATTAGGAATCCAATAAAAAAATATGAAGAGAAGATTTATGGGTCACATTAAAATTTGTAAGTGGAAAGTACTAAGGTGGCATATTCAAATTTTAAATATGCAACATTTGAATTTACCCCACATTCAAAATGTGATATTTTTAAAATTTGAATATGCCATATAAAGTTAATAAAAAAATTAATATTTAATATATAACAAATTATTATACCAATATTAAATGTTAACCATTATTTTAATAAAATTTTATTATAGCACTAAATGTTATTATTATAAGTTTAGAGTAGAGTAAGCCCACCTTTGATAACTGGTGTGGGTATCAGTGTTAGACACATCAAGTGGTCTAGGTCCCCCCTAGCTAGACAAGCTAGCCAAGATTATAAAAAGGACCCTACCGAAAGATACATCATGAGGATCAAGTCACCTCCTAGCTGGAAATAATTGATTAGGAGTACAAGAGGACCTAGCCAAGAGATGTAGCTACAGTGAAGGACCAAGAGGGCCCCAAAAGGGAGGAACAATGACCACCTCAAGAAACCCATAAACAACTGGTATGGGAACCAATCTGGGCAAAAAAAGAGAGGCTCAGGACTTTGAAACTACCACATTTGAATGGTGCAGCAACCAGCTAATTTTAACTCTACCAAAAACCATCCTAGATAGAAAGAGCTAGAGGCCCAGGGCTCATAAAGATCTTATAGAGTCCCCAAGGGACCACCAAGCTGATTTTGGCTGGATCAAAAACCATCCTGGACATAAATAGAGGTCTAGGTCTCTAAGAAAAGGTCTCTGAAAGGACCTTCAGGGACCAAAGCTAGCAACAACAAAAAGAACCTGCTAATCGAAAATAAAATTGGATATGGAACTAGTCTGGGGATGAAGTGAGGCCTAGGTCTCCATAACCTGGACAAAGGAAGCAAAGGCCCAAGGCTCAAACACAACCATAATATAAAACATAAAGTTGCAAAGGACCAATAGATTGATTATGACTGGATCGAAAGCTAGCCTGACACAATTAAAGGTCCAGGTCTCCAAAGTCAATCATAAAGGAAGAACTATCGGAGATCCCTAGCTGAACCCAAAGCCAACAAAATACCAATAAAATAAAAATAAAAGAACCATGCCAGCCATAAAGTTATGGACCAAGTCCTCAATCCCATCTCTAGAGAATTATTCCATATACTTGCATCAGGTCCACCCCTAAAAAGGTCAGTATTATAGCAACAACAAAACTTTCACAACTTTTTCCATTACCATATTCAAGCAACTAGTGCTAAAAGCTAAATAGAGTCCATCTTTCCTCAAATACGATTGAAAAATGAAGCTAAAAGATTTCATATCACTCTAGAACTTGCGAATCCTAAGGTTATAGGACTCAAACAAATTTAACTCCCTCTCCACACATCCATAAGGTAAATTCATTTTACAAGCATAAATCAAAATAAAGTCAAATAGGGAACAAACTTTACCATAAGAGTTACCAGCTGAGACTTACACCATTCCTCAAATCTTCCATTTAGATTTTTAATGAACTTGGTCAAATCGTGGTCCTCCAAGGGCCACAGGGTAGCCCCTGAACGTCTACCCATTCTAGTCAGAGGGTTAGAGAAATCCATCCACAGATATGTGGAAGAGAGAGCAGTGATTCCCAGCTTGCTAGGGTAGCTCTAAAGCGGGCACCATGGTTCGCTAAGAGATAAATGGAGATTCCATTCCCCAAACTTAGTAAAACACCTAGAAAAGGTCTTCCAAACAGCAGGTCGGGCCACCAAACTCCTTATTTAAAGGATCTGTCTAAATCCAAATGTGGCCAGATGTCGTAAATCACAGTGAATCTCAAAAAATAGGATATCTCCACCAGCATGCCCTACACTGCCACAGTTTTGCATAGAAAGACAACCCAGACACCAACCCGGGTCCGCATGTAATGATCCAAAAGATGGTCCAAAATCTGGGACTTACTATCGCTCTATCCAAATAGAGCTGCAGAAGCGTAGGGTTTAAAAAACCCGACGGCCAGAATGGGACGCTCCATACTCTGACCAAATAAGAGTCACCATACTTCCTCTGTTCATCCCTCACCAGAATAGAGTCATTATACTCATCTTTATTCTATCGCGGCCTTCTGATCCATAGCCGATCTCACGCAATAAGATGGGTACCACAGATGCCAACGGGCCTAGAGCAAGAGAGGTCTCTTCCTTCCCCATTCCTTGGAAAAGAATGTTCAAGGTGTGACTTGACAAAGAACGACATCCTCCCAGCTTCTTTCAACGCCATTCCGAACCTCCAGATCTGGTTTGTCCTTATCTCCTTCCTCACTCTCCCGGCCTTCCCGCCCATGGCCAGTTTCAAATTTCCTATCGTTTCCTCCCCTTTGCTTTGCCATAAGTTTTATTGGTCAAATATGTTATTATTACAGGTTTTAATTTTTTATTTAAACTTATAATATTATTTTAATATTATTTTAGACACAATAGAAAAGTCATTTCAATTTGAAATGTAAATTATTTGAGTTTTATTTTTGTAATTTACTCTAATATTAAATAAAAATAATTAAATATATATTGTTTTAATTATATATTTGTAAATTATCACTAAATATAATGTTAATAAGAGTTTTTACAATATATTATTGTAAAATTTTATTATTAAATTTATTTTTACTTTATTTAATACCAAAACTAATAGTACAATCTATTATTCATTTTTTACAATATTAAATGTAAATTAATATTAATTTAAATAATTAAAATTGTTTTAACATTTTAGTATAACATTTTATAAATTATCTTTTTTATATTATAATGTTTAATATTGAATGTAAAAGTTATATGTGCATGGATATTAATTGTTAATAAGATATTTTACAATAATAAACATAACATAATATTGTACCATGTTATTATTATATTTTTTTATTATTAAATTAAATACATATATTATATTTTTTTAAATATTAAGTGTAAATTAATATTGTTTTAAATAATTGAAATTTATTAGAGTCTCTTACAATAATATTTTTTTAATAATTATTATAATGGTATATTATAATATTTTATATTGAATATTAGAATTATATATACTATATTACAACCTTAAAATATTGTAAACTAATATTATTTGAAATAATTAAAATTTATTTTAATTTTTAAATAGAAGATTATGTGAAATATTAACTTCAATGTGTTGTATTGTAAGTTTTAATGTTGAATATAATAATTACATGAACAATGTTATAATTTATTATAATTTATAAATAAAAGATTATGTTAATTATTTAAAATATATTATAGTATAATATTTAATACTAAATATAATAATTATATGACCACTATTATTGAAATTTTAATTATACACACACATACATACATACATACATACATACATACACACATACACACACACACACACACACACACACACACACACACACACATACACACACACACACATACACACACACATACACACACACATACACATACACATACACATACACATACACATACACATATACATATACATATATATATACATATATATATATATATATATATATATATATATATATATATATATATATATCTTATGTGAACTATTATTATAATTTAATATTGAATGTAAGAAATATATCTACATTATTATTGTAAATTTATATTTTAAGGTTTTATATCAATACTAAATGATAATTATTGAAGGCATGGTAAAAATAAGTGTTAATCGACCTATTTGTACTATCCCTATAATAGTTAACATCTTGAATTAATTTGTTGTTAGATCTTGGGAGTATTTTTAGAGTGGGCGACCACCCACTCTAAATGATAAATATTGTAACGACAATGAAAATAATAATACTCATCCTATTTGTATGGTGATTGAAATGGATTACAAGTTATGTTGAATTTTATTGTTGTTAAACCTAACACTCAGGGTTTTTATTCAAAATTAATCCATTCTAAGAAAGCTCTTAGAGTGGGAGACTGGCCAATATGAGTGAGAAGCATTATAGTGATAGTGAAAACAATCATATTCGTCTTGTTTTCATGATCCTTGAAAATCCGTACATGTTATGTAAAATTATTTTGTTGTTATATCTAAGTTTCATAATCAAAATGAATCCAACCTAAGAAAATTCATAAAATGGGTGACTGCCCACTATAAATATGATCCATTGTAGGTATAGTGAAAACAAGTATCACTTCCATGTCTCGCTAAATTTATTTGATGTTAGAGCTAAGATATAAAATTTATTTTATAAATGAGTGCATGGTCACCAACTCTAAAATGAGAACCTTTGAAGACATGATTAGCAAAATCTTACTCATCTTATTTGGACTATACCTAAAATTTCTTACATGTGCATTGCTTAATTTCATTATTTTCGAAGTAACACCTTAGTTTTATATTCAAAATGAATTCATATTGAGAAATATTTATTTTTTAATTGTATTTACACTATTACTCAAATGATGTACATGTATTTTAGATTTTATTTATTGTTAGATCCATGTTTGATAGTTTATAATGGATCCAATCTGAGAATGTTCATATAATGTGAGGCTACATACTGTAAATGTGAACCATTGCATGTATAGTGCAAATAGTGTCACTTACATGTGTTGTCATTTTTTTTTTAATGTTAGACCCAAGACCTTATATTTATATTATAAATTAATTTGTCATGAAAATCATCTTATAATGGGTGGTCACCCATTTCAAATGTCAACCATTGTAGGCATAGTAAGAAAAACCCTACTCGTCTTATTTGCACTATGTCTGAAATGAATTACAAACATTATTGATTTTTTTGTTTTAGGAAATAAAACATAAGCATTATATATATTAAAAACTAATCGATTATGATAATTTTTTAAGAGTGGTAAACTATGTTTTCTAAATGTGAACCATTGTGGTCATAGTGAAAACAAGTGGAAATCAACCTGCTTTAATTATGTATGTACAATAAAAACTAATTCAATTTATTTATTATTATAATTTGGTTTCATATTCAAAATGAATCCATAATAATAAATATCTTAGAGTGGGTAGCTACCCATTCTAAATGTGAACAATTTAATTTATAGTACAAACAAGGGTCACTCATCCTATTTTCACTGTGCATAAATGGCTTACATATATTGTTGAATATCATTATTGTTAGATCTAATACCTCAACTTTATATTAAAAATGAGTCCATCCTAAAATATACATTTGAGTGAGTATCCACCCAATCTAGATACAAACCATTATTGTCATAGTACAAACAAGTGTCAATTATCTTATTGACGAATATAGACCCTTCATCTACTACAATTAGTTGGTAGACCTTGTTTGTTTATATCCATCATCCTCTAATAATTATTAATTTCACATGTTTTATTGAATTTACTTGTTGGTATATGTAATTAATTTGTTTTCTTCATTTCAATTAGTTTTCATTTCACTTAAATAAAATGAAAATGCCATATATTTCATAAATAGTTTGATTTTCTATAATTCGAATCATCATCATCATCATCATCATCATCATCATCATCATCATCATCATCATCATTATTTAACTTTAAAAATTAATTATTTGATTATAGGAATTAATTGTTTTGATTGGCCACACTTCATATAAAGATATTCAATTCATAGATGGTTCTATGGACTGGGAAAGAAGAGATGAATATTGGTTTGTAGAGATATGTTATCCGTATAACTACCACAATGAGTTGTGATTATTTTATTTCAAATCATAGGCACATGAAGCTATTGGTATTATATTAAGTATATAATTTATTTCTGAACATCTAATTGATATTCAAATAATATATATAAATTTCTTTGAACATTCATGCCAAGTCATTCAAATAGAGTTATAGGTGGCATTGTATACAAAAAGTGTCATGGTTTGTTCTCCCAAACACCAAAAGGATTATTTTTATTCCTATGGTGGTAAAATAGAACCCTAGTTAGATTATGACAAATAAGGTGTATAAAAGAGCCAAAATATTTACAATGGAATTGTAAATATATTAAAAAATATTTACAATGGAATTGTAAATATATTAAAAAATATTTATAAGTATGGATTTAATTCATTTATTACTCACCACTTAAATATGGACAAGAAAATTGGTGAAAGAGTATTTATTGAAAAAAGTGTTTATTTTTATGTGGAGACAAATTTTGGTCAACTTAAGAAAACAATACTTCAATATCATAGTTATATAAATTAAAACACTCAACATGAAGAAAGATTGCTTTAAAATATACTGAAAGAGAGTTTAACATGAGTGAGTCTTCAACAAATCAAGAGATTAAACTTTTTTCGTTCAATGAAAAATATTTCAATATTGGAATTGAGCACTGACTATGCACTTCATAAATGTGAGTATTGATCTCTTGATAGAGCTAGTGTTGATTAATTGGTTAGTTCAATGTTATGCAAGCCAGTGCCTAGTCAAAGGGATGAAATATTGTTACCTTTTAGGAAATCAACTTGAGAAATCATAAATGTAGAGTTCAATCAAGACTTTTAGAGACTCATTTATACATTATCGATGGATATCATACCATTGAATAACATAATATTATCTTGGAAAACCATAGTTTCATAGCTATACATGATAGAATCAAATAGAGGTTTGCTCATATTCTATCATCCAAGGGCAAGATGATACAGATACTCAATATTTGAAATCAATAAAACATGACAAATAAGATATGGGTTCATATAAAATTTATGGACCAGATATACAAATCAAGGTCAACCTAGATAATAGAAAGAAGACCAAAATGATGTGGTACCAGCCATGAAAAGGGAAAAAATTGGAAGGTATTTAATATTTCTAATTGAATTTAAATAACATTAAGAAATATATTTAAATTAATAAATATATTTCTAACTCTTTATTTTCATGTTATGAATCATATTTTTGAAAAATAAATCTTGAATATTTTTGAAAAAAAAAAACTAGACAACTTGAATGATAAACTATCATTTTCATCCTTCTATATAATATATGGAGAAAATGGGTGTTGTGTTTTCATCTCTATAAAAATGGTGGGATTGTGTGTTGTCCAAAAAAGTATTTTGATCTAGATTTAAATTAAAATTTACTTGATTGTATAAAAATAAAACTTTTAAGAAGAACAAGGGGTATCTTTGTAGAAGAGTTATCCATACTTGCATATAAAGTTGTGATGAATTATAAAGTATGCATAATATTATCCATTCACTCTTATGTCAAATTATAAATGTTAAATTATTATTAAAAAAGAATGTAAAATTATAAGGGATAAAATTATTGACTATTTTAAATTATGAATGTAAAAGGAACTTATTTTTAATAGGGTACACTACACCCAATATTATGGAAGATTTTACTATTAATGAAAGCCACTTTTGTCAGCTTTCCCAGGTGTCTAGAAATCAAAAGGAAAGCACAATTTTTTTTTATTTTGATAGAGAAGGGGAGTCAAAAATGAAACATAAATGATTATAAAATAGTGTTAAAGTATGTTAGAACCCTTTTTTAAACACATATATCATCTTTCACTACTAACACCCAAGCAAGGGATAAAGAGACACATGATTTCATATGACAAATTTAATTACCATAAACTAAGTATAATTTTGATGGGATTAAAAGGACATGTCCCTTCCTTTAATCTATAAGTTGTTATCATTGACCTCTATAGAATTATAACAAAATATTAAAGAAAGTGATATTATAGATCCACTCTCCTACATTATTTCCAGTGTAATGGTTTTTGTTTACATCTTTATTTTATGAATTTTTGAGTCAAACTTATCTTATAACTCAATTCACATCTACGTGGAAAGAGTTAAAATATGAATGAGATATTTTCTAAAGGTTTCTATTAAATTCTAAATGACAAAGGTGGGTTTAAAGAATTCTCAATGATTTATAACATATATGGAATTCACAAATGTAACATGGTTGAGGAAGAGGTGGAGAGAATATAAACTAGTAGATAGTGTTAAAACATGATTACAAATATCTAACGGAAAATATGAGTGAGTCACTAAAACTAAAGGTAGATTACCCATATAAAATAATCCTAGATATTTATATTATTGACAAAATTTATTTTGTTGTGTGATTATTTGCTATAATTGATTGTGCCATATAATTAAGGATGTACATAAATGAATAAATAGATGTAGACATGACTTTAAACCTAGCAGAAACAAGTGTCTCTATGGATCACCATGATGCCACGAATAAAAACCATAATGATCATTAGGATGCTATGAAATTTGTGGTGATGGACATAACATCCACACCAAAGAAAACAACATCAATTTTCACTTTGTATTAAAAACTAATTACCACTTGATAACCTTTATTACTTTATTTTTTAAGTTAGTTTGATTTTATACATGTGGTTTTCAATATATTCATATAAACTGTAATTGAAGGCTTAAATATAAAATTATTTGATTCTTATATTTTTAAAATCTCAATATTATTATTTTTTAAAGTGCATCCCATAAAATTATTTGATTCTTATTATTTTTTATATGTATTGATAATATATAAATGTAGTTTAAAAAAGAAATAAACCTTTGAAATAAACAATAGGCACTTTCAAAAAGATGAATGGTGACTCAAATTTTAACTATTGCGTTTGTGTAATTTTAATTTACATTTTTGAATCCATCTAATACAAATAATAACATAGAACAAATTTCAACAAAAATATTAAAACAAGCTAAAGTGGAGAAAGACCCTTTATTTTTTTAGGGGTATAGAAAATTATATATATATATATATATATATATATATATATATATATATATAACTTGTATTAATAATTTTGAAACAATTTGAATGGATACTCAATTTTTTTTTAACTTTATAAACAATATGATGGTCGGTCCTATAAAAAAATGTGTTTTTGAAGATAATTTTGTTATATCCATGAAGGTCACTCATGGTCAATAAATCAAAATAGACAAATGAATGATGGTGACATTGTTTAAACAACTAACCTTAATTAAGAAAAAAGAGGATGTGAGAAAAAATATAAAATATCCTAGCCTATCTATAGATTGTTGTCTCGTACAAGCAATAATTAAGGTTTTATGACATATGAAATGGATTAAATTTTTAATATTAAATTAACAATTATATATTTTTTAAAAGTGTTTCACTATGTTTTCCTACACTATTAACTACCAATGAGATATTTTCATTTTATACTGTTATGACTATATTGATAATTTATACATCTATGACTAGAATGTTAATTAAAAATTATGTATTTTTTAAATTATTCTACTATTTGCTTACAATGTTAACATATCTATGACTAGAATGTTAATTAACAATTGAATATTTTTACAAAATGATTTATTACTATTTTCTATAATATTAAATAGCAATTAGATATTTTCATTTATACATACATGAATATTAAATATTTAATTGAAAACTATGTATTTTAATTCATATTATCTTGAAATGACAATGCTAGAGGATATATTGAATTTGAAATGAAAAATTCTAGAGGATAAATTAAATATATTTTTCTTGATTAAAACTTTTAGATTTCTAACTGAAGAGTACCTTTCATATTGGTTTCAATATGCGATATAAATACAAAAGAGTATGAAATTATTAGTGGATTGGTAGGCTTGAAATGTTAATTGTAAACTAGATAATTTAAAAAAAGTTTTGATGGATTTTTTGTATTCAACACACCTTACCTTGCCATGTTGATGGACAAGTGGGGACCCATTTATTGTTAGAAAGCTTGTTCATTTTAGGGTTATACATGAATGTTTAGCCTATTTCTCATCTTTAGAAGTTTGTGGGTCTTAGCAGCAAATCACCTTTGTTGCATCTATTTTTTTCTTGTAACCTATTTTTTTGAAAAAATAGGGGTAAAAACTTTATTGAAACTTAGAACAGCTGAATACAAAATAGCAAAGGGCCAAAGCCCCAAGAACCACCAGAGACCACAGAAAAAACAAGAACTAGAACATCACTCTCCAATCCCACTTTCATCTTCTGCAAGAATCCTCTCCAGGTCCTGACATAACTCGTAGGGCATCTGCTCCCACTCCTCAATCTTTCGGCCATCTATATCTTTTAACGCCCATTTTGCTAGACAGTCAGCCACCCTATTCCATTCCCTTGGAATATGGGCATAAGACACTAAATCCATTAAAGAGCTAACCTGTAATATCTGCTGCACTAGAATAGACAGTTGCCAGCTAACATCAAAAATCTTCCTCTCAAGGAGCAGATTGACCAGGACTTGAGAGTCGGCTTCACAAATCTCCTTCCTCCACCCTAGAGCATAAGCTCACTTCAAAGCATATAGGATAGCCAAGCCTTCCATCCTATTAACAGTCTATACCCCTTTATTAGCTGAGAAAATAAAAACCACTAATCTAGAAGAATCCCTACCAATCCCACCAATCCCAGCGAAACCTGGATTACCCCTAGAAGAACCATCTGTATTAATTTTCAAAAAACCAGTTTCCCCATCCTTTGAACTTTATATTCCACACGTCTACCTCTCCTGATGCAAGCTGAGGCCAAAGATATCCCTTATATGCCAAACCTATCAACCATCTCAGCATCACCTTTCTCCAGCGGCAAATTAATCTCACTCTTAGCTTCAACAGTTTCTTGGATCATTCCCCTAATTCTAATCCAAACCTGTTGAATCCCCAATTTTTCACCCCAAAAAATTCTGTGATTCCTTTCCAACCAAACTTGCCATAGTAGAAAAATAAGACCATCATACCAAACATCCTGCAAGAAGGGAGCCGAGGAGGGCGGCCTTCCCAATCTCATCCAAAACTCTGTCAGGGAGGATGCATGAATGCATTGACATTTCCAAACATCCCACCAAAAATGCCATAGTTGTAGTGTGAAGGGGCAATGAAAGAATAAGTGCAGAGAATCTTCCTCCCTACCACTACAGAAAACACACCTCGAAGGGCCAGCAAAGCCCCTCTTTCAAATATTGTCCCAAGTCAAGCATCTATTCCAGACCAAAGTCTAAATAAGCAATTAAACTTTGGCCAAGAGAATTTATTCTAGACTTTCTTCCACCAATGAACTTCCCCCCCGTAAATTGTTGAGAGAGAAACTCCTGATAACCAAAAGACACAGTGTATGTACCCTTGGGATTAGGGGACTAGGCCAACACATCACTATCCATAAGGGCACTACTGCTACGACAAGAAAGAATGTAATGAAGCTCAGCACACTGTACCTCCAACCCAAAAATAGGCCACTCCCTTGGGGTCTTCCATCTTGCTTCCACCACCTGCCCATGAAGGGAAAAGGACTTAAAGTCACACACCCTAGTCCATCCAGCTTCACAAAACCTTTGGGACAATATACTCAAGTGAGGATATTGGGTAACTATGGGAGAGTAGCCATCCCAAGAATCATGCCAGAAATGTGCCTCTATCCCACTGTTGTAGATTCAGAATAGGCCACCCTTAATGAGCACAACCCCTTTCTTGAGAGTAGTCCAAATCACCGAGCCTTTCCCTGTCAAGCTATACCAAGGGATATCTTTTTGGGGGATCCCAAAAAAGTACTTATGAGATAATATTTTGTCCCACACCTAATCCTATTCCACACACCATCGCTAATATAATTTAGCTACCAGTGTAGTACCAGATAGCAATGACTGCCATAATCCAAGACCACCAAACCTTTTTGGGCTACAAACAACCTCCCACTTAATAAGGTTCCACTCAGTTGATGATAAATTACTAGCCCATAAAAACTATCTTGCTAAGGAATCAAGGCCCCTAACAAAGCTCATCGATGCCACCTGAATCATACACCTATAGAGAGGAAGAGCCTGCACCACAGATTGAAGCAGCTAGACCTAACCAACAAAGGATAGCTAATGATGGGTCCAATGATTCACTTTGACATGGAACTTGTCCAGAATAACCTACCATGAATCCCTAGACTACCTACTACAGAGATAGGGATCCCAAGATATAGCAATGGAAGACTCCTAATTTGGAACCTGAGAATATGAGCAACTCTTCGTTGAATGGAAGGTGGAGTGTTGAAGAAAAAAATTGAAGACTTGCCCTCGTTAATTAACTGCCCTAAAGCAACAAGATAAACATCCAACACCTTGTGCATATTAGAAGCCTCCCTAATAGTAGCCATGCCCATCAAAGCCGTATCATCCAAAAATTATAGGTGAGATTGTACAGGAAGGCCCCCTCCCCATTACCAGCCCTGAATAAAGCCCCCTTCAACATTCCTTTTAATCAACCATCCCAAACGTTCCACTAAAAGAAGAAATAGGTAAGGAGAGAGAGGGTCACCTTATCGTAAACCTCGAGAGGCCCCAAAGAGATTAGAATGCTCCCCATTAATCAAAACTGAGAAAGAAATCAAATTCACACAACTCATAACCCAATGAATCCATTCCTCCTCAAAACCAAAGGCACCTAAAACCTTCTGGAGGAAGGACCAACGAATTTTGTCATAAGCCTTGGCCATGTCCAGCTTGATGAACATAGCCTTGTCTTTGGAATTGGTCATGGAATGGATAGTCTCTGTAGCCACAACCACCCCATCCAAAATTTGATGACCCTCCACAAATCCACTTTGCTCTTCAGAGATTAGCAATGTAAGCCACTTTTTTAACCTTTCAACAATCAACTTAGATATAATTTTATAAGTTACATTGAAAAGAGAAATAGGGCTAAATTGACTTAACCAATCAACCCCCTCCCCCTTAGGAATGAGAGCTAGGAAGGTAGAGTTTAGGGCCGAGAGCATTTGCTTATTATTCTAGGATTCTTGAACAACTGCCAATAAATCTAATTTGATAATGTCCCAAAATTCTTAGAAGAACTCAATCGGGAAGCCATCTGGACCAGGAGCCTTTCCTTTTTTCATTTGGAAAACAATCTTCTCTAACTCATCCAAAGATATGGCCCTCATAAGATGCTCTTTCATTTCCAAAGAAACCAAAGAAGGAATACAGGAGAGGACCTGAGCCTCTGCAACTGAGTCCCCCTGCGATTCCTCCCTAAATAAAGAAGCAAAATATTGCACAGCTTCCTTAGAGATATCCTGAGTAGAAGAGATAACCTCCCCCCTGTCAATCACCAAAGATTATATAGAATTACCATGTTGTCTAGATTTCACTTAATTGAAGAAGGTAGTGTTCTTATTCCCCTCTTGAAGCCACTCAATCTGAGCTTTCTATTTCCAAAAGATTTTCTCTCTTAGCTCCCATTCATCCAATATTTTTAAAGCCCTAGCTTCCTCATGCAACAAATACTCAGACACCCCCTCCTCCCTAATCAACCTGGTAATATCATTCAACTCCACTTGAGCCTCATTTTTTGCTTGGTAAATGTTCCTAAAGCATTGTTGATTCCACCATTTGAGTTGATACTTAACATATTGGAGGAGCTTAGAAAAAATATACATTGTTGTACCAAAAGAAGGCCTACCAACCTTCCACCATTCAACAACACATCCATACAGGTCTGGGTCCCTGAGCCACATGAGCTGGAACTTGAAAGGCAGCTTCTGAGGCAAATGGGTTGAAGAAATGACAAGCTTTATGGGCCAATGATCTGAACCTCTCCAATCTAATATCTCAGAGCTAGAAGACCACAATCCACCCACCCAAAAATAGGAAACCATGAAGCAGTCTAATCATTCAACAATGCACTTGTCACCCACTCTTCTATTGTTCTAAGTGAAGTGGCCATTGCTAGGCCTGATATCCACAAGATTGAGTGCCGAAACATTATCCTGGATCAAGATAAAAGAGGGCTCCAGTCTTGCATTACCTCCCCATTTTTCAATTAAATCAAGAATAACATTAAAGTCTCCAACAATAATCCATGGCAAGTAAGGAAATAAACTATGAATCAAATGAATATTATTCCATATAAGAAGTTTACCTTGGAAATCAATAAGAGCATAGACATTAGAAAAAAGGATAGATTCCCCCAACTCAATGCACAAAGAAACCATGGATAAGGAGGACTTAAAGGAAATCTAGGACATAGGTTGGATCTTTCGTGGGTTCTAGAGACATGCCACACCCCCCGAAGATCCCTGAGCTCCAATGCACTGACATTGACCATTCCTCCATAGCTTAGGTGCGATACTCATCATACATTCCATAGAAACCTTAGTCTCTTAAAGAAAGAAAACATTAGGAGAATGACTTCTAACTAATTCCCAAACAACTTTTTATCTAGGGCCGTTGTTTAGGCCCCTTACATTCCAAGAAATAATGATCATTTCGGAGGAGTCAAAAAGTGGGAATCTAAGGTCTTAACAGATCTTGACTCCTCCAAAGTCTCCCCTATCATCTTAATCTTCTCCAAGTCCTTTCATCCCATTTTAACATTTTTCTCTAAAACCCCCTTCTTACCATCCTTTTGAAGAATGCCTAGATGAGGAGAAGATTTACCTCGCTTATCCGTATCTAAAATCGCAGCCTGTGCAAGAAGAGCATCATCCTCTACACCCTATCCCAGATCAACATTTGGATCTAAAATCATCTGAGCCCTTATCTACCCATCTGTGACCATAGGCATGGTAGATTCCACATGAGAAGCAGGAGGAATGGAAGAACTAATCTCCAGTCTAGAATCCACCGCAAGTTGATCTACACTAATTAATCTAGGATTAACTTCTTGCTGACCCAATTCATCCAAGACCTCAAACCTGTTAAAGGTATCCTCATCTTTTCATTCTATTAGAGTCCTCTTCTGACCTTTATTTTGATTTTGAGCCTTAACCTGAATAAAACCCTCAGCATGCTTGCCCTCACCAGCAACAAACTTCTTCCCTTTATCAACACTAGGAGTGTTACGAGGAGGAGGCAGAGGTTGTTGCTCCACTAACTTGGTCTTCAGGCATCTTCACAATAGGTGGCCCCATATTCATGACAAAGGTAGCATCAGAAAGGAAGGGTCTCATAATCCAGTTGTTGCACCCAGGAATGTGAGCCCGCACACATCTTCACTGCATCTGGTAGTGGTCTACTCAAATCAAGTTCCATACAAATTCAAGCAAAAGTCATAACTTTCTTACCCAAGGTTTGTGTTGAAGACCCCACCATCTTTCTAAGCATCGATGCAAGCATATGAAGAACATCCTCTCACCAACATTCTATTAGAAATATGGGTAACCAAACCCACACTGGAACTTGGTTTGGAAGCTCCTCAAAAGGATTAAATCCTACATGCCATGGTTTGATGAATAACCCAACTTGATTACAAAAGTAGGGCCCACCCTCAAAAACCCTATTACAATTAGCCAGGCAAATAAATGTAACCATGAAAATTTTTTTTGTAAGCAACATGACCTCCATTTTACCCTCTGGTTCCCACACTCTCCGAGCCCAATTCTCTAAAAATTGAAGAGAAACTTTGAATTTCAAAAACTTGCAATACAGTGAATGCTTAGAGTAGTACTCAACATCTTTAGCGATCATTTCAAAAGGGATTACTAGTTTGGGTCTTTCTTTGCATTGCTTAAAGCACCCATTAATCTTCATGATCCAAGATCCCCCAGGCGAGCTCGAATCTGTAACACCTGTAGTCTGAAAAAAGAGGGCATTTTCAAAAACCCTCGCTTCTTATCCCAACATATTCAAACCCACCACTTCATAAAAACTTATACTAGGCGTAGCCCTAAAAGGCTCACCCTTATCCCTAACCACGCCCGGCCTTGGACAATCCACAATAATGGGATCTGTCTAGGCACCTCCATAGACCTGATCACTCTTAGCATAGAGTGGTGTCCAAAAAGCAATCTCAGCACATAACGGTGGCCAAAAAGAAAGGTTAAACTAGTATCTTTGATAGAAAAAGGTGCAACACCCCACCCCACACAATCGATCAACCACCCCCTCCTACGAAAGCACAGACACGGTGGAAACAAGCTAGGGCATGACTACCCTAGCTCGTTGATGAATTGCAGATGCCTTCAACCATCATTCCTCCCACTTGTAACCCATTTTCAATGAAATAAATTATTTTAACTAATCTATTAATGAAAATTTTGGGAAGCTTATTATGTATGACAAATCTTCAAAATTATCAATATTCTGATTTATTTATTTAGAATTATCAGCATTTCAAAACTTAACATTTTGGGACTTGACAACTTGGTCTTTAGGAGAATCATTCAGGAACTTTTGTTATCAGCAACTTAAGTCTAAATCTTTTCTTCAACATTTACCTTTGAGAATTTACCCACTAATTTTATTTATTTAGGATTTCCTATACGAGACTTTATCATCAGTAAATTGTTCTTTGGATCTTCTTATTTGGGAAGTTTTGTTCAAGATTTTGGTCTTCAAATTTTTTACTATTTTGGTCTTTTCATTCTAAACTTTCATCTTTGGAAAATTTCTCTTTAGTAACTTTCCATAATAAATCTTCCCAAAATACAATCTTAGTCTTTAGGAAAAGTGTTCAATTTTTTGGATTTCGAGAAAGGTTTCATAAATATTCTTGAAGAACAATTTGATATTTTGGGTCTTTCATTTGAAACCCTTGGTTTACGATAATTAAATGGTTCATCCCGAATGCAAATTTGGATGCTGATTAAACCACACATCAAAAAGTGTTAAAAAGGATAGAACCATGGCACCCCTCTGAATGAGTAAGTATTCTACATGGCATGTCCACTAGGCCAAGGTGGTCAAGTTTAAATTAATTAAACACAACAAGCTTGGAGATGTTGGTGATTAATGGTATATGAACTAATATTTAATGTTAAAAGTCTATAACATTGAGTTGATAAACAAATTCATGTTCATTGATTGTTAATGAGCTCAAGTAAATATTGTCCTTTGAGAATTCAAGCCTTAGCTACCTTCGATAAAGCTATAATTTGCATAAAAGAGTGTTAAAAAACCAATAAATTGAGCAAAAAATTTGTCATCACTAAGAAATAATAATGGAATATTCATGCAAAATATACATGGGTGCCCAAGCATCATCTAAATTTTATATCAAAGATTCAACAGAGTATATGGACATAATATTTGATGCCTCCATGTTCAATGGTATCTACACTAACTACTTGGCTCTGTGGGAGGCTATAGAAGGCATTTACACATTCACCTATGAGGAAGATGTCTCTCCAAGAAATGATAGCTAGTAGCTAACTTACTTCCCCTCAAGCATCAAGGACTTCACTATACTTTTGCTAAACCTATTACGTGACTTATTCTTCCAAGGAAGGATTGGTGTTGGTAGCTTCCTCCACTATGTAAATTAGAAAACTATCATTGCCTACATATTAGCATAAACATTTCAAATATATTTAATCTTTCCAATCTTGCATGCCACATTTGATTTACATAGGAGAAACCTTTAGAATAAAATCAACACTACAATGAATACAGTGAGAAAATGGCTTCTCCTTAGAGAAACATTTTCACTCAAAGAGAAGGACTCTATTCCCATCACCAGATTTCAAATGGGAATTATCATTGGTATGGCACTACTAAACCACCTATATGGTCACCCAATCATTGACTTTCTTCACTTGGAATGGGTACCATTGTTCAACCTATTTTTGACCTTAGAACTCACCTTCAAATTGGGGTAGATCATCAATGCTCAATTACATGGGTTAATAATGCATAAAGACAAAATTACCTAATGGGGTAATTTCTACATGATGTCTTACCTTATTGATGCTATCATGGGTACTGTTTATAGACATAATGGGTCTCTCTGGGACCCAAATCTTGAATATATCAAAAATAAGATTTGTGATGTCTAATCATTTGTGCATATTTATACATATACTAGAAATCTATTGTGGATTCAGAGGACTTGTATCCCCATGTTTGGAGGGAAATTCATGAGGAACCCATTTCTAGAGTATCTAAAATTATCACCAAATCACTCATGTTAAAGTAAGACTATTGGTTATATCTAAATTACACTGTGATAATGGTTACCAAACATAGGGTTGATCCTTTGCACCTTCTAAAATACATCCCTCACAAGCTGGCTGAGCAATAAATTACCTATCACTTATGGAAGGGGATCGATGAGGACCTAAGCAAAATCAAGAAGATCACATTCTGTGTCTCTCATCTCATGATTTGGAGGATGTGTTACACCTTCCACAAACATTTTTGGGAAGCTATAAATGCTAAGAGAGTCTATGACTTAACCACCTTGCCCCATAAAGATTGTGATCCTCATGGTAAGATATAAAAATGTATTCATGATCTAGGCATTTAGTATAAGTATGAACACTATGTTATGATTTCCTATTTATCAATGCAAAGGATGATTCCCAATTATTAGAAAAGGCTAATATGGTTGGAGTAAATGAAGATTTACTCAAGGTAATCCAAGCATATCCTTCTATCACAATTGAACAAGTATAATATAATATCCCAGCAGTAGGAGGATGTACTTATTTAAAATTTTGGAATAATAGAGCTCTGTAGAAACCACATGATGAAATTCAAGACCCCTAGAATCCACCCACCATGATGATGACTGTAAATCAAGAGCAGGTTGAAGTGGAAATATTAGTTACTACAATACAAATAGAAGATGAGACTTCTTAGGTTCAAGCACTCATAATGGAATTGAGGGAAGTAAAGCAATAACCTCAAAAATAGACAATTCAAGGTACGGAGAGATCTCTTGGGAAGGAAGAGGAGCCTATCTATACAGACTCCTCTGACTTAGAATACCTCACATATTGTTATATCCTTGGCAACCATAACATCTAATGTGGAAGTCCCTATTTATACCTAACAAGTGGATACTCCTCCAATTTAAAAAACAAATATATGCTACAAAAAGAAGTCCAAGGAAAGAAGACCTCAGGTACAATCTACAAAGGGCACAAATGATAAAACACAACCCTTGATTGAAGGTAATCTAGGAGATGAAAAACAATAAAAAGAACTACAACATGACAAAGTCTTGAACTTGTAAGAACTCAAGTGAAAGGCAACCCTTAGGAGTGACAAATTAGGTAAGGGGTTATTTCCTACTAATCCCTTAGGCCACCCTTCCATTACCACATTTACATTTATTACTTATTTCACTTTTGTGTCACTACCTTCATTTGGACCTATCTCCCTACTCGTTGATGCAGCCATTCATTTGGTTACCACCTCTACTACTACTATGAAAAGCAAACCCAACACGTTATTTCTGATATTCATTACTCAACTGAATTCACCCATGCCTTTCTTAGGATTAATTTAGACCAAAACAATGGTATCCACCAATAAAAATCCAAGGAAGAAGTATGTCTACATTATCCACCCAATACCATATTTAGGGAATGTAAACTGGTCAAAGACAATTTGGCCTTTCATTCCAAATCCATCTCTTGAGATTGAACCTTTAGAGGATACCTAGATAGAGGCACAACTAGTAAACCCAACATAATTGGCACTTATAGACTAGGCCAAGGTACTTGAAGCACAAAATTTTAAGAGGATAGACCTAAAGATTACTAAGCTACCCACTATGAGATCATTGTTTGACAAGTCTACTAGCTCTATGCAAAGGGTAAAGATAATAAAAAAAGAGAACAACATTAGGTGATGTTTGATTATGGAGGTAAAAAAAGAAGTATTTTATTTTTCTAAGAGACAAGATAGAAGAATGGGTCAGTCCCTTTACATTAAGGACTTTAGGTCCTATTTGGAAATCCATACTAGATCCTTGTTATAACTCCATGAGGGAACTAAGTAGGTGACGAAGGAGCTAGAGTAAGAATTAGAAAATATCAGAGAATAACAACAAGTCATCTATGTTCCCTCTGAGATTAAACATGATGTTCAAAATGCAACCTTAAGGTTGTATGGCATAATGGACACTATTGGTTCCTTAAGGACACAATTGATCACTCATTTAAATGAAATGGCCAAATTATTCAAAACTTTTAAAGAAGATGAGAACAAATTGAATTTTTTAGTTGTATACACCATAAATAAGGATTTAGGCCATCTTGACTTAATGCAACCCTTGGAAGCATAAAATGCATTAAATTTGGTGGTTATCTAGACCCAAGAATCAAGGGAGTGGAAGACATCTATTAATGCCTTAGATACAAGAATAATTGAACATGAGAGGTAAGCAACATAAATTTTGAATGAATTATTGTTGGTGAATGCACATGTTGGTACTAGAAGGTTGGTGGTGAGGTCCATTTTTGATCAACTACTTCAACAAGCCTTAGTTAACTTCAAACAGAGTCTACATGGGTTGAATTTTGAAGATATTGAGGCTAAGTTGAGTTTTGCAAGGAATAAAGTCACAGAAGTGGATATCTTTCTGATGGGCTTCAAAGTCATAAAAGCTAAACATGCAAGATTAATAACACAGGTTAATAGGGTGAATAGACCATCTCTTTTGGATATGATCATAATAATAACATAAAACACTATTAGATATAAGTATTACCAAGAGCTAGAGGTGAAAAAGGAGTCTGGCTCCACCCCATCTACCAGTTCATCTAATGTGCTAATTTCAGCACCACCTCCATCTACTAGTTTAGCTACATAGACTCTAGTTGTGAGCAAATCATAGTTATTTTAATATCAATTTTGTATGCAAACTTTCATGTAAGACTCATTTGAACTAACTACATCTATTTATGTTTCATGCATACATGTTATAGTTAACTAAAGTGTTTTTCCAACATGCACACATTGCATGATTATATAAAAATAGAGTTATAATTTATGAGTTATAACATGCAGTTTTGTATTAAATTAGAACTTAAGTTTTTTTTATTCTATGATGTAATATGAAGCTTTACTAAAATTTGGGGATGAGGTGACCCCTTCCCTAATTATTTAAATACATGTAAAACCCTCAATCAAGGAGTTGGATATTTGATCAATACATGAAAGAATCAAGTTATTGATTGTCATGCAATCATGTTGGTTCTTTCTCCTCCATTTTCTATGTTAAGATTTTAGCTTCCTTGTCTAAGTCAATTCAATAATTTTGAAGTGTGCAAAAGTTACAGATAATATTGATTGTTATCATTGATTTATACTAATCATAGATGTACAAAAGCTATTAAAAGTTAATAAATTTCATTGATTTTAAACAATAAGTTTAGATTGCATTGATATTCTAAGGTGTGCAGGAGTGTCTCCCTCTAGTATAGGGGAAGTACACCAACTTAGGGGACAAAAAAGGGCCTACCAGTGGACATGATTTTTCTAAAATTTTATAAATGTGAACTTTTGCAGATAATTAGAGATGGCTACACTCAAAATTTGAAGATGCTATAAAAATATGAATTGTAGAATTTCGAGTCTAGTTTCCAAAAAACTATTTTTTTGAAAAATAGTTAAGTATAAACAAATCAAACATATAAAATTTGAAGAGGACCTCCTATTTTTTTATAATAAAATTTGAATTGTACTATTCTATACAACCCACCAATTTTTTAGCATCATTTAATATTGTTAGAAACCCTTTCGTGAATATTTATATTAGATCTTCTAGTGTGTTACGAATTTTTTTATAATTTTTTTTGATGAATAATTTTTTTTATTAATTTTAAAATTAAGTATATCCTTAAAAATAAAAATAAAAATGGATATCCATCTATGCGACCCACCCTAACTACCTCAAAAAAAAATGAAAATTGATTTTTTTTTAATGTGTGTAGAATTAGGCCTAGTTTGTTACCATATAATTTGTTTTGCATTTGGATCAATGAATTTTTTTTTAAATAAACATGAATAGGCATGTATGGGTGAGGCATGTATTGGCCTAAGAAAATTGTTGCTAAAAATAAATATAGTTTGAACCCTTAAAATATCCGACAAATTATAAAAATCATACATTTAGAAAGAGGACAATGTGCTTGTCATAACGGTAATAATTTTTTGAATTTTGATGTTGAAATCTATAGCGTATTTGATGATTAAATTTGAATTTTTTGTTTTTTCTTAAAACTCTCAGTCTTGACTGTAGATGCACAGTCCTAAGCCTTTGGCTCAAAACTCTAAGCCATTTTTGAGCCTAAAGTCTCAGTTTTAAATTTAAATTCAAATAATGTGTATGCATTATATAATGCATACATGTTATATAATAAAATAAAAAATGTGTACACATTATTTAATGTGTACACATTTCTTTGACATAAAATAAAACAAACAAATTTCATGTTTGTTATGGGGGAAAGGTCCCATTAGTCATGCATCCTTATATGGGAAATGTCAAATTTTGTGTTTCTTATAGGGAAAAGGTCCCATTAGCTTTGGAAAATGAATTAAGGTGTCATAACATCACATTAGATTTCAAAATTTTCACCTATTTAAATATGTCATCTTAACTAATTACAAATAAATTTTCAAGGTCTAACACATTATACATTTGACAATAAAACTGATTTTATCATGAGAGGTCATAAAATGCATTTTTAAAACCTATGATCAAAACTTAGCCTTTAGTGTACCAATCATTGTGCATTAGAGTATCAATACTTGAATCTTACTTGTCAATATGTGATTGGTTACTTTTAATTTTATAGAATAAATGTTGAACAAGTATTGGATATTACATGTTTAGCTTCTGGTGTACTTTAATATTTATATACACTAATATGTTTCATCAATAAAACACATGTTAACAAAATCCTTGTTTGACAATTGAAATATGCATAGCTATTGGGATATTTCCCCTAGGGAAATATACCTTAGCACCTTGCTTTCCTAAAATCCTACTTGCCCTTAAATTTTGTGTTTCTTATTGATATTATCCTACTTGCCTACAATCTTATTTTAACCTTTTGTTGTTTCTTTGATATCTTGGACCAGATCCCTTTATTTATAAATTTTGAACTAAATTGTTTAAATGGCAAACCCATTAAATTAGACTATGTAATATAGATAATCTTATGTAAGTAGATATAGAATTGAGCCCTTGGTGTAATCGTGCATCTCTTTGATATCTATTTCAAGAATGCTATCTAATAGATCCCAATACCTGTCAATCATACGTTGGATTATCCCAAAAACATTCCTAAAATGTGTTGAATAAATTTTGTTAATTTAATTCAAGGTCACTTAATGCATCTAATTCAATAGGTGCATTTTGAGGTCCCAATTGAAAGTCTAACAAGAGTTCTATTTTTACAATTATTCAAGTTTGATTCCCCCAATGTATTTAGATACATTATTCAAATTTTGCCTAAAATTAAGATCTCTTATGAAAATATGCTTAATCCTCTATTCTGTGCACCTCCTTCATCTACCCCTCCATCACACATAGGACAACCATCAACCATTCCATCCATTCCCACATCATATAAAGAGTGTGTCTTTGACATGGAACTAGTCTTATCTGCACCATGGATGCAACAATTGCAAGCTCAAAAATAAGATAAATAACACTTGATGATTATGAATACTATAGAGTTTTATACCTTACTATGTAACTGGGTTGGTAAGATATGAAATAGGATGATGGACCTATAATGTATGTACATGTTAAACTCTTAAATATTTTGGTCAAGTTGGGTACACATTTTATTTTTTATAAGATGTGGTTTTGAGCTCAATAAAATTTAAATGGTCACATGTATCCATTAGTGATGATGTGGTTTTAAGATGAAATTTTAAGATTCCATGTCTGTAGTGATGAATGCATAACTTAAAAAATATCAAAATGCACTAGGGACTTTGTTACAAACCATTAAGGGATGGCATAGACCTAGCATTGACCAAGTATGACAAATGTATAAGTTACCCCAACTCAAACTTTATTGAATGTATTCAAGATACATTAAACCTATTATAATGTCCCCCAAATCTGAGATCTGCTTCCCCTCAAGGATGATGATAAGTAGAGAAACCCAATAATTTTTCATGTGGATGATGAAATACTCACCTCATATAGATGGTTAATCATAATTTAATACCAATGTGCACTCCCTCACTGAAGGTTTCAAGATTATATATATATTTTTACATATATATATTTAATAATCTTGTTCATATTTCATTTTAATGAGCTTAAACCTTATGATGTGGATTTCAAGAAAGTAATACATGTCTCAATTCTTGCTCTGGCTTGGGATTTGAGGTTGAGGCTCATCCATTGTTTAATTATGTTCTCTCCCACATGTAGGACTTAATATGAATGTAAGTTTTGGGGCCTCTAGAGGTAATTCAAGGTAGAGGGATATAAATAATTTGAATACATACATGTAGAAAACTAATAATGTTTAGTGCTTACTCAATTCGGATGGGACCTTAAAGGGATCTACATGACAATTTTTGTATAGTAATGGCAAGTTGGAGGCTCGTACCATGTGAATTATTTACTAAATATTAGTTGTTTGTATCGATGTCAATCTTTAAACATTATTGGATTCTATGTATGTATGATAAATTTATTAATAGGCCTTAGTTAGATTGGTTGGATCGATGATGGAACATGTCTAAGTATCAAAGATGTGCATATCTGATAAATCTAATACTTCTCCAGGTGTATTAGACCTACACATGTGAAAATATTTTATTGGATTAGGTGTCTTGAGGCTCTAACAAATCTAATACTTTTAGGAGAAGTGATAGTTAGATATCTAACACAAATATATGTGTGTAAAAGATACACACATGCATATATATCTAATTGGATCAGGCCTCATAGGGATCTAATATATCTCTTTAATGCTTCTAGGAATTAACACCTCTAACAATGTTGGCACTTCTAAGCATGTATGAGGTACACATGGTGATATGTAATTGGATTTGACCTCTTGAGGCATTGTCAACTTTAAAACTCCTAGGACTTGATGTATCTCCGATAGATTTAACATGTTCAACTATATGAGGTAGACATGTGGCACAACAAGGTTCAATTATAGGGGAAATTCAATCGAGGAGGCATGGGAGGCCAATTTAAACCCCTTCTTGACATAACTATAAGATCATGATATATATGATTTGGGACAAAATTAAGTATGATTCTATCAATCATGAATTGAACCCATTAGTTGATTGGTTCAATTAGGGATGTGATTTGGGCAAAATTGAGCCCTTAAACCAAATTTATGGCCCAATAAATTGTATAATCTAAATGTAACATGTATGACTTAACTAGCCCTAATTTAATCAAAAAATGCAAATACGAATGCAAATGTGGCCAATTTCAACCCATTAAACCTAAATTGGAGTCTACGATGTGATTGAAAGGGCTAAATTAGGTCACATTTCATGACATGTTGATTGTAAACCTTAATTTTATCACTTGAACATGTATTTAGTTTGCCTAAACCCTAATTTCATGACATATACACATGTACAAACCTGTTACACTAAATGCCTAACCCTAAATCCTATTTTATAACAAACACAACCCCTAAGTTCCTTGATTTCATCACAAATGCATAAATTCATGAATGTAATTAGTGCCAATTTGTGAACCTATTATTCACCTAGTTTTGTAAGGACCTATGATGGTATTTTTGGGTAAAATTAGCTCATTTCATCTTACATATTAAGCCTTATTGCATCATTCATTAGTCTTATTACTTCATAGTCTTATTGCATTATGTATTGGATATTTATACATCATATTGGGGATTTATGCATCATATTGAGCCTTATTGCATCATATGATAGCTTAATTACATGATATTGAGCCTCATTGCATCATATGATAGCCTAATTACATCATATGATATCTTAATTACATCATATTTGAGATTTATTGCATCGTATGATAGTCTTATTGCATCACATGATAGTCTTATTACATCACATGATAGTCTTATTACATCATATGATAGTCTTATTACATCATATTGAGCCTTATTTCATGATATGATAGTGTTATTTCAACATCTGATAGTCTTATTACATCATATTAGGGATTTTTTCAAGATTAGGAGCACAATTGATTACTTTCTTCTATAAGCAATTAAACACAGAATTGAACTAGAATGATTAAGTAACTAGAAACTTGAAACAACAAAGAATATGAGAAACAATACTATCTGTATTAACACTCTTCTTGAATAAAATAACGAAATATTCCTCTCCTCCTCACACCTCTTGGGTGTACAATATTTCACTCAAGAGTTCTCTCTCTCTTTCTCAACCACAACTAACTCAACAACCTGAGTTGTTATCCCCTCCTTGATAGCTTCAGCTGATCTCCTTGACCTTGCACCTTGTAGATCTCCTTTGACTTTGATTTCTTGCTTCAATGCTTTACTTGTCTTGATTTCAATACATGCCTCATGGGTATCTTAAATAATATCCCAAGCATACAATAATTAGACTTCTAATTACAATAATTAGAAACACAGACTCAAGACTTAAATTAGTCTTCAACATGCAAACACTCTCAGACCTCTTAAAATTAGATGAGTCTATTTATAGAAACGCATTTTAGAAATGCATGCATATGCACAAGTGACTGACGTCGGTTTCTGTCGATCTGATCCTAACCGACGTTGGCCGATCCCTGGTCCCTGCCTAACCAACATCGGCAATACTGCCGATGCCAGTTATTGGTTGAACTCAACAACTTTCTGATTAGCATCCTGGTGAAGCTTTTAGCTCCATAGCTTAACAATCTCCCACTTGGAGATAAACAACTAAACTTGTACAACAACCTCCACTAACCATCTCAGGCACCTCCATCTTCAAGCTCAATTTTGAATACCAACCACCACACATCCTATGATGCTACACCTGTCATCCAAGTAACCTACCACATTCGAACCTACATACCATGTAAAGAAGTGCTTGACCCTACATAAATACCTACTACTAGTCCCTCTCAAATACTTGAGAATCCACTGAACTGCTCTCCAGTACTCCTTTCCTGAATTGGCTCTAAACTTTTTGACAACTCCCACTACTTGGTAAAACTTAGGTCTAGTACATACCATGTACTTAACCTCATCATGTGAATTGGGACACTATTTTATGAACTGTCCATCCATAAGTGTGCTAACCTATTCTACATCTTGCATCTTGAACCTCACCACTGCCTTATTCACACAATCATCCTAAGACAACATCAACCTGTGATCTTCCCTATCTCTAGACATACTTATGCCAAAGAATCTTGCTGCTCCCAAATTCTTCATGACACCCATCTGAAATAACTTTACCTTTAGCTCAGCAACTCTCTGCATGTGCAACCTTGAAACAAACATACACACTATAGTAATAAGATAATGTAGCTAATATTATCCAACTTGGTAAAAGAAAACATAATGGTCACATTGACCTTGACTAAAGCCATGCTTAGTTATATCCCTATCAAACCTTCATTGCCCTATAGCCTGCTCAAGACCATATACCTTGGCATTAAGTCTCATGTGTCCATCCACTCTCTTCTCTAACCTAGGAATCCATTTGTCTATCAGTGCTTTTATCTCGGCTAACAACTCTACCAAATCTCCCGCTTGGTTCTCTTCTAAAGAATTCATGCCATGCTCCCACTGTTTCCTAGATTCTACCTGCATTACCTCTTCACATCTTCCTGGTTCTTGACCATTAGTAAGCAACAAGTAATATAAAGAAGGTGAACAATGAATATGAGGTCCACTTACCCTTTCAGTCCTCCATATGGGCATTTGAGACTCCTTGACAGCTTGCTGTCTGCCCAACATCTATTCAAGTGACCGATCTCGGCCATCTCTCAGTCTGCACCTGACTGACATTGGTTCCATGTGACTGACCCACTTGCCGACATCAGTTCCCCCTAACTGACATCAGTCTCCACCTACTTGACACTACCGACTCTACTGGTCTACACATGATTGATGTTGATACCTGCCTGATCGACATCGATTCCATGTGACCGATGTCGGTAACTATGTTTTCCTATAAGTGATGACTTCTTTACCCGCGAGCTCATCTTGGATCAAAAACCTGTCCATACTGCCTTGCTCAAAATTATTCAGCCCCTATGACTGATCTTTGTCCATCATCTCTTCCATAAACACCAAGGCTTCCCTGTTCTTATCAAAAACATCAAATTTTTGTTTCCTACAATGAACTCGATCTATGCCCTCCGAATCCAAACTCATACCCTTTGACTCAAGAATGTCCATTCCATTCTTATTCATGTGACCAAGCCTACTAAGCCACATCTTCGAATCTATAGCTGAAGTAGATAAACCAGAAGTAGAATCAATAATACAAGTAGATAGATAAAGAGTACCTACTTTCTTACCTCTTGCTAAAACAAGTGCACCATTGGAAACCTTCCGAGAATCCACTATGAGGGTTACTGTGCATCCCTCATCACCCAACTTTACTACAAAAACCAAACTCTGCTTCAGGACTGGGACATGCATAACCTCCTTCAACACCCATGTGTTGCCCGTCTGCAATTCCAGCTGCACTTTCCCTTTGCCAACCATTTGACAAGGCGTACCATCCCCTAAATAAATCTCTGCAAAGTCTCTCTGGACATATTCATGGAACAATTCTCTATTTGGGGTTGCATGAAAAAAGCACCAAAATCTAAAACCCATGATTCTACCTGACTATCCAAAGAAAGTATGAGAGCATCCTGTGCCACAATACTTGCATCTTTTGCTTCTTCATTACCTTCATGTTGATTTTCTTTATCCTTCAACCAACAATCTTTCTTTGTGTGTCCTCTCTTTCCACAAAACCAGTAGGTGATACCTCCATTTCTAGATTTGGATCTCCTTCCTATCTTTGACCTTGATTTCCCTTACTCAACCTTCTCTCTTTGCCTTCCCCTGCTTTCAGAACTTAGAGCATTCCCTGATGATTCACCTATGATTTTTCTATGAATTAATTCATTCAAGATTACACTAACCACATCATCAAAATTTAAGATTTTAGAAGTAGACACAGTATTACTTATTGCCATTACCAAACTATCCCAACTTTTAGGTAAAGAGCATAAGATTAAGAGAGCTTTTATTTCATCATCAAAAACAATATTGAGTGAAGCTAATTTGTTTACCAAACCATGGAAATCACTAAGATGACTATATATAGATCCACTTTCCTACATTTGCAAAGTAAATAACTGCTTCATAAGAAATACCTTATTTGAAGCTGAGGGCTTTTCATATAAATTTGCCAAAGATCCTATCAACTCTTCCATTGTCTTACACTGTGATAAGTTGGAAATCATAGACGATGCAAGGCTCAACCTTATGGATCCTATAGCCTTTCAATCAAGAACATTCCATTCTTCATCCTTCATATCTGTGGGCTTGGATGCAACCCCACCCAATGGTGAGTACAAATCTTTCTGATACAAATAATCTTCTATCTGCATCCTCTAATGTTGATAATTCTTGCCGTTAAATTTCTCCATTCATAGCTTACTTTCTTCTGCCATTGCTGTACTCCCACTTAATCAAAAACCCCTAAGAATGACCTGTAATCAAACAATAACCTGCTCCCTGCAACCTTGCTCTGATACCACTTTTCAGGATTAGGAGCACAATTGATTACTTTCTTCTATAAGCAATTAAACACAGAATTGAACCAGAATGATTAAGTAACTAAAAACTTGAAACAACAAATAATATGAGAAACAATACTATTTGTATTAACACTCTTCTTGAATACAATAAATAAATCTTCCTCTCCTCCTCACACCTCTTGGGTGTATAGTAATTCACTCAAGAGTTCTCTCTCTCTTTCTCAACCACAACTAACTCAACAACTTGAGTTGTTATCCCCTCCTTGATAGCTTCAGCTGATCTCCTTGACCTTGCACCTTGCAGATCTCATTTGACCTTGCTTTCTTGCTTCAATGCTTTACTTGCCTTGATTTCAATACATGCCTCATGGGTCTCTTAAATAGGATCCCAAGCATACAATAATTAGACGTCTAATTACAATAATTAGAAACATAGACTCAAGACTTAAATTAGTCTTCAACATGCAAACACTCTCAGACCTCTTAAAATTAGATGAGTCTAATTCTAGAAATGGGTTCTAGAAATGCATGCAAATGCATGCACACACATAGGTGATCAACGTCAGTTGCTATCGGTCTGCTCCTGACCGACGTTGACTGATCCCTGGTCCCTGCCTAACCGACATCGGCAATACTGTCAATGTCGATTACTGGTTGAACTTAGCAACTTCTTGATTAGCATCCTGGTGAAGCTTTTAGCTCCACAACTTAACAAATTTATGCATCAAATTATAGTCTTATTGAGTGTTATTGCATCAAATTATAGTATTATAATGGAAAAAATGCTTGACTATGAGCCTTTTTGCTTGTTTGTATATTATATGCCTATACTTTAAGGAGCACGTAGACGTTCGTTAAATTATAAATAAAATCTCACTTTTCAACTTCTATTTTTATCCCTAATCGATATTGTTGTCCCGACAAACATTCCCTACGTACTTTACATACTTTCTTAGTTACAATTTTTTTTGGACCCCACATTTGAAGTAATTTCTTAGTTTATTTTTATCAAAATGGGCTTTGGTTCGCATTTAGGTAGGAGGAATAAGTTGAAGAACAAAACATTGGAGTAATTAGAATAGTTGAGAGAAAAAACAAGGTACAAATGCAAGCAATTCATTCTAAACAAGGTACAAACACTAACCCTGATGAGCCAAATGCCTTAGATAATGAGGCAATTGACAACAATCAATTAAATAATGATGAAATTTATAATAATGAATTGAATTATGATGAAATTCATAATAATGAATTGAATTATGATGAAATTCATAATAATGAATTGAATTATGATGAAATTAACAATATAAAATTAGATAATATTGGAAATTCACATTCAAAGTTTAAAGTTTTTGACTATGTTGATGAAGCGCCTATACATGATACTTTACCCACAAACAATGAAGAAAATTTAGTGGACTCAAATAATGATGGAATTAACAATGAAGAAAATTTCATGGAAACACATAATGAAGAAACAAATAATGAATATAATTTCATGGAAACATATAATGATTTTGAAACACCCTTTGAATGGATTCCATCAATAACAACACCTCCAAGAATTGTGCGTAGAAAAGATAAGTACTTAATTGAAGTTGATGAAAATATTTTGAAACCAATACATAACAAAATGTCTAACTGCTATTCAAGAAGATTGGCTCAAAAAATTTGGGATAGTTTCTTTCATAAATTGGAGTATGATAGTCACAGATGTCAATTATTTATTTCGTTGATGAAATTTCTTAAGATGAGACCTATAATGTACACATTAGGAATATGAACATCTAACATGGATAACAAAAATGATGAAATTATTGAAAATATACATGATGCATATCATATTGTAGGCCTGAAATCATGCAATAAAGATTGTAATGCTTCCTGATGTATAATGATAATTTATGTAGTAAGTGCTGAAATAGGGAAAAAATGATTGATTTCAAAAAAAAGTCAAAAAATTGATATAAATAAAAAAACATTAATGAAATAAATTTCAAGAAGTGAAAGACTTAATGAACCCAATATGAAAGAGATCTAGGCATTCTCTGGTAGATTTATATAAAAGGACAAGGCTATAACCAATGCTTTGAAAGACTTACTTGTACAACTTTAGAAATATAATACAAAAGTTTTGCCCAATGCAAGAGATGTAGTGAAACGAAGAGTTGGTTCTAAAAATCATATACCGCATCCAAAACATTTCTTAGATGTGAATCAAACATAATTGTACTCTGTGTTTTTATAAAAACATCCACAAATTACTATTAGTCAAAGATTTTTTGAGATGGCCAAAACTTTTTATGTAAAAATAAGTCACTAACACCACTTGTTGTAGGCAACATGTTGAATTTTCAATGCACTATGATGTTTTTATCCATATTCATTGTACTTTGCATACTACTAATATTTTTTAGGAGTGTGGCATAAATTTCCACCAAAATCAACCAGGGAATTTATTTCAAATATTTATGTGAAAGACTAGAAGGATAGTTATTTTATAAGAAAACATGTTTGGATGGAAATTGCAACATTTGCAGTGGATTGCCAAAATTGAAAAAAAGTATCCATGAGGAGTGTACAAATACAATTGGATAAGAATTAGTTGGTTTGAGAAAATACAAATATATGACTTATCAAGTAAAAGATGGTAAAAAATCTAAAAGGTGTGAGCTTGTTATGAAAGAGATACCTATTTCAAAATTTATGGTTGAATTCATGGAGAAAATTATTTGAGTATGCAAGGAACACACATAGGGCTAAATGGTTGGATGAACATTTCAAAATAAGTAAGAACACATTCCCACTTGATTCTATTATTTTAGTAGTTGACTTTACATAAAATTACACATTTAAACCAAAAATAGAAGTTCAATTGCAGTATTATAACTCAACACAAATTGTCATATTTGTGAATATAACATTCATGCATGCATCTAATAGTGTAGAAAAAGATCAAAAAATATTAAGGGAGTACCATTTCTATATTAGTGATGACTGATCACATTGTATAAAGTATGTGCAAAGTTATTTTGATAATTTCTATGGATAGTTAACTTAGAGGAACATTAATTTCAAATGACACTACATTTGATTAGACAATTGCACATCACAATTCAATAATGCATGGATGTTTTATTGGTTGAGAAGGATGCATGTTACCACTAGTGTAGAAGATATTTAGAGTTTCATTGAGGCTGGCGATGGAAAAGGGGAGCATGTATAAAGAGAGCCATTGCAAGAGAGGAGTTAAACTATAATAATGTTGGTAATTTTATTAACACAAAAACTATGGTTGACTAGTGTAATGAGAACATATGTCATGGTGGTCAATCAAATTATACTATTCATAGACATTTTTGGTTAATAAAGGAAAAAGACTTGGCAAACTATGAGGATTATATGACTCTAACAGGTTCAAGTGAGCTCCACTCATTTTGTAGCTCAAATACATGTTCTTAGATTATTCATACATGACACTTCACGTGCTTTTATTCTACATGCATGTACTTTGCTTGGAATGAGTGTGAGTCATAAGAGTGGGTGGATGACTAGAGTTTCAAACCTCTAGCTCCAATGAACACTTATCAGGTTCCACTAGCATTGCAGCTTACTGACATGACATCCTCACATGAATTTTACCATATATTCGATCTAGTATAGACAAGTAGAAGATTAATATTTATGTACTACTTATTCTCATAATATATCTTCATAATGTCATTAAAATTTGATTTTTATGATGCAGGCCATGTTTTTGTAGTTATTGCAGATGAGGACAATAAAGAGGGAATATATTACTACTTATGTCGATGTGTAGATGAAAAGAAAAAATTGACTTCCTAGTTGTAGATGGAGAAAACATTGATTATCCCACTAGGTCTATGGTAGTCGCTAAAATTTGGCTTCAATGATATCCTATTAAAAAATTCAAATGTATGGTTGTTTGAAGACTTTGAAACTCACAAGAAGATTCTACACTATTCAAATTTGGTTCTTGTAATGAATATTCAATTGTAAAAATATCATGGGAGGCTAAGAAACAAGAATCTATAGAAAGGTCGTGAGTTAGACCATGAAGCTATTATTGATACTATCAAGATTAGAGTAGATCCAAGTGGTTCATTAGATTGAAATGCATAAGTATGTTGACTAGTAAAATGTATATGTAATTAATTTTACCAAATGTTTTTGATTTTGTAGGTAGTACATGCATAAATTTTATCTTTAATTAACTACTAACATTTTTTTTAGGTTAGTGGTGCCAAATCAGCTTCCAACTTCATGTGGTTGACACCGTCAATAAAGAATTTGAAATTGAAGCTAAGAGAAGCTTAGTAAAAGTACTTGGCATTTTTGGACTCTTGAACAATTGCTCATGACAAGTTTATTTCTCCTTATAGCCTTCCAAACACATTTTTTTCCAGTGTTTTCATGCTCCAAAATAGTAGTGAAAATGTAATTATGGGTGGAAGTATGTGTCATAATTTTTGGAACATGTGTAATTTTCATATGTAGACACATTCAAAGTGGTGGATTTGCACCTACCAGTCCCAGAGGAAAAGTTACTAGTTGGAGGTCAAGAAGTTATCTCTTCACTACCAAATATTTGCATTTTAGGACCCTTTACTACAAATTCTACCATATATTACTATTATAGGTACTTCAAGCTATATTCGGGGTGTAATCATAGGAATTTTCCATGCACACAAAGGATCTTACGATTCCTTCATATGACTATAGTTTTTGTTTTATACATGCTTAAAGTTAGACTAAAAATCAACATCTTTCTTGTATTGGGAAGGGCATTCTTGAGCCCATAATGGGTGGTGGGTTTGTCATCTAGGCCAGATGGGAGGCCAAAAACCTAGCCTTGGACATGATTTTCCCCTTTAGATGTGTTGGCAGTGCCATTATTCAGCCAACAAGCATCAAAAATTGAGTTTTCAGACCGTAGCTTTAACTTTGATAACATTTATTGTTAGTGTTTCCATGCTCTAAAATAGTAGTGAAAATGCACTTATAGGTGGAAGTGGGTGTCACATTAGTTTAAAAACATGTAATTTTTATATATAGATGTGTTCAAAGTGGTGTATTTACACCTTCTGATCTCATAGGCAAACTTACTAGTTGGAGGTCAAGAAGTTGTCTCTTCACTACCAAAAATTTGCATTTTAGGACCCTTTACTACAACTTCTACCATGGATTGATATTTGAGGTGATTTAGAATAGATTCAAGGTGAAATTAGAGAGATTTTCCATGCACACAAGGGATCTTATGGTTCCTTCATACAACTTACATCTTTCTTGTATTGGGAAGGGCGTTCTTGAGCCCATAATAGGTGGTGGGTTTGTCATCTAGGCCATATGAGAGGCCAAGAACCTGGTCGTAGATTTTATTCACCCCTCTAGACATGTTGGAAATGCCATTTTTAGCCAACAAGCACCAAAAATTAAGTTCTTGGATCACAACTTCAACTTTGACAACATTTATTGTCAGTGTTTTCATGCTCTGAAATAGTAGTGAAAATGCACTTGTGGGTGGAAGTGGGTGTCACAATTATTGGAATGTGTGTAATTTTCCTATACATATATATATATATGTTTGAAGTGGTGTATTTTCACCTGTCAATCTCGAAGGCAAAGTTATTAGTTGGAGGTCAAGAAGTTGTCTCTTCAATGCTAAAAAGTTGCATTTTAGAACCCTTTTTTGCAACTTCTACCATAGATTGTAATTAGAGGTGATTTAAACTAGATTCAAGGTGTAATTAGAGGAATTTACCATGCAAACTAGAGATCTTATAGTTCCTGCATATGGATTAAAATTTTGGTTTTATGCATGCCTGAAGTTAGGCTTAAAATCAACATCTTTCTTATATTGGGAAGGGAATTCTTGAGCTCAGAATGGGTGGTGGGTTTGTCATCTGGGCCAGATGGGAGGTTAAGGACCTAGTCCTAGCCATTATTCACCCCTTTATAAGTGTTGGTAGTGCCTAGTTTTAGACAATAAGCACAAAAAATTGATTTCTCAGATTATAGCTTCAATTACGACATCATTTATTATTAGTGTTTCCATGCTCTAGAACAATAGTGAAAATGCACTTATGAGTGGAAGTGGGTGTCAAAGTTATTGGAAAACATATAATTTGCCTATATATATGTGCTCAAAGTGGTGGATTTTCACTTTCCAGTCCTGGAGGCAAAGTTGCTAGTTAGTGGTTAAGAAGTTATCTCTTCACTGCCAAAAAATTGCATATTAAGACCCTTTACTATAACTTCTACCATGAATTACTCTTAGAGGTGATTTAGACTATATTTAGGGTACAATTAGAGGATTTTACCATGTACGCAAAGGATATTATGGTTCCTCTATATGACTTATAGTTTTGGTTTTATGCATGCCTAAAGTTAGTCTAAAAATCAACATCTTTCTTGTATTGGGAAGGGCATTCTTGAGCCTCAAATAGGTGGTGGGTTTGTCATCTAGGCTAGATGAGATGCCAAGAACCTGATCTTAGATGTTATTCTCCCCTTCAAAAATGTTGTAAATTCTAGTTCTTAGCCAACAAGCACCGAAAATTGAGTTCTTATATCATAGCTTCAACTTTGATAACATTTATTGTTAGTGTTTATGTGCTCTAGAATAGTAGTGAAAATGCACTTGCAGGTGGAAGTGGGTGTCACAATTGTTGTAACATGTGTAATTTTACTATATAGACATGATAAAAGTAGTGGATTTTCACCTGTTGATCCTGAAGGTAAAGTTTTTAGTTAGAGGCCAAGAAGTTGTCTCTTCACTACCAAAAAGTTGCATTTAGGACACTTTATTACAACTTCTATCATGGATTACTCTTAGAGGTGATTCAGACTAGATTCATGGTGTAATTATAGGAATTTTACATGTACAAAAGGGATCTTATGGTTCCTCCATATGAAATATAGTTTTGGTTTTATGTATGCCTGAAGTTAGGCTTACATCTTTCTTGTATTGGGAAGGGTGTTCTTGAGCCCAGAATGGGTGGTGGGTTTGTCATCTAGGCCAGATGGGAGGTCAAAAACCTAGTCCTAGATGTTATTCACCCCTTTGAAAGTATTGGTAGTGCTATTTTTAAGCTAATAAGCACCAAAAATTGATTTCTCAGATTGTAGCTTCAACTTTGACAACATTTATTATCAGTGTATCTATGCTCCAAAATAGTAGTGAAAATTCACTTACAAGTGGAAGTGGGTGTCATGATTGTTGGAACACATGTAATTTACCTATATAAACATTATCAAAGTGGTGGATTTGCACCTACCAGTCTTGGAGGTAAAGTTTCTAGTTGGAGGTCAAGAAGTTGTCTCTTCACTACCAAAAATTTACATTTTAAGACCCTTTACTACAACTTTTACCATGGATTGATCTTAAAGATTATTTAGAATAGATTCAAGGAAAAATTAGAGAAATTTCACATGCACATAAAGGATCTTATGGTTCCTCCATACGACTTACAATTTTGGTTTTATGTATGTTTGAAGTTAGGCTAAAAATCAACATGTTTCTTGTATTGGGAAGGGAGTTCTTGAGCCTAGAATGGGTGGTGGTTTTGTCATCCAGGCTAGATGAGAGGTCAATAACCTAGTCCTAGATGTTATTTTACCCTTTGGACATGTTGATAGTGCTAGGTTTTAGCCAACAAGCACTAAAAATTGAGTTCTTAGATTTAGACCTAAAATCAAGTTGTCATGCCCTTAATCGACCATATTAGGTCAAGGAGTGGAAAGATAGATCAATTATAAAAATCCACAAAATTTGTACCCAAAAACCCTCTTTTTACACAATATATAAATTTAACATAATTAAATGACAATTATGATAACTAAATGTATGGCTTCCCTACTTCAAGTGTTGAAGGTGGTTATGAGGTTGGGGCAAGTCTTGGGAGGAGATATGACCAAACGTCAGTCACAAAGAAGCCTAAAACCATAGTGGGACAAGTTTATAATAGAGTGTAGTTGTTAGGCCTAATATTTAAAGCTAACAAGGGGAAATAAGTGGATAATTTATAAGAGTGGATGCCTAAGCTTGTGAGAACTGTTGTTTAATATTGAAATAAGTATTCTATGTGTGAGAGTGGGGTTAAGAGTGAGCAATAAGGTCACAGGGGAAAAATAATATTTAATAACATGAATTAGGAATACTAGGCCTTATATTAATACTTGGGAAAAAGTGGTAAATAGGTAAAATAAAGACTTAGGGCTTTCAATGAAGGTTAGTTGGCATGCTTGAGGATACAATAGGAGGTTGGAATCTATTATATTTGACTCTGAGTGTATATAGATAAGCATCAAGTCATAAATTAAATTGAAAATAGTTAGAATGATGAGTTTTATACTTATCCTAAATTATATAAATCACAAAAAAAATCAAAATAGGATGATGACTCATTTGTGAAATTTGACCAAGAAGACATGTGTCACTAACTTTTACCAAATTGGACCTACAGACCAAAATATGTCAGATCTAATCATGAAATTTGGCGGAGAGGATAATTATGACCTAATATACCCATTAAATATATTTTTATGGATTTTTGATAATGTAAAATATTCACTATTTTAGTACAGTCAACCCTATGTCAAATCACAGTTAACATTGGAGCATACCTTACAAAAATTGGTTAGTTTGGGGCATCTACAGGTTGAATCAAAGCATGAAATTTGGTATGAATGGTATAGATGACCTAAAAAAACCTAAAATTCCATAATAAATATATTATAAATAGTTAAATATCATGTTTTTTTGACATAGTCTTCTTGCAGTCAAGAAGGCAACCATTGGAGATTTCTAGATGTTTTGTCAATTTTAGATGCTAGGAAGAATTTTACACCTTGGAGAGATCTTAAAACCATATAATATGATGTTTTAAACCTATATTTTACTATATAAGTGATAAAATTAATGTTTTTCACGCAAAAAATTGAATAAAGACAAGTTTTGGCATGAAGGAAGCATGCAGGCAGCTCAAGGTAAATTATGGTAAAAAGGGTCTATAGGATAAAGTACATATCTAAATGACTTTAAAATTGATAAAATTTGTATTAATGAACTAATATAAAAATATATCATCTTGGGAAGGTAATATAATAAGTGGAAGTGCTATCTAGTTTGTCATAGTCCCCTCCATGCCTCATAATGATCACTATTCATACATGCATAATTTTTGGAGTTTTAAGATGTGTTTGATGGTTAAAATATTAGATAAGTATTTAAAAAGTATGATAATATGGTTTTAAAACTCTTAAAAAAATTTCAAGAGTGTTCACACTTCAAACCTCATGATATCCCCACAAGCAGGCTCAAATCCCCATAAGTAGTCTCAAAGGCATAAGGGCAAAGTTAGTTTTTGATCATTATAAAGGTGTTATGAGATGTTTTATATGTCATGAGTATATTTTCAATAAAATAATATTAGTGGGAAGGTCAAATTGGTCCTTTGGAGAGTATGTATGGGGCATGGGAAACACTAGATTATCAAGCTTCAAGCATTTTCAAGAGATTTAACCATGGGAATTTAATGAAACTTTGTAATATTACTCCCCTATACATATACAAGGTGAATAAAAAGGTTTTAACTTGATATTTTATGTATGTATATTGATTCTAGGACTAAGGGTTTGGAATAAGGATAATTAGGCCTAAATGAGGGTAGGCTAATGAAGGAAGTGATAGTTAAAAAGTGGAGTTTGGTTATTGAATTTGACATAGACATGAAAAAGAATAGAATGTACCTATAAATACCCTTATAATCTCTTGAGTAATCATAAATTTTTTTTACAAGGAAAATTATAGTAAAAAATTGCTACAAGCCTTGAGAGAACATTGTGTCCAAAAGGTGTGGAATGAAAGTATGCTATTGTTTGAGTATTTAAAAGGAGTTATACCAAGTATGTTATGATAATATAAGATAATATGTGATAAATTGTTGAGATCTTGAAACACAGACCAAGATTTAGTCCCTGAAACCCAAGGAAGGTGCCTAGGAAGAAACTAGAAAGAGATTGAGAGGAAATTTGTGAATGAGACATGAATGGAATGAGGTAAAGGATGTATGGATAGAGATCAATTCCATCAAAGAGGTACTACTAAGAGTACAAGGAATAATTTCTAGGTGTAAGAAGTTAAATTAAGTCCAAAGATTCAAAAGAGGAGCGAGCTTATGAAAGATGATTCAAATCAAACTATAGCAAGTGAATGTCATCAATTGGGTTTAGAACTAGCTAATGATGTTCTTGTAGACTTCTCCTCCATACCTCTACATAAACATGCAAACATAATTCACATAAAATTATTGATATTATTAATTTATTATAAGGGTATGATGTTAAACATTATCCTAACAAGTTATTCTCAATTTCATAACAATTGTAATCCTTAAAAATACTTCAAAACTAATCATTTATAATACTCTGAATACAAGTGATTCAAACAAGATTTACTTCATTGGTTTTCTTAAATGTTCATGTACAAAATAAGAATGCCATGTATGAATTCCATATATAGGAATATAATATCAATAATACATGCACATCCATATAGGCTTACAAAAAATTACATCATGTCTAACAACATAGTATCTAATGTCAGGTGAATACATCATATATACATGTACAATACTAAAAGTGCATACATTGCCATATAGGCATACAAAAAATTACATCATCTACAACATCCTAATAATCAAATAGTCTTCCTCTCTTTGCCTTCTTCAAAGAAGACTCTCCTTGGGATGCTCTACTTGTAGATGGAGATATCCTGAATGCCTTAGATTACTCCAAGGTTCAACTATAAATACTACGCTCATAGATCGCTTACAACTGAACCTATTCAAATACAAAAATTATTATAAAATTATAAAGTATGCATGAAATCAAGTTAATAAACTCATATTTTAAACTATAATAAAAAATAATTTAAACATGCACTTACCGCAATCTCATGGTCCTCCTCAATTTGCCGTTGATACTTGACTGGGTCAGTGCCATGTTTAGCTGCATGAACATGCATGCCAAATGATGAAGAAACATGAGGAGATATAATATTAATAATCTAAATTAGACTATAAAATTTCATATGATAACCCTACATACATAATACATTCATGCATATAAGTTATATTTGCCAAAGTATATAGTAAAATTATTAAAACAAAAGTACTAAATTATAATTCAAAATTATAAGTGAATATACATACCTTAGGAAGTGCCTATGTAGATGAAATTACAATGGAAATTCCTGTATCTATCTTGAATCACAATGATGGAGGATTTTCCACCCTAGTCATTAGCTAAATAAATAACCTAATAATTAATAACTTGGGTAATTCATTGATTAAACAAGTTGATAACAAACTTAGTCTTGCATACAGTCCAAGATTCAACTATAGTCCAAGAATTTGAATAATTTTGTATAAATTTATATGGAAGGTTAAATAAGGAAAACATAAGAATTTTGAGAATAATCTTTTTAGGAATCTAATTGGTCAAGAAGTGGTAAAATCTTATTTATCCACAGTCCTTATTATTGGAAAATATATAGTTTGTAAACTAAGAAATTTTGTGCCTTGTGTTTAGTCTTATAAATTGTTATGAATTATAAAGAGTTTAAACAAGAATTTTTAATTATAATATAAAGGGTGATATCATCTTGATATATTTTTATAGTTCTTTGACATTGCAAGATGAAACAATCCTTGAGTGCCCTGTTTGCTAAAGGGCAGCATACAGTCAAAAGACGGAGTTATATTATGTTGAAAATAGTTTGGGATTCCATTAAGATTGTAAGGGGTATAAGATATTAAATGGAAGTGTATATAATTACATATTATTTCTTAAATATATTGAGATTTGAAGGAAATACAAAGTAACCCTATTCCCTATTTTCTTGTGTACATAGGTGGGGTTATAAACTGAGAGCTTTGAGTTGAATTGATTATGGGATTTTGAAACTTGATATTTGAATGATAAATTTGTATAGGGTCAGTATAGACCCAATAAAAAATGTTTGAGGTTTTGAAACCCACTAAGATAAAATTTATCCCCTTTAGTGTGCTCTTGGCCCTGGTAATGGCCTAAAAACCCCAATTCTAGGGTTTAGTGTATAAAATGAGATTTAACAATTGAAAAATTCCAAAAAATTATAATATTAAATTATTTGATGTCTTCTCACTAATGAAGGTGGTTTCAATCTTGTCAAGTATGAAAAAGTACATAAATGAGGTTGTGATCTAGTGTTAGGCCTAGAGAAAGGTTAAGGGAGAAAGGGTGATATAGAAATAGGAGGATTTGTACAAAGAAGGGCATCAAAAAATGATTGATTTAGATGAAAGAGCCAAATGGTTATCTAAAAAGGTTAATAAATTATAGATAAAGTGTTTACATGTTTCATACTAAGGAGGTTTGCACAAATAGAGGGCTAATTAGTGAGAGGCCTAAAGAAGGAAGAACAATTTTACTTGAGAGTTATATCAGAGGGTTAATGTGGGAGTTTTATGGTAAAAATGGGTCCTTAAATATGTAATTAGTTTCTGGTGAAGATCTCTTAGATGCTTCCAACAAGGAGCTTTACCCAAAAACAGGGTTAGTAGAAGGTAAAGCTAGAAAGGTGTATGTGAGGGGTAAGTAGACAAATAGTTTAAGTTAGTGACATGACCAAGGATGTAAAGAGAGTGTGAAGGATTTATTTGACTAA
>JARHVA010009132.1:312500-362286 GCA_037957365.1 Torreya grandis
AATCATATTGCTTGTTTTGTCATGATATTAGACCCAGGTTGATGCATGATCAAGTGATAAGATCATAGATCAAAGTTTTGGCTTGTGTTAAAGTCTAGATTCGTCTATTTTTCAAGCCATGTTATGTTCATGAAAGAATTTAAAGATTATTCTTTAGTAAAAATAATTTCTTTCATATATTTCTCCTCTTAAAGCCTAGATATTTTAGATCTGATTATTTTATTAAAATTTCAAGCTTATTTTCATATCATAGATCTACTTGGGTGTCTTGAACAGACTATAAATTCTTATTTAAAAATTAAAAATCATAAAAACATTCTCTATATTATCTAATGATTTTTGTGAATATTTTTGAAGCTCTCTAGTTGTAGAGCTAAGCAAATATAAGCATTTCAAAGTAAGACCAGTTTTTAGCACCATTTTTGAGTCTACTGAAGGCCCAAATATCATAAAATCAATAAATAATTATTTTTTAAAGTTTTTACATCTTGAAATATATTTATAAATGCTATATCTATGTTTTTTGTCCTACTAACACTCTTGCAAAAGTCTCTAAAGCTATCAGTTGAAAATGTGGGAGTTCAAGTCATCTTAGGGTGCCATTTTTTAGCATTAAAAAACTAAAAATGAGTAAAATTAATGTTTTTCGATATTAAATCTCTATTTTGATCACTCCATCTACTTAGTTTTACCTTTTCAAGTAATTTTTACCTTTACTTCACCTGATTTGGATCCCTATAGTTGATTTTGATTTTTGTCTCTCCTTCAAAGCATCTTTATATAGTCTATGAGAGGTAGAAATTTTTAAAAAATTATTTTAGAGCCTCTACATCTAGTTTTCAATCTTTTGAAGGTTGGATTTTTATTTTTAAAGCTTACCAAAACCTTTTTAGACCCTGTAAACCCTTGTCTAAGCTTAGTTTAATTTTTTTCATCCTCCAATTGCATCCTTGTACGGCTAGTATGGCCCCTAGATGAAATAAAAATCATAAAAAAATGTTTTGCTAGTCTTTTTTTGATCCATGAAGGTCCTGACCGATTAGTTTTGATATTTAAGGAGATTAGAAAATTTCTAGACTTTAAAATGGTCATTCTATGCTCCTTTTAATTTTTCTCTCTCCTTATGGGTGCCATAGTATGCCATAGTAACAACAAAATATAAAAGAATCTTTTTGTAGTCTTTAAAATCTAGATCTGGGTCTCCCAATAGCATTGGAGGGCATTTTCAAGGCATTTGGCACTTTACTTCATCCAAAATGGTCATCTAGAGCTTGTTCTATCCTCCCCTGCTCTCCATCTGAGCCATACTTCTACATGCAGTTGTGCAGCTAGAAAATAATGGGTATATCTAATGTTTGGGGGAAGTATTTTAAAAAAAGTTTTTATTTAATACTTTATTTTCTAAATATGCTATAGAAACCACCTGGTTATTTTATTTTTTTTCAAATTAAAATATTTACATGTATTGAATTATTTATTATAAATATTTTATTCTATTTTATTTTTTAATAAAAACATCAAAATTAATTAAATACTTTTAAATCATGTACCTTGCATGTGAAGTTTTGTATTGAATAAAGGGAAGTTGACTAGTATTTTTTGAAAAATATTTGTAGATCCAAAGTAATTAATAAAATCCCCATCCCAATATATATTTTGGTGAAATATAGTTTTTTTTTTAAAAAAAAAAAATAACTAGTTTAAATGATCTTTTGTTAGCCATCCAATCTCTCACATGTGAAGCCTGTAACACTTTCGATACATTCAACACCCTTGACTTGTCATATTATTTGTCAAGGATGGTCATGTGACTAGTCAATCTTTAGGTTTTTGCACCTTCAAGATGCATTGGAATGGTCTTTTGTTTGATTTAAATCTTTCTAATATGACTTTTAGTGTATAATTTATCTTTGTAACACTTGTGACTTTTGCCCTTATTATGGTTATTTATGTTTTTTAAAATATTTTGCAATCAATTAAGTGGTTAGTGTTATTTATTCTCTATAATGTTTATTTTTATTACAAAATCAAGTATAAAACACGTTAAAAATTTGATTTCTAAACTTTTTTTATCACTTTAGTATAAAATGCAAACTTGTAGTGTCGAATTTAAAAGGAAGAAGAAATATTCATGACTCAAATTATAATATGAATTATTCCTAATAAGATATGTAATGCTTGGTTAACTTAGTATCAAATTATTAGTGAATTTATTATATACGCATCACATAACTCATTGGTTAAATTTAATATGCTTAATTGCAAGCTAATGCATACTCCTATTGAAGGTTATGTTAAAGCTTGATCTAAAAACTATGTGCGATAAAGCTAACCCCTATTTAAAAACATCTTGTTGGTAGTTTGATTTATATAACCATTACTATGATATATAATTCATAAGATGTGGGTGTTCCTTCTGTATTCATGTAGGAACCATACTTTGATCATTAAAAATTAGTAAAGTATATACTTCGGTATATAAAAGGAACTGTAAACTTTGGTTTATATTATTATTCTTTTGATTATTCTCATTTATTTGGTTATTATAATGTTAACCATACCATGATGAGTCTACTTCTGGATATGTATTTATTTTTGGTGTAGGTGCTATCACTTGGAGCACTTCATGTGAAAGTTGTTAAACAAACCTTGTGACTATGAAGGATGATAGAAGAATGTCATGTGGAAGTTCTTCATTATATCAACCTTCTTGGTGATAGTCAAATTGGTTTAGATTTGATAAAAAATACAATGAAACACCAATGTACTAAAGCCTATTGAATTTTATTTAATCTTGGGCCTATCAAATTTTCCATTGAGGGGGAGTGTGCATGACAATGTCACTTCTTAATAGTCATGTGGGTCATGTGTTTCCTTCTATCTCTCTTTACTTCTTATTGTAAAGCATTATAGTATATCACTTTATGTGATTTCGGTAAAATTCTTATAGAATTCTACATTATACCCAATCCATAGTATAATGGAGGTCATTATGTTATAAAAAAATCCAATATACTTGGTTGATTATTCATGAGAAATTGTGGGATGTATTCTCAATGTGGGATGTAGTCTCACGATCATACTAGCCTAAACTCACTCTAAATGGTTCAGGGTAACATAGTGTAAATCATTTAAAGGTGCCTATAGGGACATAGTGCAAAACCTTGAGGTGTCTATGGGTGTATAGTTTAATTCTTTTAAAGGTGACTATGTGACTATGGTTATATATTGTAATACCTTTTAGGCATCTATAGTTGTATAGTGTAACTTCTTTAAAGTTGACTATGTGATTGCAGGTACATAGTATAATACCTTTTGGTATTTATAGTTAAATATTGTAGTACCTTTGGGGAACTATGTTTACATAACATAATTCATTTAAATGTGACTATGACATGATGAACGATATTTCTTTCAATTATTACCTCCTAAAACTCATCATGTAAATAGTTCATGGAGTGTAACTTCATTATGTTGTTACCTCCTGAAACTCATCATGTCGATGTTTGTTGTTATAAAGGTTATTATGGCATGTATTATCACTTAACATTAAGGGAGAGTATTGGAACAATCAATGGTTTAGTGATGTTATTTATGTACCATTAATACATTAAACTATATTAGTTAAATAACAATATATTTTATTATTTATCATGAGTTTATCCTCATGTAAATAAATAATAAAATATATTAATAATTTTTGGAGAGGTTGGACCCATTAATGTGGTGGTGTCACATTATAATGGTCAGATTATCTTGCCCATATAATAAAGAGTTTATATTGTAAGTTGTAATGAAAAAGAGTGAGAAAAAAAATCTTGTATTGGGCACATTTTATTTCTCAAATAATGAATAATATTGATAGGTTTTTTTACCTCTTCATAAGGTTTTCCCATAGTATATCTAGTGTTTCATAGTGAATATATTTTCTATTGGTCTCACATATAGATCCAGTGTTCATATGTAATTGTATTGCTTATTTTTTCATAGTATAAGCAATACGATTGCATACAAACACTGGATCTAGATTTGAGACCAATGGAAAATACATTCACTATGAAACACCAGATATACTATGAAAAAATTTAATAAATAGGTAAAAAAATCCACCAAGATTCTTAATTATTTGAGAAATAGAATGTACCCAAAATAAACTTTTTTTTCTCACTTTTTTCATTACATCTTACAATATAAACTCTTTATGATATAGGAAAGGTAATATGACCATTATAATGTGACATTTTTAAATCACCATATTAATGGGTCCAACCTCTCCAAATATCATTTAATATATTTTATTATTTATTTATATGAGAATAAATTCTTGATAAATAATAAAATATATTATTATTTAACCAATATAATTTAATATATTAATGGTATATAAATAAAACCACTTAACTATTGATTGTTCTAATACTCTCCCTTAATGTTAATTGGGGATACATGTCATAATCACATTTATAACAATAAATTTTTACTCCATGAATCATCCACATGATGAGTTTTAGGAGGTAACAATATAATAAACTTACACTCCATGAACCATCCACATGATGAGTTTTAAGAGGTAATAATTGAAGGAAACATCTTTCATCATGTCATAGTCACTTTTAAAGTAATTATGCTATGTAAACATAGTCACCCAAAGGTATTAAACTATTTAACTATAGATACCCAAAGGTATTACACTATGTAACTACAATAACATAGTCACCTGTAAAGAAATTGCACTATTCAAATATAGATACCCAAAGGTATTACACTAGGTAACCACAATCACATAGTCACCTTTAAAAGAATTACACTATACACCCATAGACACCAAAATGTTTTGAACTATATACCCATAGGCACCTTTAAAGGAATTACACTATGTTACTCTAAACCACTTAGAGTGAGTTTAGGCTAGAATGATCATGAGACTACATCCCATAATGTTTCATGAATAATAAACCAAACATATTGGAATATTTTATAACATAAGGACCCCCATGCTACTATGTGTAGGATACAATGTAGACTTCCATAATAAGTTTAATAAAATCACATAAAGTGATATATTACAATGTTTTACAATGAAAATAAGTAAAGAGAGATATAAAGAAAAACACAAACCACACGACAGTTAAGAAGTGACATTATCATGCACACTCCCCCTCAATGATAACTTCGATAGACCCACGATTGAATGAACTTAAATAGGCTTTAGTTAGTTTTTATTTCATTGTATTTTTCACCAAATCTATATAACTTTGACTATCACCAAAAAACTTGGTATAATGAGAAACTTCCACATGACGTTCTTCTATCATCCTTCATATCCATAAGGCTTCTTTATCAAATTTCACATGAAGTTCTCCAAGTGATAACACCTATGCCAAAAATAAACACATCTCAAGATGTAGACTCATTATAGTATGGTTAGCATTACAATAACCAAATAAATTATTATAATCAAAGGAAGAATAATATGAACTAAAGTTTATAGTACCTTTTATATACCAAAGTACCTGCTTTGCTAATTTTGAATGATCCAAGTATGGATCCTACATGAATTTGGAAGAAACACCCACATCTTATGAAATATATATCCTAGTAATGGTTAGATAAATCAAACCAATAATAAGATGTTTGTAAATAGGGGTTAGCTTTATCACACATAGTTTTTGGATCAAGCTTCAACACAACCTTCAATAATAGTTATGTAATATTGCAATCAAACATGATAAATTTAAAAAGTGAGTTATGTGATGCACATATAATAAATTTACTAATAATTTGATACTAAGTTAACCAAATATTACATATCTTATTAGGAATAAATCATATTATAATTTGATTCATGAATATTTTTTCTTCCTTTTAAAGTTGACACTACAAGTTTGCATTTTATTCTAAACTAAAAAAAAGGCTTAGAAAGAAAATTTCTTAACATGTTTTATACTTAATTTTGTAATAAAAACAATTATTTTAGTGAATAAACAACACTAGCCACTTAATTGATTGCAAAATATTTGAAAAATCACAAATAATTGTAACAAGGGTGAAAGTCATAAGTGTCACAAAGATAACATATAGACTAAAATTCATAATAAAAAACTCCAAATCAAATAAAAGACCATTCCAATGTATTCTAAAGGTGCAATAACCTAAAGATTGACTAGTCACATGATCACCTTCAATGAAAAATAGGACAAATCAAAGGTGTTGCAGACTTCACATGTGAGAGATTGGAGGGATAACAAAAGATCATTTAAACTAATTATTTTTAAACAAAATAAATTATATTTGATATAAATATATATTGAGATGGAGATTTGATTTAAGGACCTTGGATCTATAAATATTTTCTAAAATATACTAGTCAACCTCCCTTTGTTCGATACAAGACTTCACATGCAAGGTACATGATTTAAAAGTATTTAATTAATTATGACTTTTTTTATTAAAAAATAAAATAGAATTAAATATTTAAAATAAATAATTCAATGCATGCAAATATTTTAATTTGAAAAAAAATTAAAATAACTAGGTGGGCTCCACAGCTTATGTGAAAAATAAAATATTAAATAAAAACTTTATTTTTTAAAAACCTTCCCCCAAACATTAGATATACCCATTATTTTGTAGTAACACAACTATAGGCAGAAGTATGGCACAAGTGGAGAGCATGGAAGGATAAAACATTCTCCAAATGACCATTTTGGATGAAGTAAAGTGTCAAAACACCTTGAAAGTGCTCTCCAATGCTACTGGGAGATCCAACTCTGAGTTTTAAAGACTAAAAATGATATTTTTATTTTATAATGCTGCTATGGCATACTTGGTGCCCACAAGGAGAGAGAAAAATTTAAAGGAGCATCGAATTACCATTTTAAGGTCTAAAATTTTGTCAATCTCCTTAAAATCTCAAACATAAGTGGTTATAACCTTCACAGATTAGAAAAAGATTGACAAAACATTTTTTCTAATATTTGTTTCATTTAGGGGCTATACTAGCCATAGAAGGACACCAATGGAAGATGAAAAAAATTAAATTGAGCTTATACAAGGGTTTACAGGGTCTAAAAAGGTTTTGTCAAGCTTTAAAACTAAAATTCCAACCTTCAAAAGACTAAAATCCATATGCAAAGGCTCTAAAATAATTTTTAATTTTTTTTACACCTCTCATAAGCTATACAAAGATGTTTGGGAGAAGAGACAAATCAAAATCAGTTATAGGGGTTCAAATTAGATGAAGTAAAGGTTAAAAATGCTTGAAAAATGTAAAACTAAGTAGATGGAGTGACCAAAATAGAGATTTAATACCCAAAAACAATTTTTTTACTCATTTTTAGCTTTTTTATGCTAAAAAATGACATCCCAAGCTGACTTGAGATCCCATATCTTAAACTGGTAGCTTGGACTTTTGCAAGAGTGTTAACAGGCCAAAAAATAAAGATCTAGCATTTATAAATATATTTCAAGGTGTAAAAACTTTTAAAATGAAATCTTTACTCATTTTATGATATTTAGGCTTTCAATAGACCCAAAAATGGTGCCCAAGATTGGTCTTGCTTTGAAAATGCTTCTATTTGCTCATATTTGCAACTAGAGAGCTTCAAAGATCATTAGACAATATAGAGAAAAAATTATTATTTTTAATTCTTAAAGAAGAATTTATAGCCCATTCAAGACACCTAGAGAGATTTATGTTATGAAAATAAGCTTGAAATTTGATAAAATGCTTAGATAAAAAATATCTAAGCTCTAAGAGGAGAAATAAATGAAAGAACTTACTTTCACTAAAGAATAATTTTTAAATTTTTTCATAAACATACCATGGATTGAAAATGGATGAATCTAAGCTTGAAAATAAGTAAAAAATCTAATCTATGATCTTACCACTTGGTCACACATCAACCTGGCTCTAATATCATGACAAAATAAGTAATACGATTGCATGCAAATATTGGATCTAAATGTGAGACCAATAACAAAGACATTCACTATGAAACACCAGATATATCATGGAAAAACCTCATGAAGAGGTAAAAAACCCACCAAGATTATTCATTATTTGAGAAACAAAATGTACCCAACACAAGCTTTCTTTTCTCACTTTTTTTCATTACATCCTACAATATAATTTTTTTATTATATAGGCAAGGTAATCTGACCATTATAATGTGACATTTTCCAATAACTAAATTAATATGTCCAACCACTCTTAAGGTTATTTAATACATTTTATTACTTATTTACACAAGGATAAACTCATGATAAATAATAAAATATATTATTATTTAACCAATATAATTTAATGTATTAAAGGTACATAAATAACACCACTTAACCATTGATTATTCTAACATTCTCCCTTAATGTTAAATGGGGATACATGCAATAATCACTTTTATAACAATGGATTTATGCTCCATAAACCATCCACATGATGAGTTTTAGGAGGTAATAACATAATGAACTTACACTCCATGAACCATCCACACGATGAGTTTTAGGAGGTAATAATTGAAGGAAACATCCTTCATTATTTCATAGTCACCTTTAATAGAATTATGCTATATAAACATAGTCACCCAAAGGTATTACACTATTTAACTATAGATACCCAAAGGTATTACTCTATGTAACTGCAATCACATAGTCATGTTTAAATGAATTACACTATACAACTATAGATACCAAAAGGTATTACATTATGTAACCATAGTCACATAGTCACCTTTAAAGGAATTACACTATACACCCATAAACACTTAAAGATTTTGCACTATATCCCCATAGGCACCTTTATATAAATTAAACTATGTTATCCTAAACCACTTAGAGTGAGTTTTGGCTAGCATGATCATGAGACTACATCCCATGGTGAGAATACATCCCAAAATTTCTCATGAATAATCAACTAAGCATATTAGATTCTTTTATAACAAAAGGACCTCCATGCTAGTATGTGTTGGGTATAATGTAAATTTCCATAAGAAGAATACCAAAATCACATTAAGTGATATATTACAATTTTTTACAATGAGAATAAGTAAAGAGAGATAGAAGGAAACACACAACCCACATGGCCATTAAGAAGTGACATTATCATACATCCATCCATTTACCTTGTTAAATGACCTACATGCTCAACCTGCTATTCCACCAACTACGTGTTTTAATTGCATACCTGCAACTTTTTCCCTAGAGTGTAACTTCATTTCTATAGAGATCCTAAAAACATTAGAGGCTACCTCATTCAGTTTATGTAGTGTGCATAAAATCCACATCAACAAAAACAAAGTTGGTGCTAGAAGGAGGGAATACTTTTGTATTTTATAAATATTATTGGTTAGTCACTATGTAGATTTGCATTGGAGATTCCTAGAAGAGTAACAACGTCTAAGGTCTAAGCTAGCCTTTGGTTTCACCTTTGTTAAATCATAGGAGACCTAAACTGGTATTGATCATCCCTAAGATACACCAAGTCAGGACACCTTCCCCATTGAGAAACATCCTGCTCATCAACCATCCTATGGATTAGCCTTGGTTAGTCAGATATTCTATTGCCATTCTTAGATACCAACATGATTCACCAAGGAATTGGTATAAATACTTGTTTATGTTTCCCCCCTCAAGTGGGAGAATGACAGAGGAGCATATTCAATCTTTTAAGGTTGTTATGAGATTAATGAGTGTCACCCATGAGGATGTTACATGTATACTTTTCCCATTCACTCTACATGATTTTATTTATGATTGGTATCTTAACTTGAAATAAAATTCCATCACCTCATGTAATACATGCCAAAATAATTTCCTTGCATAATTTTAGAAAGTTACTAATCCAAATTCGGTGTATCATAATTTCACCAGTATGAAGAGGGATCTGAATGAGTTAATTTGGCCTTTAATGCAAGATTTTAAAGTATAAACACTTGGCTAAATATTGAATACAAACCAGAATCAATTCTAGCACTTGAGATGTATAAGAATGCTTTAGATCCCATAATTGTAGTGTTTTTATGGAGATCCACCACCACCAATACTTTGGCCTTGGCATATGAATAATCTATCAATATTGAAAAGAAACTCAATCCTTAGATGTCAGTGGGCCAAACATTCAATAAAGGGTTTCCATCTTTAAATCTAATTCTGGATGCTAATCAAAATGTCCATGCATTCAATCAAAATAAACTATACAATCTAACTCCCATGACATAATAAGCGATAAATTAGAATTATAGTTTCTTGAATAATTAGGCACAAATGACAGGCCATCAACAAAACTAGTAAAATTAACAACTAATTCATTCCAACATAGCAGTCTCTTAGGGTGTAGACTACACTGAGGATAAATTTGATTCTATATAAATAATGGTCTAAAAGCTAAGCAATGACTTTTTGCGTATGCAAAGAAGAATGGGCAATGCCACTAATTAGAACAATAACCAATGTTTTGGTTTTCCAAGATATAACAAGAACTTCAATAGACCCACCAATAACATATAACAATAATAGTCCACTAAGCTACCATTAATCAATATCATGGAGATAAATTTTCCTAATTGGTGTAGAGTTCATAACACATCATAGCATGGGGAATTGGACTATGTGGAGTTCTGTGCAACATTTAAAATTTTCCAAAGGAAAATGGTTAGACAAAATTTAATGATGAATCCCCCTCATCTCCCTCATGAATCTGGCCATCAATTAAAACTATGGTTTTTGAAACTTACGAGTTTCCCTTACCCGATGAAGATAATAATGTTCTAGAAGATAATTTTGATGAAGTACAATCATTTTAGTAGTTCATTAAGAAAAATTATAATCTGAGGAATAGACAGCCTCTCATCACCTTTACTCCTCATAATAATATAGTTATTCCCCCAAATCCTAAAGTTAATAATAATCCTCCCCCATAAAAGGGAATGATCGGCCTCAACATAAAGAATAATAGATTAGGGGAGGATATGAAAAAAAAAAAGATAATATTACTCTCCATGAATTGGCATAAATCACTGAACAAAAGGAGCTCTTATAGAAGTCTATCATATGAAAGTCTATTCTAAAAAAGGCCAAAATGGACAACATAAATGTCATATATAATATTAAGCCTAAGGTTCCATATTTCTTACTAACCATCTAAGCATTTGGAAAAAAAATACACAACTATTTGGTAGATTATGGACCTTAAACCACTATGATGCCAACCTTTATTTGCCAAAAGCTTAGTTTAACCCCAAGTCCATCCAAACAGACTATTTTATAATTGGATAAAATAGTAGTACCCATGATATGATAACTTAATGATGTACACATCTAAGTTGCATCATAACCTCATATGTAGATGAATATCAACATACTAGTAGTATATATTTTTGAAGAGTGTAGGCTACTATTGATAAAAAATTAGTCAAAGATGTTTAATGGATATCTTTCCACAAACTTCTCTCATATTTGGCTATCATAAAGAGGCATTTCCAACCAAATTAGAATTTATTGGGAGACAAAAATTCAACCTATTAAAAAGTAAAATACTACTAATGAAGAAGTTACAAATCTCTTGGTCTTGGAATATATACATTTACTAAAAAACATGAAGCACAGGAAGAAGTACATGACCCTTCCCAATTATGGACCCTTTATTTTAACAAAGTAATATCCAAGAAAGGATTGAGTGTGGGTATTGATTTGGTTAATACACAAGAGAAGAAGTACCTCGCAACATATAGGCTCCAATTTTCATGCACTAATAACAGAGCAGAGTATGAAGACCTTATTTTGGGAATGTAGTTTGCTTTAAAAAAAAGTCAAAGAATTGTTGATATATGGATACTTAGAATTGGTGATCAACTAGGTAAAAAATAATTACCAATTCAAGTTGTCATACTTAAATAGATACAAACACATAGCTTTGGGATTTAATCAAGTCATTTGAGGCTTTCAACATAGTGGCTATTCCAAGAGAATAAAATCAGGGTGTTAACTCACTGACCACTTTAGCAGCACATTTGACACCCCTATAAGAGTTAAAAGTGCATAAGTTCTCTATTGATTTGGTACTTTATCTATCAGTACCAAAAAATATTGATAATTTTCAAGTGTTTGATGATGATCAATAGATTGTCCAATTTCTGACCAATTCAAGATAATTCGAGTCCTAAATAACCAAATAATCAAGAAATAAGCCATTTATTCCATGATGAATTGGGTGAAGAAGAGATCATCCAACTGAAAGAAAATTATCTCCCACTAGGGATGTTTCCCTTGAAAATATCATTCGACACAAATTCCCAAGCCTGATAACAAAGGTAGCCTAAAGCTAATGAGTCTGAGTTTAGCTTAGATAATTTGGGTGATGAAATAAACTTACATCTTGTCCATATCAGTTTAGGATTCACTCTAGAGGAGAGACAAAGGGTCAAGGACTTGAAAATTAGATATAAATACATAATTTCATGGACATATGATGATTTAAAGATCTTTAATCCTAGGAAAATTACCCATACAATCCCACTCAAGCCAGATCATAAGCCATTCAAGAAGAGACAGAGGTTAGTTAATCCCATTTTGGAACCATTGATCTAGAAGGAGGTAGAGAAGATGGTATATACCAAGATAATATTTCCTAGTAGGCATTCAAATTATGTGGCTATTCTAGTTCCATTCAACAAAAGAATGGCAAAATTAGGTTGTGTGTCAATTTAAGGAACCTTAACAAAACTTATGAAAAAGATAACTATCCTCTACCCTCATTAGATGAGGTGATATAGATAGTGAGTGGTTATGGAATGATTTATTTCTTAGATGTTTTTTTAGGATATAATCAAGTGTTGGTTAAATTAGAGGATATAATGAAAATTGCATTTACCAAAAAATGGGAAACTTATGCATATGAGTAGATGCCATTTGGCATAATCAATGCAGGAAATACTTTTAAAAGAGCCATGGATCATGAATTCTAAGGGATAATAGGAAATGCATAATCATATAAATGGATGAACTCACCATTTTATCAAATAATAGGGCTGATCACATAGAACATCTATAGTCCATCTTTGAAAGATGCAAGAAATTTGGTATCTCACTAAACCCCAAAAAGAGCATATTTAGCCTTACTGAAGGCAAGTTGTTGGGTGATATTCTCACCAAATATGGGATGGCCATTGACCCAAATCAAGTTTAGGGAATTTCCAAAATAAATTTCCTAAATAGAATAAGGGATTTTAAGTCCTTCTTTGGTAAGATTAATTTCATAATAAAATTAAACAGGATTTGCATAAAATGTCAGACCTCTGAATGTAATGATTAAATAAAACACTAAAATGCAATGGAAAAATGAAGCCAAAAGGTCTTTCCAAGTCATTAAAAATGCTATATCATAGGCCCCAATATTGGTAAGCCTAAATTATACTAAGGACTTCTTATTATATTCATTATCTTCATAACATACAATCGTTATTTTACTCACATAAAATAAAGAAGAGAGGGAACATCCTATTGCTTTCATGAGCATGAACTTAAAATATATAGAGCTTAAATATTGTCTGATTGACAAATAGATATTTTCCATAGTCAAATTGGTAATTAAGTTCAAACACTACATTCATAGAAACAAGACCATTGTTATTATAATAGACCCTATTTTCAAGCTTATGTTAGGATAACATGAGTTGGGAGAGCATAGAGGAAAATTAATGATGAAGTTTCAAGAGTTTGACATTGAGATCAAACCTGGTAAGATCATCAGAGGATAAGGTATTATTCAATTGATCACTAAACTAGACCCATGTATCACCATTGAAGAAGTTTGCAAAGCAAAAAATTCTTGAGGAGAATGGTATTAAGATATCAAACAATTCCTACTCACTGGAACATGTCCCTAGGAACTCAAAAGAAATATTTAAGGCTCAAAATTGTTCATTATATGATCGAGAAGGGAATTATCTATAGGAAGAACTATGAAGGCATCTATTTGAGATGTGTATCATGTGATGAAGCCTAGTAGATTCTAGAAAACCCACATAAAATGATTGGTAGTGAACATCCATATGGAAATACTATAACCCATAGAATCCTTAGAATGGGTATTACTAGCCAATAGTCTTTGAGGACACACATTCCCATGTAAGGATGTGACAAAAATGTCAGGTTTTGGTGATAAGAGGTACATGCAACAATGCCACTGTAGCTCATTTGTGAGGGTACACTATTTTTAAAATGGGGTTTATACTTCATTGGTGATATCAACCCAAAATCTTTAGATAGGCAAAAATTCCATGTTCCTCGCTACAAATTATTGCAACAAATGGATTGAAGCAACAATCACCAATAATTTAAGAGCATAAGATGTGATGGAATTTGAGGTTCATATCATGAGTAGGTTTGGTACTCCTATTTCATTGGTTTATGATAATGGGATAAAATTCCAATCAATTAAATTTACATAATGGGCCCATGATAATCAGATCACCATTAGATCATCTTCCAATCCCTACCCATAAGGGAATGTATCATCTAAATCAACTAACAAGAAACTCATTGATGCTATCAATAAATTGGTTACATATAAACCCAAAGAGTGGTATATATTACTTAAATATGCACTTTGGGAAGATCAAACTGGGTACAAGTAGTCTCCTAAATCCTCACCATATATTCTAGTCTATGGGATGCATCCAATATTCCTAATCATGCTTAAGTTGCCAACATATCAGTTCATGTAGGAATACATAAAAACAAATGAGAGTAAAGAATATAGATTGCTAAATATCATAAAAATGGAAGACTCTAGTACTAAATCTCTATATAACTTTAGAAGGCATTAAGATATAGTCAAAATATTATTTGATAAAAGAGCAAAATCTAAAGCGTTTAGTATATCTAACTTGGTGCTTCTATGGGAAAAAAATCATGAAAATAAAGGATATTATGACAAGTTCACCCCATTATGGATAATACCCTATCATATCTTTAAGATATTAGGTAAAAATTATTTCCATTTGAAGGACCTCCAAGGTAACGAATTGACATATCTAATTAATGGATAGTTTTTAAAGCACTACTTCATGGCTGCTCCATCTGAAGATATATTTGAGTAACAACAAATGTTCTAGTAGAGGTAGGGGTAGGATATATTTACTTTATTAGTTAGTTTCTTGATTTCAATAATTTGTTTTTATTAGAGTAGTTTGCACTTTATATATTAATCATTCTCACTTTTTGCATTTTATTTTACTTAGTCTAGTCTCTCACTTTTTTTATGTAATTTCCTGCTTACTAGTATAGTTTTTTCCTTTTGGTTCCATGGAAATCTGATTGATTAATCTTGGTATAACTAAAAAACAACCTATTTGAGTGGTGTATCAAATTTATGTTTTGAATTCAACTTGAATAATTGGGTATTACACTTTGTACATCAATATTCCTAATCTAGGTAAGCAATGAGAGAGTTAACCATGACAATGTTATATAAAGGGAATGATTCTATCAGGTATATAAAAGTTACCCCCATAGCTCCATGCAAATTTAGAAATATTTTCTCATATATTTTGATCAAATGCACATTAAATACTAATACTTGTGTGAGATAATAACCATTGATATGGGTAAAGTTGACAATAACCAAATCTGTTGAACATTATCATTGCTTAAGGAGAGTTTGTTAATCATTGTCATTGACTTTGAGCTTTGATACTTGATGTTATCATTGATTTCAAAGGTCATAATAAAGATTCATGGTTCTTTCAATGATGTCAATATAATATAATTAATGTCAAAATGTTCTTATGCAAATACCTAGTTAAGTAAGCCTTGAGATATTTATATGAGTTTTATTGCCAGCATAGTGAGTGTTGTTGTTATGATGAGAGAATGTTATTTGAAAAATGTTATAATATTACTTTGAGTGACATATTTGAGAAGTATCATATTTGAGTACAAGTTAGTAAAGTAAGTTTAAATCATCTTGTAATGTTTTATCTATACCTTCTGAGATCATATTTATAGGTGGCAAGATGAAATGAGTGAGCTCTGAAGAAGAAGTAGTGTGCTCCAAAGTTCTATGTAAGTAGTTTTGAAGATGCTCTAAATGAGATAAAAAGATGTGAATGCTCTGATTAAGAATACTTGGAATAATAACTCACAATACTTGAGCATGAGAGAGATTGTTTGAGGTTGTATCTGAGGTATTGAGGACCTTATAAATAATTAAAAGGTCAGCTCTAAAGATCTATGTATGTGTCTCTAAAGATGTTATGAAGGTCCCAATCAAGCTGTAAAGATCTGTATGTGGCTCCAAATATGTTATGTTGAAGTTGAAAGGAAGAGTGAGTGTATGAGGTTTCTTGAAAATACATAGGATACATTGAAATATATGTGAGTTCCAAGGTGAAGGCTATAGAGTGGCTACAAGGTCAGATACAAGGCTTAATAAGACTTGTAGGTCAAGGCTTAGAAAACAAGAAGAGAAATGATGTCTAGATGAAATAACAAGATCAATTTACATGACATGGGTGAGTGAGATAACATTAGAAAAGGTGATTTAATTTTTTTTAAGTATGTGCATGAATTTTTAGGACTTGGTTTGCAAAGAAAAGTCTTGAAAAGTGTTTCAAGGTTTCTTGAGTGCACAAAATGAAGAGATGTCTACCCTAGAAGGTTTTATTAGTGCTCATTGACATGTGAAAATTTTACATGAGAAAATAATTTGTTCATGGTAGATGAGGAAAGTTTATATCTCAAATTTCCAAGCATTGGTTTCTAGAAAGAGGAGCTAAGTTTTATGAATGATCATTAAGACTAAAAGTTAGTCTAAACCCTCATAAGACCCTAGCTATGACTCAATATTGAATATATTATTCAAAAGAGATTAAAATGGTTTTATATGATAATAAAAGTGTTTGGGGTTTGAATCCAACTCTCCCAGTCATCTCTAGGTGTGATTGGTCTTTAGGTAAGTAAGCATACCATATAGAAAAGTACTTATCTTCCAAATAATTACTATAAAAGATAGAGTTAACTGAATCAATAGTGATAAGTGGATTAAGATAAAAGTGTGATAATTTTAGTCAATTTTCATGAAGATTTATAGATATATTCCATATCTCAGATATGTGAAGTCGGTGATCAAAGTTGGCCAATCATTGAACAAGACCTAGTAGTGTAGACAATGAAGAAATCAAATAGAAGAGAGAATATGATTTCTAATGTGTTTTCATGGAGTGATTCATTAAACTACATGATTATGTTTTTTAGGTATTGAATGATCTATCCATTCTTTAAAAAATATTATAAGTTAGTGTAAGTGGTTGAAACATTGAATCCAAAATGGCTTATCTAGTTGAGTAGAGCTTATGAGAAAGAAAGTCAAAATATTGGTCTATAAGGCCAATAGTTTTCATTAGATCTCATGATATGATTGATTGAGGTTTATATGAGGATGATGTAAGATATTTTACATACATTTAAATCCCTTTAATATATTTAATCATGTGTCAAACGTTCATATTTTCTTGACTATGTTTTGGTGTCAGTTGGCAGTTCTGAGTGAACATCATGCATATAAGTGTTTGTGCTTATTTACCTTGAGTTGAAGCATAAAATGAAGTCAGTGATGATATTAAGGCCATCATGTTTATAAATATATAATTTTTTACCATGATTGTTTGTCAATATTAAGTATATGCCTCATTTGTTTAAGACAAAGTTTTTTAATATATGCAGGCCTTTTATAAGCAGTGATTTGATAAAGGTTTCAAGTGGTAACTTGACCTAAAAGGTATTGTAAAACTAAAGTAAACTTTGATAATGGATATTGTAATAGATTATGATTTGTTATTGACATGTGATGTGTTTTGATAAGCTTAAATAAATATCAAAGTGTAACATGTTGTTAAGAAGGCCTATTAGGTTTCCATAAACCTAAAAGAGGAGTAATGGCTAATTGATGTATGATCAACCTATTATAGTGATTAATTCATAACTAAGGCATGATATTTTAATATTATTTAACCATTTCATGGACAAACTAAGTGATTTTAATGTATATGTGACCTAGAAGTAGATGATCAAATGACTTGTATAAAATAAAGGTAGTTAGGCCTATTTCAGTATGCTTAAAGGAAGCGAAGAGGGGATGCTAAGAGGGTTCTTAGAGAGAATGAGAAAAACAAGATAAGCAAATGATATAGATAATTTGTGAGTAGAATGAGGTCATGTGGACCAAGAAATATATCATGATTATATAATATAGGTTTTGCAAAAGAGGATCAAAATTAGAAGACTTAATCAAGCCATGAAGAGGGATAGTTGAGTGAAGGAGCCTAAAGATCAGTTTGAAAAGGAATAAAGAGAGAAAAGAGCTAAAAGAGTAAATTATCATCTATTTTAGAATCAATAAAGAATTTTTAAGGTGATCAAATAATTAGGTGGTTGAGTTAGTGCTGAGTCATCTAAGAGGTTGGATCCTCTTTGCAAGTTAGAGTTTCCTAAAGCCAAGTGGGTGCCTATTAAATTAGGGGTTCGTGCTCCTTACTTATTTGGTTCTTAGATAAAGACTATTAAATTGGTGCTTGATAGATTAGGGTTGGCAGTCCAATTTAAGTGGGTGCTCAACTGAAGATTGATGTTTGTCTTATAGGACTATAGCCTATTTTCTTCATTGGTGGGTTTTATACCCTAAGAAGGTTTTCCATGTATATGGTGTGTTCATGTGTTTCATGATATCATGTTTTGATGTTTATGTTTGTTGTGATATACATACTTGATTAGAATGGTTCATGTATGGTTAAGTAGAATTGAATGAATTTTTTTGAAGACTAATTCACCCCCACTCTCAATCATCTTGTTTCCAATAAAATATTACCTACTCTAGCTCATGGTGGTTACCTTTTATTTTATTTCATTTGTAAAAAAGAGAGAGAAAGAAAAGAAAGAATAATCCAAAAGTCTAAATGAAAATAAAAAAGGATTTAAATCCTAAATGATGAAATAAGATCAATGTATCACACATCATCAAAAAAATATGACGGAAGTGAGGAAGAGTTATCAAAGGCATCTCTTTGAGGGATATGGATGCTTGGATGGTAGCATAGCAATGCCTGAGCTCCCCAATTTTTTTTTGAATTAACACTAAATCAGAAGGAAACCTACAACTCATCTTGTGTCTTTGATAAAATCCTTTGACAAGGAGTAAAGAATTTCACTTTGACACAGTGGTCCAAGGTATGAGTTAAGTAAGTACATTGTATGAAGTTACTAAGAGTCCCTTTCATGTTTTTAATATAGTAATTTATTTTAAAACATAGTTCATGGTTGATATTGGAATTTTAAAACCATATATTTGAGGTTCTTGAAAACTCAGGAGTATCCATTTGTGTGAGTTACCATTTATTTTATTCAACACACCCCACCTTACCTTATTAAAAGAAAAGTGGGGATCCAGTTGTTTTTAGAAATCTTATTCATTATAAGGATGTACATGCATGTTTAGCCTATTTATTATCTTTATAAGTTTATGGGTTTTAGAAGTAAATCACTTTTGTTGCATTTATTTATCTATTACAACCCATTTTCACTAAAATAACATTGTTGAAATAATCTATTAATGAAAAATTTGGGAAGCTTATAATGTATGATAGGTCTTCAAAATTTTTAGTATTTGGATTTACTTATTCAAAATTATCAACATTTTAAAACTTATCATTTTGGGACTTGACAACTTGGTCTTTGGGAGAATCATTCAAGAACTTTTATTGTTGGAAAATTTAGTCATAATCTTTTCTTCAGAATTTTCCTTCAAAAATTTACCCATCGATTTTATTTCTTCAAGATTTTCTATTCAAGACTTTATCATCATTAAATTTTATTTGAATCTTCTTATTCAACAAGTTTTGTTCAGGACTTTGGTCTTTAGAATTTTTACTATTTGGGTCTTTTCATTCGATACTTTCATCTTCAAAAACTTTCCTTGACAAATCTTATTAGAAGACAATCTTAGTCTTGAAAAAAAGTGTGTAGAGTTTTGGATTTTAGGAAAGGTTTCATGAATCTTCCCAAAGAATAATTTGATCTTTGGGGTATTTCATTTGGAGACATTAGATCATGATAATAAAATAGTTCTATGCAAATGCAAATACTAATGACTAACTAAAGTACACATAGATAGGTCTCAAAAAAGGTATCACCATGTTACCCCTTCTAATGAGTAAGTATCATATGTGGCATGTTCACTAGGCTAAGGTACTCAAGTTAAAATTAAATGAACACAACACGATTGGAGATGTTGGTGGTTAATGGTGCATGAACTGAGATTTAATGCTAAAATGATATAACATAAAGATGATAACCAACTTCATGTTCATTGATTGTTAATGATCTCAAGTGAATATTTCCCTCTAAGAATTCAAACCGTAGTTACCTTTGATCAAGTTGTAATTTGTATAGAAGAGTGTCAAACCATAAATACAAGGAGCCAAATTTTGTTAGCACTATGAACTAACAATGTCATCTTCATCTAGAATATACAAGGGAACCTAAGTATTGTCTATATTTTTTTATCAAATATTCAATTAAGTATATGGATACAATATTTGATGCCTCTGTGTTCGATGGTATCTACATTAACTACTTGGATCTCTAAGAGGTTGTAAAAGGCTTCAACACATTCAACTATGAGGAAGACATCTCTCTAGAAGAATGATAGCTAGTAACTAACTTACTTCACCTCAAGCATTAAGGACTTTACTATGTTAATACTAAACCTGAGGTCATGCTATGCATCAACCTGTTACATTTATTATTCTTTGAAGGAAGGATTGTTGATGGAAGATTCCTCCACCACATCAATCACAAAACCATCATGGCCTACATATTAGGGGAAACATTTCAAAGGTATTTATGCTTTCCATATTGGATGCCACATTTGATTTACATAGGGTAAGCCTATGGAATAAAATCAACACTAAAATGAAGATAGTGAACAAATTGCTTCTCCCTAGAGATACCTTTTCACTCAAAGAGAAGGACCCTATACCTATCACTAGATTTAGAATGGGAATTTACATTGGTATGACACTATTGAACTACATGTATGGTCACCCAAGCATCCACTTCCTTCACTTGGAATAGGTACTATTGTTTAACCTATTGCTAACCTCATAACTCACCTCTACATTGGAAGATATCATCAATGCCCGATTACATGAGATGATACTACATAAAGATAAGAGGCCCCAAGGGGTTAATTTAAACATGATTTCATACCTTTTTGATGATATCATGGGTACTATTTACATACACAATGGGTTACTCTAGAACCCAAATATCTAATATATCAAAAATAATATTTGTGATGTATATTCATTTGTGCATATTTATGCATATACCAAAAATATATTAAGGATTGTGGGGGACTTGTATCCCCAGGTTTAGAGGGAAATTAGAGGAACCCATGCCTAGAGTATATAAAATTATCACTAAATAACTCATGTCAAATGGTGACTATTGGTTATATCTATATTACAGTGTGATAATGTTTATTGGACATAGGGTTGATCCTCTACACCTCCCAAAATACATCCTTGACAAGTTAGACGAGTAAGAAATTACTTATTAATTATGGAAGGGGATCAATGAGGACCTTAGTAGAAGCAATAAGAGCACATCCTAGGCTCTCATCTCATTATTTTGAGGATATGTTACACCTTCCATAGACATTTTATGGAAGCTAGTAATGCTAGGAAAGCCTATGCCTTGGCCACCTTTCCCTATAGAGATTGGCATCCCCATGGTAAGATAAAAAAATGTATTCATAATCTAAGAATTGAGTATAAGCATGATCCCTATGATCGTTATTTTATGTTTATCAATGCAAATGATAATTCCCAAGTCTTGAAAAGGGATAATATGACTAGATAAAATGAATATTTACTTAAGGTAATCCAAGAAAAACTTTCTATCATAATTGAACAAGCACAATATAGGATCCCAACACCAAGAGGATGGATTTTTTTAGATTTTTGAAACAACAGAGCTCCCCATCAACCACATGATCAAAGTTAAGACCCCTAGAATCCACTCACCATGATGATGGCTATAAATTAAGAATAGGGTGAAGTGGAAACTTCAGCTACTACAATATGAATAGAAGAGGAGACTTCTCAAGTTTAAGCAACCACAGTGGAATTAAGGGAAGAAAAAAACAAAAATAAGAAAGAGAAAGTTCAAGGTAAATATATCTCTTGTAAAGGAATAGGAGCCTATCTATATATACTCCTTTAACTCAAAATACCTCACACACGTTTTTGTATCCTTGACAACCATAATATTTAATGTGGAAGTCCCTATTTCTACCCAATAAGTGGATCCTCCTTCGACTAGAAAAACAAATATATGATAAAAAAGGAAGTCTAAGAAAAAACTCCTTAGGTACAGTTTGCAAAGAGACCAAATAAACATACATAACCCTTGATTGAATCTAAGCCAATAGATGAAGAACAAAAAGAGGAACTACAACAGGCTAAAGTCTTAAGCTTGCAAGAATTGAAAGGAAAGGCATCCCTTGGGAGTGACAAATTAGGTAAGGGTTTACTTCCTACTGATCCCTTAGGCCACCCTTCCATCACCACATTGCCATTTATTACTTTTTTCCCTATTTTGTCACTACCTTCATCTATAATTATCTCCCTACATATTGATGCAACCATTCCTTTGGTTGCTACCTCTACTACTACTATGACCAACAAATGCAACACTCTATTTCTAGTATCCTCTACTTAGCTGAATTCACCCATGATTTCCTTAGAATTAATTTAGACCATGAAAATGGTAGTGACCAATAAAATTTCAAGGAAGAATCCTATCTACACTATTCACCTAATGACACTTTTATAGAATGTCGACTAGTCAAAGATAATATGGCCTTCCATGATAAATGTATCTCCTGAGATTGAGCCTTCAAAGGATACCTAGATAGAGGCATAGCTAGTAGACCCAACATAATTGGCACTTATAGACTCGACCAAAGAATTAGAAGCTTCATCTTTCTAGAGGATAAACCTAAAGATTATTGAGCTACTAACTATGAGTTCATTATTTTACAAGTCTACTGGCTTAGTGTAAAGGGTAAAGAAAAGAAAAATAGAGGACATTATTGGGTGAAGTTTGATTATGGAGGAAAGAGAAGAAGTATTTTTTATTAAAAAAGAGACAATATAGAATAATGGGTTAGTCCCCTTACATTGAAGGCTTTAGGTCCTATATGGAGACCCATAATGGAACCTTGCTAGAACTTCATGAGGGAACTGAGCAGGTGAGGAAATACCTCGAACAAGAATTAGAAATCATTAGATAAAAACATGCCATCCATGTTCCCTCAAAAATTGAATGGGATGTTCAAAATCTATCCTTAAGATGTATGGCATACTAGACACTATTATCTCCTTGATGACATAATTGGCTCATCATTTAACTAAAATGGCCAAATTATTCACAACTTTAAAAGAAGATGAGAACAAATTGATTTTTTTGTTTTATACACCAAATATAAGGATTTCAACCATCTTGACTTAGTGTCACCCTTGGAAGCATAAAATGTATTAAATTTATTGGTCATTTAGACCTAGAAAGTAAGGGATTAGAGGATATCTACTCAGGTCTTAGTCTCAAGAATAACTGAACATGAGAGGCAAGAACAACAAATTTTGAATGAATTAGAGTTGGAGAATGCATAGGATGATAATGAAAGGTTGGTGGTGAGGTCTATTTTTGATCAATTGCTTCAAAAAGACTTATTTAAGTTCAAGTAGAGTTTTTAGGGGTTAAATTTCAAAGAGATTGAGGTTAATTTGGGTTCTTTTAGGAATAAATTCATAGAAGTGGAGATCTTTTAGATAGGATTTAGAACCATAAAAGATGAACATGTGAGATTAATAACACATGTTAACAAGGTGAACAAACCATCTCTTTTTGATATGAGCATAATAAGATCACAATATCTCGAGGCAAAGAAGAAATATGGATCCACACCATATGCTAGTTTAGCCAATGTGTCAGTTTTAACATCGCCTCCATCTACTAATTTATCTACATAGACTCTAGTTGTGAGCAAATCATAGTTATTTTAATATCAAATTTTTATGTAATTTGGCATATAATATTCATTCAAATGAACTATAGCTATTTATGCTTCATGCATACATGTTATAGTTAACTAAAGTATTTTCTAACATGCACACATTGCATGATTGTATAAAAACAAAGTTGTAATTTATGAGTTGTAACATGTAGTTTTGCATTAAATTAGAACTTAAGTTATATTTATTCTAAGATGTAATATAAATATTTAATAAACTTGGAGGATGAGGTGAACCCTTCCCCAAGTCTTTAAATACATGTAAAACACTCATTCAAAGGGTTGGAGTTTTGATCAATACAGGAAAAAAATCAAGTGATTGATTTTCATGCAATTGTATTGGTTGTTTCTCCTCCTTTTTCTATGTTGTTAAGATTTTAGCTTCTTTTTTTGTGTCAATTAAGTAATTTTTAAGTGTGTAAAATCTATGGATAATCTTTGTTTTTATCATTGATGTATAATAATCATATATGTGCAAAAATTATTGAAAGTTAATAAATTTCATTGATTTTAAGTAATCGGTTTAGACTGCATTAATATTATAAGGTGTGCATGAGTGTCTCCCTCTAGTATAGTATTATAGGTGTGTGTTGTGGCTACTCTAGATACCTTCCTAGTCTGAGATATAATATCTCAAATAAGGGTGTGCAATATCAAATCTAAAGAGAGAAACCTTTAGCTAAGACCACTAAGTTTCCTATACCTAATTTCCCTAGACTACTTAACAATGTTTGTTCATGAGTGTGTAATAACTACAAATGGAAAAAATTAGTTTTGGAAATACTCATCCACTAAGGAAACACCCTTAAAAGTGTCACTTTGAGAACATAGTACCTTGTTTTTTGCCTTACTTTTCCCTCTTGTTTTTTTGAGTTTACTTTGAGATCTACCTGTCATAGAGTAATTCTCTACCCAACCAACTCACCTAGTGTATACTTCTTTTAAATTTCACACATCCATCTATTTACTTGGTTAAATGACCTATATTATCAACTTGATATTCCACCAATTGGTTGTTGTAACCACATACCTGCAACTTGTGACCTTGAGTGGAACTTCAATTCCATAGAGATCCTAAAATGTTAGAGGCTACCTCGTTTAATTTATGTGGTGTGCATAAAATCCACATCAACGAGATATATTTACATTTTTAATTCTACACACATATAATTGTGACATTGCTAGTGGAGACATTAAAGATTTTTCATCTAATTTAAATTTTGTGTTTAGAGATTTTTTTCGTGTTTGATTTATATTTGATACAATGGTGTTCCTTTGAATACTATTACTTGTTTTATTGAAATTATGTTACAATTAGGTTCTTTTAAATACTATTACTTGCCTGATTGAAAAATATTTTTAATAAAATATAATGATGGCATTCCATGTTCAATTTGATCTTGTTGCAATGATGTTATTTTGAATACTATTATCTGTTTGATTGGATATATGCTATATTGATATTATTTTAAATATTATTAATTTCTTAATTGAAAAATATTTTGAATAAAATATAATCATATAATTTCAAGTTTCTAAATTTAAATATTTATTTTCAAGATTCAATTTTTATTTTTAGAGAATTGTTGTGTTTGATTATATCTTGGTGCGCTGATGTTATTTTCAATATTTTTTCTTACCAAATTAATTTTTTAAAAATAAAACCCCATTGTTGTTTTGTTTTTCCATTATAAAAAATATTTATCCTTATACTTATATATTGTTTTTAATTGTGACTTACTACACTGAGATTAAAAACATTTTATTTATCTGGGATTTTTAATTCTTGTTCAATTTGGAAGAAATTTTTTCGTGTTGGGAATGGAAGAAATTTTATTTATATTTATAGGTATTACCAAATTTAGATTTCCAAGTAAGAAAATATTATTTTTTGATTCATGTTGTAGATAATTTTATCTTTCATTTAGTTTTGATTTGTTGAGAATTATAAAAACACATTTGGATATTAGATTATGGTTTACTTATCTGAACTCAAGAGTGCTTCATTATTTCATTCATTAGTTTGAATGGCTCCAAAATGTCAATTTTATTTTTACTTTGGGTATATCATAGTGAAAATTAGGTGATGTATGTTTAGATCAAAAAATATAAATCTTGTGTCAATATACATTAAAAACATGCAATTAAGTCTTGACAAATAAAAACATATGGAATATAAAATATATTACTAATAGATGAAAAACATAATTTGATTACAATAAATAATTTGTCATTTCCTTTGGATTATAATCAAATTGGAAATTTAATGGAATATTGTATTTTGATAAAAAAAAATGTTCACATAATTATGTGTGTGGCTAGACTATACGGGACCGCATACAATTATGAGTCGGTATTTAGAAAAATATAATAAAATTATTATTATTTTATTTTGTTGCTTGCATTAAATTAAGTTATAAAAACAAAATGAATTTGACTAAGCTATGTTGCATTATTTTAGATTTATATTTACTATATCAAATTATAAATTTATTTTTTATTTATTGTAGTAACATAAAAAAATTAGTAATGGAGGTATGGTGAGTGGAAAGAAGGAGAACATGAGTGGGAGAATTTTCTAAATCATGCATCTGAATGGGAGAAGGGACATGGGGATGGAGATGGGACCAGGGAGCATGATAATAGGGATGGTGACAAGGTCAGTCTTAGACTTCAGAAATAAGTCTTTAACATTCATAAGACAAAGGAAAAGGTATTTTGGAAGGATAACCCAATGCTTCTAAAAAAAAGGCATCTTGGTAGGTAAATAGGTGGCTAAACTAGATACAAGTAAGGCATCTTAGATCTCTAAACTCAAATATTTATCACAACATAAGAAGGAAATTCATCCTACTAAACAACTTGAGACTAGTAAGGATGGTAAATATATTCATATTAAAGTCTCTGAATCACTTATTAACCAAGATTCATCTAGAATGGACTAGGCACTGGTTGGAAAGTTTATGGGGGTAGACCCAACATTGACCTTTTTAGATCGTGGGCCATGGAAAAGTGGAAACCTCAAGGACATTTGTAAATTTTATCAATGGTGAGTGGGTTTTTAATGATCAAACTCAACAATTATGATTATTACATCCATATCTTAGTAGGAGGTCCTTGGTTCTTTGGAAGATTATGGCTCTTCCTAAGGAAATGACATCCATGTTTTGATCCAAAAATATAAAAAATTAACTTAATGCCCATTTGGGTTTATCTCCCTAGTATTTTAGTTGAACTATGGGAAGAGGATCTCTTCATCATCATAGCTAAGACTTCTAGGTATTTGATCTCTTTTTATCTACCAATAAAAGCCAAATCTAGATTCATTCATTCATGTTTCTATGTGAATAATTTTATAAATCAAGAGATTCCTTCATCAATGTTCTTACACACTCATTTTGGTGTTCCTACCCAAAAAATTAGTTTGAAAAATTAGTTTTGCTATGTGAAAAATTTCCCAAATTGGGTCAATATCTAAGGTTTATCCCATAGTTATCCACCATAAATTAGCTCAGATTAAACCTTCTTGGCATAGAAAAGGAGGTGTGACTTTTAAAGAAGAAGAAACGTAACACAATCCATAAGTAATTTTAGAACAAGGGATGAAAAAAGATATGGCCACACTTTTAAAAGAATAAAATGCCCTAGAAAAGGTGTTTCAAAAAGAATGTAAGTAATTTGAAGTAGAGAACAAGAAACATTTAGAGGGATTTAACACAAAAGATATAAGTAAAACTCATAGCTCAGATTTAGACCAAGTGATTAACTCACATGACTCTAATTTAATGGTCTCAAATATAGAAGAAAATGTAAAAGAGAATATAGCTAAATAAATTCCAAAATTTTCAAATCAGTTTGACTTCCTTGTATATATGGAAGAGAAATAGGGGTTATTTCAACCTCTTCATTATCAAATTGTCAAAGACTCAAGTCTGTAGTTACCCAAGGAAAAATTAAAGGCTGAAGAGATTAATTACCTTGTTTACTCATCCCCAAAGACTTCATAAAATGGTTCATTTGACTCCCAAGATATCATCTCAACCCCAATTCATAACATCAAAACCAAGTTTGCATCCTCTATTATAAACAAGAAAGTTACCATAGGGCCAAATTTTGTATGCCTCCTAAATCTAAGAAATATTCCAAAAAGAAGTGTTTAAAAGATCATAAATGTTAAAATTGTTGATGTATTTAAAACCATGATTTATTTTAAGGTAGGTAACCCTTCTCATTTTAGTTAATTATGTTTCTCTTTTCTTGTAATACTAGAGAAATGCATAGTTATTCCAAATAAAAAGTTTTTTGATATTTTAAAAGAAGTCACAAACCTCTTATTTTGCCCATTCAAGAATCTAAAGTTGATGAAGATTTTTTTGATTCTCATAAAAAGGCATATTAGAAGGATGTTAGTTCTATTTGTATTAATTTAGATGGAGTTTCTTGAGGCCTTATTACATTTTGGTATAGTAATAAATTGATTGGGGAGCCTTTTTTCAAATGACCTACTCATTTGGCTATCCTTTTCATTGATTTATTATATGTTAGGTAATGTATTATATTAAACATTTATGCCCTAACTCTTTTGTTGCTTGGAGAAAAGTTTGGGTGATTTAATATTTTTTTAAAAATACCTGTAAGGATTTTTTATGGATCGTGGTTAGAGATTTCAACTCTCCCCTTTATCTAGGTGACAAAAAAGGAGGTAATCAAGTTTTCTTAGATAGTATGGAGGACTTATCTCCTCTCATTATTGATATTGGTTTGATTGATGTGGAATTAAAAGGCTCTAAGTTTACTTGGAGTAATAGGAGATTGGGATAAAACATAATCCAATGCAGGCTTAATAAAGTTTTCATTTCTATGGATTGGTTGGATTAGAAATTTTTTCTTATAATGTATCTACCTCATGTAGGATTAAATCATAACCCCTTGGAATTGAAAATAGTTGATAATCTACTAAAGAGAATAGATATCCTTTTATAATAGAGCATATGTGTTTCACTCATCCTGAGATCCATGATAAAATGTTAGAATGGTGGTCCCCCATTGTGAATGATATGACCATGCTTTGGTTGACTACAAAAATGAAAAATGTCAAGGTTCAAATTAAACAATGGAATAAACAAGTTTTTGGAAATGTTCTCATTCAGAAAAATATAGTTTTATCACTTGAATCAAAAATAGAAAGTAATGGGTATGATGTAGACACACAAAATAAAGAAAAAAATCTCTCTCATTTACAAGTATCATATGATTACTTCTAGAGAGGAGAGTTTATGGAGACAAAAAACTAGAAATATATAGCTTAAGGAGGGGGATAGAAATACACATTTTTTACTTATGTCTTTTTTGAAGCATATAACACATAATTCAATCAAGGAAATAAATGATAGAGAAGGGAAAATAACTTATGATAAATACCTCATTAACTAAGAAAGTGTAAATTTTTTCAAACAATTTTTTAAAGATGATTTCAAAATAAATATTAGATATGATCAAGAATTTATCCATGTCATTCCAAAGTTGGTATACTAGGAAGATAATTCATCTCTTATTTTTGCCACATCTAATGCAAGTCTTAAAATATTATTTCCAAAATGAACTCTGATAAAGCTATAGGTCCTGATGGATTTCCAATAGCCTTATATCATAAATTTTGGGATATCATTGGGGATGATGTGGTTGATGTGGTTAATGAATTTATTGAATCTGCTCAGATGTTAAAATAATTCAATCACACTTTTATTGTTTTGATTCCTAAGAAGGAAGGGGATGTAATTTTTTTTGAATTTTTCCCTATTAGTATATGTAATTCCATCTATAAGATCATTATTAATATTTTATATTTAAGATTATAGCCTATTATGGAATCTATTATTAATGCTCAACAAGGTGGTTTTATCCTTGGAAGACAAATTCAAGACAGGATTATTGTAGTCTATTAATTTTTTCACTCAATGGATAAAAGTGAAAGTGTTGGAATGGTGATGAAATTTGACATGGTTATATCCTATGATAGATTAGATTGGAGTTTCTTAGATAGAATCATGAGATAGTTTTCCTTCCAAGACAAGTTCAAAAAAATTATAAGATGTTGCATATCTACTTGCATGTTTTTAATCTTTATGAATGGAGTGGCATAAGCTTATTCAAATGAATTAAATGATTTAGACAAGGGGTTCCATTATAACCTTTCCTTTTCATCATTTTGGTTGACTCTTTGAGCATATTTATATCGAATGTAGTGAGAATTGGCGAGTTAAAAGTTTTTAAGCCGTATAGAAATATGGATCTGGTGTCTCATTAGTAATTTTTAGATGATACCATTCTTATGGTAGAGGTATCTATTATGGAATCTAAAATTTTAAATCAAATTATGATCATGTAAAAACTAGCTTCAAACCAAAAAGTGAGTTTTGAAAGAAGTTATGTTTTCTTCTTCAACACGCCTTTTGGAAGGCATGCTAGAATAATTAAGATTTTGGGATTCCAAATGAATCAAACTCCTTCCTCTTATTTGGGAATGAATTTTTTTATAAGGAATTTTCCTCTTGAAACCTAAAATCCTCTAGTGGAAATATTTCAAATAAAGATGGATGGTTGTAAAGGGAAGCTTCTCTCTCTGGTGGGCAAACTCTTGCTTATCAAAAGTGTTTTTTTAGAGCCTTCTAGTTTATCTTCTTTCTATTTTTAATTTGCCTAAAATTATTGAAGATAAAATTGATAAAATTAAAATACATTTATAATGGATAGGAGTTAAAGAGAGGAATATAATCCATTTGGTGGCCTAGGAAAAGGTTTGCATGGCCAAAAACAAAGAAGGTATATGAATTTGAAGAGTAAATTGGATCAATAAATTTCTCTCAAAATTTGTTTGGATATTTATCAATATTAATAGTGATTTGGAAAATATTTTAAGATTAAAATACCTCAATGGAATATAACCCATTTTCCTTTTTGAAGATGATCATTTTGTTCATGGATCTTATTTTTAGAATTTTATAAATGCTAACAAAAATGCAATATCTTTTGGTTCTAAATGGAAACTAGGAAATGGATTTCATGTTAATTTTTGGGAGGACTCATGGATTATAGATTATCCCCTAAATACTTTGTAATTATGGTAGCACATAAATTCTCACATTAAAAATAAATATGAGAATCAGGTTTAGGACTATTGGTAGAATATAGAAGGATCAAGAACTTGGAAAAGTCTGAGCATTGACAATTTAGACTAGGAAGAAACTAGAATCTTGACTAACCTTAATAATTTGCTGATAATGCATCATTTAACATAAAATATCAAATGATATCATTTGATAGGGAAATATTCTATTGATGGTCATTACCAAGTCAAATCTAGGTACAATTTAGTGGTTAATATTCTAATAAATGATGTGAATTATGATAGATTGTGGGACAAGTTACTTATACCCAAAGTGAACTTTTTATTTTGGGTTATTGTGAAATATAAATTTTTAAATATGGATAATTTAATTAAAATAGGTTTTACTTTAATAAATAGGTGCCCTTTGAGTGAAAATGATAATGAAATAGTTTTCCATCCACTGATTGACTATCCATTCACCTTTGATGTATGGATTTTTTTCCATAACATATTTAAAGTCTTATGGGTATTCTCTCATTATTTTTTATAAATTTTTCAATATTTGGAGTGTCCTTTTCAAAATGATCTTTTGAAGAAAATGTGGAAGTTCTCTCTTCCTCATGTACTTTGGGGAATTTGGGGTGAAATAAGTGATAGAATTTTTAGGAATAAAAGGTGCCAAAGTATGGTATTAGTAAATAACATTTCTTTTGCCATTGTGGAAAATTCTAAATTTATGTATATTATCAAAGGTAAAAACTTGAAAATGTTTGAAAATCAACTAGCTTTAAATTGGCAAATTGATTCACTGTGTTTTGTTTTTTTTTTAATTTTTTTTTTAGGTAAATAAGTAGGTTTTACAAGGATCCTCAAACATAATAGTTAAAAAGGTATAAAATTAAAGAATATTAATCCCCAAGGGATGAAAAATAGACTATAACCAAAACAAAATGAAAATCAAACAAAAACCTATAACAGAAGGCCAAAAAAATAGAAGAGAAAGATGCAATTACTCAGGGGGCACAATGTCCTCTATGAGTTCATTATTGGGTGCTATTATATCTCAAAATTACACCCTATGAGAGGGTGATTCAAGGCATACATATTTTATATATGTAATTTTATTGACCCTAAGTTGTGGGTTATCTACAAGTGAGTCAATCCTCTATATTTTGGGCTAGCTCCAAAAACTACAACACCTAAACTAACGAACTACACTATGTGATTGACATGGGAAAAGGGAGAAATGGACACTAAAACTATAAATATAAATTAAAGGTGATTCACCAAACATGAAGTTCTTATCTTGTTGAATATGCACTATGAAACATTATATTACAATCTGATTATGCTTCTCCAAAATAGTCCTAATCACATTAGTATTTCAATATGAAGGTTTGAGAGGTTGAAAAGGTACTAGATGATCAAATAAGAGGTGATAGTATTAGAAAAAATAGTTTATTATTTATTTATATTATAAAATTGAATAAAACACTTAATATGACCTATGAGAGACACGATTTGCATAAAGAATGAACATGAAGGACAAATGCAAAAAATACAACACTATCACTAAGAACTCATCAATACCACATATCTAAATTCACTATTTTCAATAAGGAGACAAAATTCCATATTTAATTCATTTTTATAGGCGAGTACAAGACTCAATTTTTTTAGGGCTTCACCATAACCAATGTGAGGATAAATTATAAGGCCAAAAATCACTATTTTTAGAGAGAGAGAGAGAGAGAGAGAGAGAGAGAGAGAGAGAGAGAGAGAGAGAGAGAGAGAGAGAGAGAGAGAGAGAGAGAGAGAGAGAGAGAGAGAGAGAGAGAGAGAGAGAGAGAGAGAGAGAGAGAGAGAGGCATAGTAGAGAATAATGATGAGCCTTTAGACATCATGAAATCAATTATTATCTTTAAAAACCATAATAAAATCACAAAAAACTTATTTGAAGCATGTGTTAATCTAATCCTTAAGTAACTCTATGAAGTTGGTAAATATGAGAGGAGAAAGTACTCATTTAGCATCTTTGAAGTTCTAAAGATATCCCACCTCAACACAAAGGAGTTACATTAATGAAAAAATTATTCATAACTATCATGATCATCTTGAAACCTTCTTGACTCCTTGACATCTTAACTTGACACCTCCACACTCTTTCTATGCCAAAAGGCACCTTCTTAACTATGAAGTTAAAAAATAATTTGAAACTGCATTTGAGACTTTTGACACCTTTATTTTAGCTTGAAAGATGGAAATCATGCCTAAAACAAAATGTCAAAACATTCCTTAAACTAATATATCCTTTATACACATGCATTTCATTCCCTTACTTGCATCTCATGAAGTCTTCTTTTAATGATCAAATAGGCCAACTAGCAACTAGGCCTAGTTACTTGACATTTGTTACTTGGATGGAAATAAGAATTGAATATCACTCCTTTAATGGATGAGAAAAATGTGTATGAAGACCATTTTTTCCTCTAGTCTATCATGAATACCTTAGGATAACATAACTTTTACTTCTATTGATTAACTAGATAGCCATATTGTTCCTATATAGCCTATTCAAGACTGCCTTCCTTATAAATACCTAAAAAAGTGACTTTATGAATTATTGAGAGTATTTTTTAGTTTTGGGAGGTTGAAGTGCATATCACATAACCTACACTATGGCTCTTATTAATTCATTCATCTTTGCACCTTCATATCTTCATAAAAAACTTTTTAAAATGAAGCATTTACCTTCATTTTCTTATAGATAAGACTCCTTAACTTCCCCCAAGTGCTTATAACCCCATGAAACTATTATGTATATTTTTTGAGCTCATAAAGATGTTCTTCGAGTGACAAATGTGTATTTTTGTGCATTCTAAAGCAGTTTTAGGCCAAAATGGCCATTTTCAAGATTTTCTCTACAAACTGATGCCTTTCTCACCTCCAAAAATATATTAAGAATACTCCAATGTTTGTCTTAAGTCTCCATTCAACACCTTTTTAATCTTTACCTCAATCTTCAAGTTTTTATGCCTTAAGGAGGGTATTAGGCTAATAGGGCTAATGATTGTGTTCTCTATATTTTTCCCTTAAGAGAGTGATCAAATCATTTAAACACTTATGAGTACATGAAAACAACTCTATAAACCCCTTAGGTCGCTCATGTTAGCTTACTTGAGCCATTTGTTCACTCTATAAAACTTGCATAGTTCACTCACTAAACCTGAAGATGTAGTTGTAGGTCATCATCAGCATTTAAAGACGTTTATAGGTCATTATTTTCCTCTAAAAGGTTGTATTTTATGTTTCTTTATGTTCCTTGAGGTGATTATATATTTTACATTTCATAATGGAGTCAAATCTACCTGTAGGGCCTTGAACCTATCTCTTTCTCTTTATGATTAGCTATAGGTAGTGACTGCAAGGTTTTAGAACTTCTTTTAGACATTTGACCCTACAAGTTTTAGTGAACTCAACAAGAACTCAAGTGTAATAAAACCAATCCAACCTTCAATATATTTTAATCTCTCAACCTCCTCCAAGTGCTGAGGTGTTTTCCTTTGGTTTTAATATGTGAAAAGAGATTTTAAACCCATTTAGGCCTTCTAAGTTTTCATTTTGAGACATCACTATAAGATTTTAATTCCTTGTTTGAAGAAGTTAATGTAACTTTTACCATTTGAAAAATTTCATTACATACTTTAGCATAGACTGGGAAAACCTATGGATAATGAGGACTTTATATACAATAATTAGGTTTAACTTGTATTTTTTGTCTCAAAGGCAGATATTGGATTGATCCTAGTTTTAACTCAAGACTTTTATGTTTTGAGTTCTACTCAACCTCCCATAAGACTTCAAAATCTTGAAACTCCATCACTCTTAATCCTTGTCCGGTGAAGCTTGGTTATATGTAGTGCTTTTTGGGGAATTTGAGCATCTAGTTATGGTTTTGACATAGCTTATGGTGCTATTTAGGACTGAAGGTAGTGTAACTAGTTAAAAACTCAAAAATTCACTTGGTTCTTCATTCAAACCATCGACACCTTCACTCTTTAAATTGCCTTTGATCATTTCACACCCTATTTGTAGGTCCACTTCTACCTACAAGACTTATTCACTCCATGCACTTCTGAATTGTGCCACTTTTTTCCTTGTGAACTTTGCACTATCTCTTCAAAGTATTTGAATATTCCAAGTGTATATCAAATTTTCATCAATTATTCTTTAAGGTGCATAGGACTGTGTGTACAATGGTTCACATGAGAGTTAGAGAATCATCATTTTCCCTTACCTTTTTTTGGTGATCTTCTAAAGAGATAATCAAGTTCGAATGGATGTTAAAGAGTTTAGAGTGCACCCTCATGTTGTCAAACACTCCTAATACAAATTTAGACTCATGAATATCCACATATAAGCCTACAAGCATGTGTGACTGAAACACTTTGTTATCCCTTATTTGAAGGCAAACTTGGATCATCACCATCACTCTCAATGAATTTCAATATTTCAATAGTGTCTTCTTCATGTTTCTATATATTTCTCAATAACACTCAGACCAAACATTGAAACTCAAACTTAGATAAGGTCGTTCAAATACCATACATGCTTTTAAAAGAGAAAAAAGAATTATAAACTATAGGAAATATTGCATTCTAAGGTGGATAAAATTAAATATATGAATTTGAGGGATATTTCATTGATTATGAATCACTTGAGAACATCTGAGAGTGACCACCATGAAAACAAAATAGAACACTTGCAATAGGAGTGATTGAACACCTTATACTTGAGACATTTTTCCTCCTAATTAAAAATACTTCATGGAGATGAGATAAATGATGAAAAACACCATTAAAAGGATATAATTTACCTTTAAAAACACCAATTAAAACTATTCTTCTCTATCAGATTTTGAAGTGGATAAACAGATGAAAAATCAAACCCTACCTAGATGCACAAGGCATAGTGACCTATTGTCACTCTTTATGATTTTTCATAAATAAGGGAATATGAATCTAAAAACTAATTACACTTATTTAAATATTACTATGACCCCTAATAATGGCCAAATTTTTATCTCCTAACTCTCTCTCTCTCTTCTCTCTACACACACACACACACACACACACACACACACACACACACACACACACACACACACAACACACACACACACACACACACACACACTCACACACACACACACACACACACACACACACACACAACAGCCATACCATTCACTTCAAAGTTTCCTTTCTGAGCTTTCGAAGGTAGTGATGGAGAGATAATGCCTAAAGTACATTTATAACATAAAACTTGGTCCAAATTCTAAAAGTGATCTAATGGATCCCAAAGGACACTCTAAAACTATTTCCAACTGAAAAATGATCCTCCAAGGTTCTATAAGTGCCCAAAATTTCTTGTAAAGTGGCATGTTTCCCATTTTTTGGCATTGAACCTATAAGTTGTTTAGTATCTAACTATTCCTAAATGTCTTATGACATCAAGTACATTTTTCAACCTTATTAAACATTTTAAATTTAAGTAAGTATGCATACTTCCATAAGAACAAGCCAAAAAGGTGATAAAATGACCATTTAACACATAAGGACAAAATGAAATCCTAAAATATGATAATATGACCTTCAAAACTCATAAATAATTAGTTTTAATGCCTATAAACCATGTCACAAATTTGACCACCTTGACAACACCAAGACATATAAATGACTCCTAAGACTAGACAAGTCATATAAAACTAAACATTGGGCAATGCCAAACCAATACAAGTATGACTAGATGAAGAAATTTCAAGACCATGGAAAGACATTTTGTAATACCACATAAAATTTTGAATAGACCTATGAAATTTTCAATCTATAAGGGGTTGACCTTTTTGACTTAGAAGTCAAAATTGGGCAGTAAATTGGCTACTCAAGGGGTAGCATGCTTGTAAAAATTGATAGATCAGTGGCCTTATCATTTTCTCATTGGGAAATGGAATCACTATAAAAATAGAAATTGACACATAACTTAGAACAAACTAAAATTAGACAACACAAAACAAAACACCACACCAAACATGTGTCATAAGACACTTAGAGGAAGGAATGACACAAAAAACACAAAGTAAACCCTTGTACATGGATTCAAGTGTATTCCATTGACTGGGATACTTTATTCTTCTCTATTTAGTCTTGCTAGTTGAAAGACATTGTGTTCGTTATAAGCAATGATGACATAAGGTCCACTCCACAATACATCAAACTTGGTATGCTTACCAGGATTAGCTCTATCAACATCCAAATTTAAAGACAAGATCACTTTCTTGGTAGTTTCTTGAGATAGCTCTCTTTTTAAAAGTTCTCTTTGTTGTGCTTGGTGACATTCCATGATGTACATAACATGATTCCTTACTTCCTCCAAGGCCATTAGTTTTTACCCATATTATCTCCATAGGATCATTCTCCATCTTCTAAAGATTATGTGCTAACTCAAAATTTGGTAACTCAAGTGAAATAGGTAACTTAGCTTCTCTTCCATAGACAAGCATATAAGGAGAGTGACCAATAGCAAATTTGGGAGTGATCTTATCAGCCCATACGTTTGTCTTCAATTTAGTATGCCAAACCCTTTGATTATCCTCTATAGTTATCTTTATAATTTTTATCAATTTATTATTAGTGGAATAATCTATCCCATTACCTTGGGGATAGTAATTAGAGGAAGTATTTCAAGTAGATGCCATATTGTAGAGCCCATTTCATTGTATTTATTCCACTAAAAGCCATAGTATTATTAAAAAATATGGTTATAGGTATTCTAAACCTTGTTACTAATGATCTCATAAAAGTCAAGAACTAAAGTTTCATTATCCTCCTTGAGGTTTACTTTCCTATACCCACCTTTTGAAATAGTTCATATCTGTAAGCACCCATTAGTGACCAGTAATAGATGGATTGTTATCATTCCAATGAAATCAAGCCCCCACTGCATGAATAATTTTTCAACTTGGATTGGGTGAAGAGAAAGGTATAAAATAATTTGTTTACCTAAAAATAATGCACACTTATATAACCAAAGCATAGGCATCTTAAAATAGGTTGGGACAATAGTAACCAACCCTCATTATTTTACAATTATGGTTCTAGGTGCAAAATGACCTCTTGTTGGCCCATCATGGAATTTTTCTAAGAGTTTATTAACCTGATCTATATCTATACATCTGAGTAACAATCCTTTAAAGGTCATTCTTAAAAATAAATCCATCCACAGGGACATAAGGTATTACTTTCATTCTAATGAATCTTCTTTTTGCTTGATCTAAACCCGAGGACACTCATTTGTTTGAAGGAATCTCACCATTTCTTGTGTCCAAATTGTAGGAGATGAAGTAGTAACTATAACAGTACCTTCTTAAAATTACAAAACCATATCTTCTTATTTTATATCATATGATAGGTTATCACACATACCCTCTTCCTCTTATTAGCTTGGTGGCCTTGACCTAAACATCATATTCAATCAATTTAGTTATCCACCCAACCCTTTTATCATTCAAGTCCTTATTAAAGATGAAGTATCTTATGATTGGATGGGTTACCATCACATGTATTTTTTTATTTGACACCATGTGTCTAAATTTATCAAGACTTTTTATCATAGCCAACACTTGCTTCTCAACATATGTATACCTTTCTTCATAATATTCTAGTCCTTGACTAAAAAATGTTATAGGTTTTTCAAGTCCTTCATCATTTTGTTACATAAAAATATAGGATATGGTTTTGGTGTTAACAAAATCATACATGAATAAATCTTTAGAGAAATCTAGATTGATTAGTGTGGGTGCTTCAGCAATAGATTGCTTGATGGCCTTAAAACTAGATTTTCCTTCTTTGGTCCATTATAATGCTTGATTTTTATTCAACATAGATGTTATGGGGATTTACAAGATTAAAAAATCTAGGTATGAACATTATAACAAAGTTAATATTTACTATGAAAATTTTCAAATCCTTCTTATGCTTGGGTAGTGACAAAGTTAGAATGGCTCCAACTCTATTAGGATCAATAGCTAGTCCATCTTTAGAAATAATGTGTCTAGGTAACTTAAATTCATGAAAAACAAAGACACAATTCTTTTTATTGAGATAAAATCCATATTGTCTACACATTTAAAAAGAATAACCTTGGATTATATTAAGTGTCCACTAGCATTCTTGGAGAAAATTGTTATGTCATCAAGATATATCAATACCATCTCATTGATCAAACCTTAGAAATCCATATCCATTGATATTTAGCATGAAAAAAATACATTATACAACCCAAATGGAATTATATTATAGGAAATATGTTCCCCCATTTGGTAGTGAATACTGTCTTATATTGCTCTTCTTCTCGTTGACCAACACTTGGTTATATCCTGAATAGCCATCTAAGAGTGAAAAATGTTGAGAACCTACTACTACCTTGAAGTATTTTCTCCATGGAAGTTAGAGGATAGTGGTATTTAAATTATACCCTATTCAAGTCTTTAAATTCCACACATTACCTAATTTTACCACTTTTCTTTTCTCATAAGAATAAGATTGGTAACCCATGAAGAGTGTTTGATATGAAAGATGATCTTTTACCTCAATTAACTTAGTGAGTTTCCTTTCTCATGAGCAACCTCCACCTTAGGATTGATTGGAATTTGAATTTTTCTTATAAGATTAGCATTGGGATCAAGTTATATGGTGTGTTGAGCCAATAAGGGATCAAACACCTTAGGGTCACTATACTCCCAAGCAAATATATCCTCAAACTCCCTACATAGTTCAATGAATGCTTTTTTTCATCTTGTGTACATACTTTCCCAAGATTGATTAATTTTGTGGAGATGCTTACTTTAACTCTCCTCATTTGATTAATTTCATTAAAAATACTCTCAAGAGTAACCAATCCTTTTGAGATCTTATTATACCTTAGCTATACAATTTGTTCCCCATATTGATGTTGAAACTTGGGCTAGTTTTTGGAACAGAACTTAGCTTCATGTTGTAGGAAACATGCTATTTGTTTGTCACTTTTCAAACACCTACCAATTTACATCATTATCCAGTATGGAAGGCCTTACAACTTACCCTTATGTATGACTACAATTTCAGTTTTTTGACATCTTTGGAATGCCAAATTGTGCTTCAACTACTGCCAACCTATCAATATGTTGATTCTCTTCCATTGGGACTGATTTTATGTCAAAATATTCAATAATTTCACACACTTTATATGCTTATAGGACTTCAAAAAAGTGTTCTTAGATGCACTCATACCTCTTACTTTCTATACAACAAGTTCACTATCTATAATGGCTTGAAATTGCTTGATTCCTCTCTTCTTTTTCCATTGAAGCACATGAATGAGAGCTTAATACTCTACTACATTGTAAGAATAAATAAATTGAAACCTAATATTAAACATGAAATATACTGAGAGGGAGGGTGAATCCATATATTATATACCTTATTTCTTAATCAAATTCCTTTTCTTTAATCACTTAACCACATATTCAATATATGCAATAAAACTGAAATAATAATATGCACCACATGAGAGAGAGAGAGAGAGAGAGAGGAGAGAGAGAGAGAAGAGAGAGAGAGAGAGAGAGAGAGGAGAGAGAGAGAGAGAGAGAGAGAGAGAGAGAGAGAGAGGTATTTTTTACATGGAGACCCAAAGTGGGAAAAACCATGGAGAATAATCTCAATTATATGAATGAGTACTGACTCAAATTACAAAGTTTACAAGCACCAACTTGTAGGAGCAACCAACCCCTTTGCTAAGCACCAACAGAGTAACTATTTATGAGAACCAACCCATAGGAGAACTAATCCCTTGCAAACATTTGTGAGCACTAACCCATAGGAGCACCAACCCCTCTTGTGTATAAAAAATAACTATCTCTCAATGTTTTTTACTCAACAAATGATAGAACTCTACAATATCTCCTATTTTTCCTCTCTCTTAAAAAAAACCAAACCATGCACTCTCTTGCATATTACAAATAGATTCTCAATCCTTTATTTATATCTTTCCAAATAAACTTTGGCATTCACCCTTTGTGACCCTTTAATCCTCCATGGAAAATGGTGCCAAACTTGCATGACCCTTCATATCCTTGCATTTGAAAAGTCATATGGTGACCCTTCATAAGTAGAAAGCATCCTTTCTTCTTTTATCTTTATCTTGGTGACTTTTCATATTACTTAAAGTGTCCCCTTCATGGAAAAATATGCCATACCCTCTTTTGTCTTCACATCGTGACTCTTAAATTCCTCAAGATGACTCTTCATAAGAAAATCGCATCCCATTTCCTCTTTCATCTTTTACCTCGTGACTCTTTAACTTCTCCATGGGCCCTCTTTTGACTTATATGTAACCAAAAGTATATTCATTAATATTAAATAAATTTTAACACACATTAGCCAAGATGTGAATATTAAAAACACCATTTAAATTAAATGGGACCTTCATCACCAACAATTCTAGACCTTTGACATCAATGATAATATTTTCAATAATGTCCCCCTTTGTCATTGATGGCAACCTGAAATTGAAACTACCACATCCTGAAACCTACACATATTTCCATGTAAAAAACATATAGTAACTCCCCCTTACTATATAAACTTGGACCTATTCTATGTACCTATTTTACTACTTGTACCTATACTTGTTATTCTCCCCCTTTGACATCAATGGAAAAGGGCCTATCTAGAGCTAACACTTAGCTCCCCCTCAACTGATCCTAAACCTCAATAGTAAGAAGTAAAAGAAATTACTCCCAACTTCTCCCATAGATACTCAAATGTGTATTTTGGTAGTGCCTTTGTGAAAATATCTACAATCTACTCTATACTATTGATATACTCCATCTTAACCTATTAATCTATAACTTGTTCTCTCAAGAAGTGATTTGTTCTTGAATGCATCACTAGATTCTTCAAAATATTAATAACACTTGTGTTGTCATAAAAAATATAAATAGGTTCATCATATTTTACCTTGATATCTTCCAAAGTTTGCTTCATCCAAAACACTTGAGTATAACATAATACCACTGCAATATATTCTGCTTTTAACTATAAAAAGTGATACTAAATTTTGCTTCTTGATTAAGCCATGATACTAGGCTATCACCAAGGGAAGAAAGGTCCTCCACTTGTAATATTTTTGTCATCCAATCACCCTACCCAATCTAAATCTGTATAAGCAACCAAAGTGAAATATTTACCTGTGGAGATACCACAATCCATAATTCAAATATCCCCTTGATATATCTAAATATTCTCTTCACACAATTGAACATGACTATATTTTGGAGATGACTGATATCTTCCAACCATACCTACTACATGCATGATGTCTAGCCTTAATACTATCAAATATAAAAGACTACCAATCATAGATCTATACAAATATTGATCTGTAATAGGTTAATCTTTCATCCTTGATTAACTTATTTCCTATACACATTGGTGTGCCAACTGGTGCACAATCCTCAAAACCAAATTTATTCAACATTTCCTTGACATATTTACTTTGAGATATGAAAATTCCTATATTTGACTGAAATATTTGCAATCTTAATAAAAATAACAATTCTCCAAGCATAAACATCTCAAATTCTTTTTGCATATTATAAGAAAATTATTTTGTCGTATTTTCAATGTTTTCTCCAAAAATGATGTCATCAACATATACCTCAACAATAAATTAATTCTCACCTTCTATTTTGATGTAGATATTACCATCAACAAATCCTCTCTTGAAACCTTGATCCTATAGGTACTTTATCAAGTCTTTCATACCAAGCTTTGGGAGCTTGTTTTAATCTATATAATGGTTTTCTTCAATCTACATACATGGATACTAATATTTGAGAGAATAAATCCCTTAGGCTTCTTAATGTAGACCTCTTCTTCTATATTCCCATTTAGGAAAGTAGATTTGACATCCATTTGAAACACTTTGAAATTTTTAAACACTACATATGCAAGAAACATTATAATAGCCTCTAACCTTGCCACTCGGTGCAAAAGTTTCTTCAAAATATATTCCCTCAATTTGAGCATATCCTTTACATACTAATATTTCTTTATTCTTGGTCACTTCTCCATTTTCATTCAGCTTATTTCTATAAACCCATTATGTTCCTATCACATTGGGATATTTTAGTCTAGGCGACTAATTCCCAAGTATCATTCTTTTCTATCTGATTTAATTCTTCATCCATATCCTTAACCCAATGGTTATCATTTCTAAGCTTTTGAAAAATTTATAGGATAAATTTTGTATAATAAAGAGAAATTAACTTACTAAGATTCACTTACCATCATTCCTCTGGGTGTTAATTCATTTATTTATATCCCCGATGATGTCAATCTCATTATGATTTATCTGAACATATTTGGATGGAGTTTTGGTGTCCTTTTTTCTCCTTCTTTTCATCTTCATCTGATTCTTCAAAATCTTCCTCTTCAATGATTTTAGGAATATCTACTAGATCATCAATTCTTTATATTCCATCTTTCTTCTATCTTGACACTTGCACATTTCAACAATTTTCTTGGTTCTTTTGTTATAACATTTATAAGATTTACTTTCGCAAGAATAGCCAAGAAAATATACCTTCATCTGCTCTAGATTCAAACTTTCCATGTTTTTCATTAGTTCTATTTATGAAGCATTTACTAACAAAAACTCTAAAATAATCAACTGTTACTGCTTTGTCTTTCCATAGATCATAAGGAGTCTTGTCACTATTGACTCTCAATAATTATTTATTCTGAATGTGTACTACTATAGCAACTACCTCTCTCCAATATCTATCTAGTATCTTAGATTCATTTAGCATTGTCCTCACCATCTCCTGAACTATTCTATTTCTCTACTCAACTACTCCATTTTGCTATGGAGTTTTAGCTACTGAATAATGTCTCTTTATTCCATGGTCTTCACAAAACTTAATAAATTTATCTAACATGAATTCTCCTCCTTGATTTTATCTTAGAAACTTAATCTTCAAACTAGTTTCATTCTCAACTAATGCTTTGAAATGTATAAAATCTTTTTATTTTTTATTTAAAAATATTTACCCAAGTCATACATGAAAAATTATCAATAACTAACATGAAATATTTCTCACCTTGAGTACTTTGACTTCTCATAGGTCCACACAGATAAGTGTGAACAAGCTCTAACATTTGAGTGGTTGAGTACTCTTTTGTTTTTAAACTACCTTTTTGCCTACTTCCCATGATGATAAGGTTCATAAAGGGGTGTTAGATGGCTTTGTAATCTTTGGAAGATTTGTTACTCTGCTTGATTTTTGCTGATGTTGACAATATTGTCAAAATTTATGCGACCCATTCTCCTATGCCATAGTCCTGTTCTCTAAGCAATCTACAATAAACACATATGAATCTTTTCTCCTAATTTCAAAACCTTTTGCATAAAAATTTAGTGTGTGCCCTTGATCACACATATGACTTACACTCAAAAGATTATTCTTAAGACCTTCTACATACAAAACATTTTTAGATTTAGTTCTACCATTATCCAAACTTAGTGTACCTTTTCTAGCAATTTTGGTAGTAGTATTATCTCCAAATTTTGCTGTGTAACCATTGATATTATTCTAGGTTATGAACTTACTTTTATCTCCTGTCATGTGCCTCAAACATCCACTATCAATGGAACCATGTCTTTTTTCATTTTCTTTCATGCAAATCTATCTATACTAACATAATTTTTTAAGTTGTTTCTTTTACCATGAACCTATCTAAACTTTATTCTTGATGAATGGAGCCTTGAAACAGTGGTACTTCTTGATTGACTCAAACACACTTCTATAGTACTAGGATATGTGTTTGAAGTTATTGCACTTTTAACATATTATGGCTTTTTTCATTAAAGCCTGGTAGAGGAGCAAAATAGTTGTGGCTTCTGCTTGACTCTGCATGACTTTCCTTCTTATTTCTAAAATTTTTAGCCCTTTTTTGACATTCTATTTTCTTATGACCATATCCATTATAATAAAAATGGTATCCATAAAAATAGGACCTATTTTGTATCTCTAACCTAATTGCCTTTTGTAGCTCTATTCCCTCTAGACTTCTTTGTTTGAGATGTCCTCTGTATTCTTAACTTCTTCCTTTTTTATTTCTTCTTTTGTAAGTGCTTCAACATAACTCTTTCCTTTTTCCTTGCATATGAAAGTAGTGGCCTCACTTTATTTTTTTCAAATTCAATACCTATCTTATTTGACATTGATCTTTGATTTTCTCATATCTTATTCAACATATTAGTGTTATTCTTAAATTTTGAATCATTAGCTTCTCTATCATTGATTTCGTTATTTATTTTCTCAAGATCTGATTTAAAGAAGTAATTTCAATAACATACCTTTCATATTCTTTACTTACTATTTTCAACTATGTCGTTAGATATTCTTCATTCTTCTTGGCTTCTTCAAATTGTGCTTGTAGATCTTCAATTATTTTCTTGACTCTTTTCATTTTTCTCATCTGAAACTTTAATCTTTGATTCTTATTTCAATAAATTTTAACTCTTCTAAGGTACAAATGAGTTCTCCTTCCAAATTAATTTAGCTTATCCTATTTTTCTTCTTGATCATCTGTACTTTTAATTGTGAGGCATCTTTATGTATGGCCATGAATATAATCTCTTCATCTATCTGAATCACTGACTCCACTATCTTTAGCTGAGTTAGGATATTTAGAATACAAACTCTTCTTCTCAAATCCCTTCTAAATTTAATTTGAATTCTTCTTGTATGTATACTTTCCTTCTTCATTATCACCATTAGCCTTATCTAGGAACTTAGCTACAAAATGTCCAATCTTTCCACAATTAAAACAATTGAAAGGTAATTTTCTTTGATATTTACCTGTGCCTTTTTTGGCTTATAAATGAATAGAGCTCCATTGTCATCTTCATCATCACTAGAACTATCACTAGATTCTTGAATATTAGCCTTCTCTTATTTTGAAGTCTCAAAAGTAGCTTCTCTCTTTGAGGGTTTCTCTTATTTGGTCCACATCTCATATGTTTTAAGAATACCATGTAGCTCATCCATCTTTAGCTTGGATAAATTTTTCATCTCTTCAATTGTCAAAACTTTGCATCATATCTGATGGTAGAGATCTCAATTTTTTTTGAACCACAATTGATTCTTCTTACTTTTCTCCAAGACCTTGAATTTGATGAACTATTTGATCAACCTGCAAAAGATAACTTACTATATTTTCTTTCTCTTCCATCATCAAACTCTCAAACTATCTTCTAAAAGTCTAAAGCTTGGCTTCCTGAAATTTTCCATCACCTTTGTAAATATTCTCAAGTTTTACCCAAGTTTCATTAGCATATTTACATTGCACAACTTTAACAAATTATGATTCACATAAACCACATAAAATAGTATTTAAATCTTTAGCATTATTTTTACTTGCCTTTTTTTAAAAATCAAAGTAGTTATAAGTATTTGTGGCTCTTCATATTCCTCTACCACTACTTGCCATATGTCGAATCCAAGGGCCATCAAATAAGTCTTCACCTTATTCTCCAAAAAACATAATTTGTCCCATCAAACAAAGGTGCCTTATTTTTAGAAAAACCTTCATGCGATCTAGCATCATGCTTTCCTGGTCTACCTTCAAGCTATAAAACTTTTTCAAAGGAAGCTATTTTGATATAAATTATTAAGCACAAAATATAATGAGAGGGGGGGGGGTGAATTAGTATATTATATATCTTATTTATTAATAAAATTTATTTTCTTTAACCACTTAAAAACACATTCAAGATATGAAATAAAATTGAAACAATAATATACATAGAGAGAGAGAGAGAGAGAGAGAGAGAGAGAGAGAGATCGAGAGAGAGAGAGAGAGAGAGTGAGAGAGACGAGAGAGAGAGTGAGAGAGAGAGAGAGAGAGAGAGAGAGAGAGAGAGTAGATTTTTATGTGGAAACCCAAAGTGGGAAAAACCATGGAGAACAATCTCAAGTATATGAAGAGCACTAACTCAAATAAAAAGTTCACAAGCACCAACTTGTAGGAGCACCAACCCCTTTACTAAGCACCAACAGAGTAACTATTTATGAGTACCAACCCATAGGAGCACTAACCCCTTACAAAGATTTGTGATCACCAACCCCTCTTGTGTATAAAACACAACTATCTCTGAATGTTGCTTACTCAACAAATGATATAACTCTATAATTATCTCCTACTTTTCTCTCTTTGAAAACAAATACAAACCATGCACTCTCTTGAATATTACAAATGGCTTCTCAAGCCTTTATTTATATCTTTCCAAATGACCTTTGGCATTCAACCCTTTGTGACCCGTCAATCCTCATGGAAAATGGTGCCAAACTTGTATGACCCTTTATATCCTTGCATTTGAAAAGTCATATAGTGACCCTTCATAAGCAAAAACATCCTTTCCTCTTTTGTCTTTATCTTGATGACTTTTCATATGCCTTAAAGTGTCCTTTCATAGAAAAATATGTCATACCCTCTTTTGTCTTCACATGGTGACTCTTGGAATTCCTCAAGATGACTCTTCATGAGAAAATGTGTCCCATTCCTTTTTCATATTTTACCCCATGACTCTTTGAATTCTCCATGGGCCCTTTTTTGACTTATATGCAACCAAAAATATATTCATTAATATTAAATAAATATTAACACACATTAGCCAAGATATTAATATTAAAAACACCACTAAATGCAATGGGGCCTTTATCACTAATATTATGCTAGACCTTTGACATCAATGAAAATATTTCCAACATGTAATAGCTGATTATTAATTTTTATTTGATGGAGAAATAAGGAACATTCTAACACCTACTCCATTTTTGCTTCTTGAGTATTCAAAAAATAAATTCCACAAACCATCATCATTACCATCATAATCATTAGGCTTGGAAAGAGAAGGATGGATTTACCTTTTTCATGTAAATAGTAGACTTTGAGACCAACCTCTTCAATCCCTTTATATGGATCAAACTCATGATTTTTTACCCCCAATTCTTCAAGGAAAAGGTTTGAAATGTCTTCAATAGGAACAATATGTTCTTGATCCCTAGGCTGATCTTCTTCATTAATAATGGCATAATTGACATTAGTGACATTTGTATTATATGGATCAATATGAAACCTTGAGATATGTTCTAATATTATAGTCACTTTGGTTCCATATCTTGTCTTAAAGGCTATGTAGGACTAATCTAATGATAAGTAGCCATCTATCTTTGGCATGAAGTCCCTTGACAATCAAAGGGAAAATTATGGTGGAGGATCAACCATAAATACATATTGAGCAATAGAAAATTTAGGACAAGCATGAAGATTTAGATTCAAACCCTTAACAATACCAACTATCTTAGTGGCTAATCCATCTAGTTACAAAATACCTTTAGTATGAGGTTCATACTTGAGGCCTAGTTTGTCCACAATTTGCTTTGGCATGACTGAGCTACTAGTCTTATTATCTATCATGTAATTATGCACCAAATAATCACCAATTATGACTAAAACATAGAATTAAGGAGGCTTGTTCACCTTTCCTTGGTGTGTCTCACTAATAGAGATGTGTTTGCATATACAATAGTACCTTTATTTGTTTATCCTAATGATGGGTTGATATTAGATAGTTATTCATGCAATGTATTTCTTTACCCTATAATTGAAAAAGTGTCCCACATAGGTATACTTACATGGAACTTTTTCATTTGATCTACTATGTTAATATAAGAAACATCAATCCTTGGCTATCTTCTAGCAGTCATAGTATCACCTTGGACCTATTTGTTTTGATGTATAAAAGTACCCTTGTCATTCTAATTTAAATGAGGTTCTTGAGCCTTGAGAGGTGAATTATATTATTTTTACCCATTAAGTCATGTATGGTAATGAATTTTAACCTTTGAAACTTTCTTGTAACTCTTTAACAACCCTTCTTTTAGACCTAGTGTTGGCTATAACCAAACTATTCACCCCTTTACTTGAGATGCCCACCTAGTTTACTACACAATAGTCCTCTTCTTAGAAATTAAAAAGGGTATAACTTGATTAACCTTTCTCTCCAACATCATAACATGATTAGAGACCTCATTTTGAGTCATGGAAGAAAATGTTATTTCTTTTGCCACACAAGTTTGATTCAATATCCCTATCTTGAATTGGTAGATTGTTCATGAAATTGGTTCCATTAAGGAGTCCACTATTTCTCTTGCATTAAATTTTTTTTATTAGGGACCAATGCTCTTAAATTAGAGGCTACATTTGGATTGAAACTTATATATGGTCTAGTATTTGTGATAAGACCTTGTCCTTGAACATTTCCTTGAAAAGGTGGCCTATTTGGTTGATAGGGCTGATGAGCTTGATTAGGGCTGATGAGCTTGATATTGAGCTTGGTAAGGCCTATGAAAGTGATTTTTATACCTTTCCATGGCTATGAAT
>JARHVA010009133.1:0-60000 GCA_037957365.1 Torreya grandis
AGTTGCAACAACCTATATAAATCCATTGATGTTCTTGGCTACACATGTGTCATAATATATTTCACTTGATATTAGAGAGGTTATGAAATTTCAAAACATTGGTTTTTCCTTTATGTGTATGGGGATAAATTTTTAGGTTTTTGTATATCATGGGTAGGTGGTAAAATCCCATGTAATATCATAGGTAAACACCTTGGAATAGTTTACATTCCATGGGGTAATGGAGTTGTAGGATCCATGTTTTATTATTAGGCTATTTTCAACAAAAATCATCAATTTGTTAAGAATAATGGCTTATTGTCATTGATGCTATAGAGTCTATGCCATCATAAAACCTTGGTTTTACTAATTTTTAAAGCCAAATAATTTTTCATGTTTTGGTGTCTTGTAAATAAGTGGTGAAATTACATGTAATATCAATTTTTTTTATGTGACCTATTTCTACTACATAAAACAAACATAAAAACAAAGAGTGAAAAATATTGTATATGTTTACTAATTTTTTCACTTGATACTCTCAAGAATAGGATTTTAATGATACTTTATATGTTTTTTTAAGTGTTCCCTATTTCAGACTAACCACAAATAATCTAATCAATGATTGTTTTCTTGAGCATAGGTATTGACATTTTCCATAAATTAGATCCACTTAAACAAATAGTTATGTATTGGAAGTGTCTATTTTTCCATATTTTATTTTGATTTTATATTACAAATTTTCTCCTAGATTTAATAAAAAAATGCCATCTTAAAATATATCTAGAAAAGAGAAAAAAAGTTTGGTCATGCACCACTATGGATATAGATAAATATTGACTGTGTGGAATAAAATGATAAAATATTGATAGCATGCTATTGTAACTTCATATTTATATAGATCCTATGTTAAAATATAGTATCCACTATTAATTGGTTGATACCTTCACTATTTTTTCACATTTTTGATATACTTCAATTTTAATTATAAATTAAATAAGTGATAATTTACTAAATTACATACATAAATGGAATATTTTTTTGGATTGATCTTAGAGTTGATGGGGCCCCTATCTATATAAGAAACAATAGAAAAATATTTCCATTATTTAGCGTATCAACAGGATACATATTAGGCATATGACTGAAAAGATAAAATACAAAAAAGCCTTAGTAGGATAATAAAAAAGAACAACTATACTAATAAATAATTTACATTATAATTCCTATAAAGATTTATGAGGCCAAAGACCAAACAAGACAATAGTATCTAAAAAATAGAGCCATTCCACCATATTGAAAGTAAATCACCAAAACATAGCTTAGGATCAGTCTAAAATTCTATCCATTCTAATGATGCATCTGCGTGCTCCTTCATGTCAAAAAAAATAACCTATGATACTTTTTATCCATTCAAGGATGCAATTAGAGGCATGGAATTCTCCTACACTTCACTCTAGTCTAAGATTAAACATTAACCAACCCAAGCTAAGAGAACCCACAAAATGGAAAATGAATATGAATAGGCACCAATAGATCTGATGAATCCCCTAAAACCATCTTAGATGAAGCTACCAAACCCTAGCTCTAGGCATGTCTTTTGCCATGACCCATCCCATGAACAAGTAATTTTATAGTTATAACACAAGCCAGAGAATGGTGATCCATCACCTAATCCACTATCTCTAGAATGGGAGCCAACACATCCTCAAGAGTAGGTCATAAGAGGAATATACCAACATGGGAAGGATTTTTGAATGCAGACTGTAATTCCCCCACATAAGGCAATAGTGAGACAAATCTCATCTCCAAAACCCTAAACAAAGAGATGGGAATAAAAATCACTCCATACGTTATAGATAATGAGATGTGTTCAAATGGACCATTATCAACTTCTACCAAAGACTCAACCAAGCCCAAATGACATCTAATAAAAATAAAGAAATCCATAATCTCAAAAACGTAAGACTTATTTACTACTAGCACAAGTAAGTTTCTATTAAAAAGAGACTTGATATCATAATTTACCTTGATTCATAAACTATCATAGAGAAGAGCTTCCCCAAATACTTCATAGACAACCTTCATTACCTCTTCCAATTGTATATAATACACCTTCTTAAGATGCCTTATGGAGATAGGATCACTAAAAGCCATTTACCTAACCTTAACCTTTCCAAATTTCACTAGTAAAACATAGGATTCAAGCAATACCTGGTCCATCTCAAGAAAACTGATATCATTAGGACACAATGTGAGTATAAAACAATAAAAAACCCAAGAGCTCTATGGAATAAGAAAAGAGATTAAATCTATGGTGCCAAATTATATAATAAGGCATATTTTATTAATACCTAATATACACAATCAAATACTAATCATTAATAAATCATAATCATTAAACCACCAATCTAGCATTCAATGAGAAAATCCAAATAAAGAAATTGATGTGATACCTTTTGTGTCTTCCTAGGTGACATGATAGTTGTCCATGTGACTATCCTCCTATTGATCTATGCTCACATTGGCAAGAATTTCAAGATTATAATTAGCTACATGAAATTAATGAGAACAAACTCAATATTACAAAGAGCTTAGAAGTATCCAGGTGGATTCCAAGATATTTTAAGGTTCTATGACATGGTGTTATTCTTCTATAGATTAAAATCACAATTTGTAAGTACCCTTTGATTTATATATTCTCAATATCATAATAAATAGCCACTTCAATATCATCCATCAACACATGTGCCTTAGCCTCATAATTTATCAAGGATATATAAATTTAATGGATGAAAATTGAATGAGCAATATACTACAATATTTTATCACATATCTAACTCTCAAATCCTTTAGATTTCCCTCAGAGACCACATCAAAATTTAGTTTGAACCATTCAAGCCTTAGAGGCATCTAAGCAATCCCATTCATCTTTTTCTTATTTAAATCCACTATCAATGACCCATTAATGATAGGGATTCTCAAAATTTCCATTTCCCACACATCCTCATGTCTCAGTTGGTTATCCTTCCATTATTGCACTTGATTTGAGATGCCATTACCTAAAAAACAAAAACAAAAAAAAAAACATATGCATATTTTAGCACCACACATAATGACCATTATTTACCTCTAAAATTGAACTAATTTATTTCATTCCAATTAGCCCAAACAAGGATGGATGAGCTTACCTGCTAAAGGATAAAAGTGTATTTTTTGATATCACCAATTAACAATGAGGTGAATCCTACTTTGAGTGATGGAGGTGACACCCATACCTAGTTGAATTTGCTAAAAAGACATGATCAACACCATATAGTAATGTGGAATTCAAACAACATATGTTCCATTATTTCCTCATTGTTCTTACATAAGAAACATCATGATGAACTAACCAACTCACATTTCCTCAATCTATCTTGCATGATAATCCTATTTTGAACTACCAACTAGGCAAAAACACCTACTTTCTACAAACCTTCCTTATTCTAACGAAGAGGATGAGCCTAATTAACAATTAGATAAGTGGACTCAACCATATGTACCCTAGATTAATGGTTTAAAACCTATATTTATCACTTACCTAGTGTGGCACATACTCTTTAGCATTTATAAGCACCTTTATTCATGATAGACAACTAAAGGGAAGTCTACCTTGAGCTTGAGGGATGGGTAAGTCCTTAGATTTTACTTGAAATAAATCCCAGCATTAATATATGGTTCTAGGTAATCCACCACTTTTCTCACACAAAAAGTACTAAGATAGACCTAGGCCACATTCAACTGGAAGGACTCAACCAGTGGATTGTGTACATTCTAGGAGTCCAACCATAAATAAACATTAAATGAAAATTATTCATAGTCTAGGATACATGCTCCATTATTAAATATTGGCATTTTATAAGGAAATTTTAAATGTGGGAGCCTTTATGAGGATTAGTAATGGCTGACATACTCTAAAGATCCTTTGATCCTAGATATTTAGAGTGTAATAGTTAGTATCAAAGGACCTAAAAAAAGACAAACATATTTTAGACCAATTTTTTCCCAAGAACAAGGTTGTATAATTGGAGATCTTTTACCCTTGCCCTCCCATCTTCTAAAGCTTGCACATTTTTTCTCACTAGATCCCTACCAAATAAATTTCTTCATGATTCTATTCAAGTATATGATCACATGGTTTGGTGGATTCAAAATAGACAAATAGTAAGTGGGAATATTAGTAATAACCAATTCAATTACATTCAAGTGGCTAGTGAGAAATAACCACTTCCATTTCCAATAGGATAGATGAGCTTTGAAATAAAGCATTTACCCCTCCCAAAATGGGGCCTCACCAACCTAAACAAAGAGGTGAAACCTAAGGTATTTTCTAGGAATTTTACCAATTTTGAATCCCAAAGACAGTGAAATATCCTGTTGATGACATCTTGAGTAATTGATGAAGTAGATTTCAAATTTTGTTATTGACCATTTGACTAGAAGCTTACTCATAACTAGTCAACATACATCCAAACTCAAAACCTTCTTTAACTATCACCTTCCCAAAGAGAAAGATATCATCCTCAAACTGGTCATGACTTAAAATTTCCATTTCATCAAGCATGTTAATCCGACTTAACCTCCCATCTAATTTTGCATTCCCAATAACTCTAACAAAAACCTTTGACAATAGAATGAAAAGAAAGGGAGACAATTAATATACCTATTAAAGACCCCTAGAAGTACCAAAAATACCAACCACACTTTCATTTCCAATAATGAAAATCTTAGGTCTAACAATACAACTAAACACCCATTCACACCACTCTTTGCAGAATCCAAAATTATCAAGAGATTTTAATAAAAAATGCTAATTAACTTGATCATACACTTTAATGATATATAAATTGATCAACATACATTTTTGATGGTTATACAAAATAAAGTGGATAATATCATGGGACACAATTATCCCTTTCTATATATTTCTACTAAGAACAAACCCAACTTGCTCATTGGAGACCAATTTGTCCATCAGTGGTTTGAGGTGAGAGGCCACTGATTTTGAGATGATCTCATAAATCATGTTGCAGAGGAATATACGGAGACAATCATTGATGTTTTCATAGGAATCCATTTTATAAAGAGGTAAATGAAGGTTACATTGATATCCAAGGCTACCTTACTTCTTTTATATGACTCTTCCACCATATTCAGATTATTCAGGACAAAAAACTATAAAAAAGACTTAAAAAACATAGCATAAAGACCATATGGCCAAGCATATTTATCTTTGGTCATGAAAAACATCACATCCCTCACTTCCTCCAAAGATAAATTGGACATAAAATTTTCATTTTGCTTAGAGGACACTAGCTTTGGGATGAAAGATGGTTTTACAATTTGAGCCAAAATATTGGAATTTTCCTCCCCTAATAACAAATTATCTAAAAAATCCAAAATCTCCTTGACAATATTTGATTGATATAAACTACCCTACTTGAGACTTAATGATAGATACCTGAGAAATGCTCTTCTTGACTCTAATGCTATTTTGAAAAAAGATATAGAATATTTATCCCCTTCTTTTAACCAACTTACTCTCAATTTATGTTTCATATGGATTTATTATCTAAACAATAATTATTCATATTTCATCAACAACATTTTTTATGCCTCATAAATAATGGCATCCATGCCAAAACTTATAATCACACTATTAAGCTATCTTAATTCATCTTCCATGTGAGCTTTTTCTTGAAAAATATTTTGGAAATGCTCAAAATCACACCTTTTAAGATAACTCTTGATAAATTAAAAATTCTTGGTCATCTTAAATTTAAAGGGATTATGATTAGGGGGAAGGAGGTATTCTAATGTAATACTAAATTCTAGTAGAAAGTGATATGAGCCCAAGACTGAAAGAATAATTCTTATAAATATCCAACTATGAGCCAATCATTGAAGTGAAATAAAAAATTGTTCCAACCACTCCACAATGTCATAAAAACCAACTCTTTTGTTAGTCCAGTTATATACACCTTTTTTGGATACAACATCAAAAATGTCATTGGCCAAAACAATCCTACCACAATCTAATTGGGACTGAGATAGGCGTGCAACTCCCCCCATATTATTAGCTAGATGTAAGATGGCATTGAAATAACTAGTGAGGCTCACCTTCTCAATAGGAGAGTGGAATAAAATTTTAGACATTTCTTGACACATCTGAGACTTGAGTATCAAGGCATTCAGACCATAAAAATTCAAAAAAAAAGTTCACATCTAAAGAGAATCTAAACAATAGCATAATTTCCAATTATCACTCGATGTAAGTGACCCCACACTAACTAAAAAGGTAGGCCAAAGCACTGCCATCCCATTAGAGCCATTGACAGCTTCAAAAAAGAAACTTTTCCATATAGATCAACTCATTTACATGATATTTGATTCTTCTTTTAAACTTAACTTGGTTTCTTGAATAAAGAGTAAATTTGGAGCCTTTATCGATAGAAAAAGTTTCACCAAGAACCTTTTGTTAGGGGCATTGAGGCCCTTAAAATTATAAAAGATAATATTTATATCATATGAGAGGGGAATTGTAACCCCTTCTTTCCAACATCAATGAATCCTTATAGCATTCCTTGCCTACCTTTTTAAACATTCCTTGCTAGTTTATCCTTTATTCATCTCTGACCCCTTCTCTTAGGAGGACCTCTATTTGGCTGAAAAAGGGAACATTGAGTTTAGGTAATAGACAAAAAATATCTATAATTTAATTCTTTTTATGAGTTAACTTCCTCCTCCAATTTAATAACACCTATTAGAGGATCTAGAGTTTTGATGAAAATATTGATATCAGGAACCTATGTGTATAATCTTGATAGATAGTCTACAAGGAACTATTGACATCTAACATGTGTTTGTGGAATTTACCTAAAGGAGTATGTATTGGGAGTATGCATATGGATAATATAATCAATCCTAGTGTCTAAAGGGTGACACAATTTTTTGAGCTAATAAAAAAGCAAATATTTAGAATCAAATGAGGGATACATATTTTTAAATAGTCCACTAATTCACATGTATTACTAGATCTATTTTCACATCATTGTATAATTAAAATAAAATATTTATTTTGTATTTATATTATCATAATATTGAATGATTTACTTTCCATATTTAGCATATGTTAAGATTTTGTATATCTTATCATAATATTAGTGTAATTTAACTTCATTAATTGGCCTATTTTTTAGAGTAGATTACTCATTAGCTTATTAAGATACTTTATTTCATATTAATCTTTATATCCAAAAAAAGGTTAAACATTTAGTGATCCACGTTCTTTTCTAACATTTTCAAGCCGTATACTTCCCTTAGGATTTCAACGTTCTTTTATAAATTTCTAATTTGTTTCCCTAAGGTTTTAGATTTTACCTTTGATTTCCCCTTTTTACCCTAGGGTTTCCCCCTTTTCTTGTTTCTAGGGTTTTGTGTTCATACAATTGAACATTTTATTTTTCCTTGATAGGCTACGTTCTATCTCATAACAACTCAATTTTAAGATTCCTTAGAGGTTTTTCATATTTTTATTTGGATATTACAATTTACTATTTTTAGTAAATTATTACATATAATGAAAAAAATGTACTTATGTTTCAATTGACTTATAGGTTTTGTCCAATTTAATATTTTATTAAAAAACCTCTCTTGGATTCATAAATTCATCCCTAATTTATCATAACTTTGGATTATTTATTGGGAATATTCAAAGGTTATGCTTGTGATGCATCCCATATTGTTTAGATCATTTATCCTTTGTAGCAACTCCACTTGCGAATTCCTCAAAGTTTTTTCATACTTAGGTTGATATAATAAAAAAAACTCCATGTTTTCTAAATTTTTTTATGGATTTTTAGATGTTTTTGATATACTATTTTTAGTAAATATTGGCATACACTTGGAGCAAGGGATACCTATTTTCCCCTATTTTTCTAGGTTTTGCTTATTTATTGTTTTTCATAAAAAAACCTTTCTCATATATTTGAACTCCCTATCCAATCTCTTTAAACTTATAAATTTTCATTGTGGATATATTAGAGCTTGTATTTAAGATGACATCCTCTAACCCTCCTCATCCCTTGGATTTAATATTTAATATTCCTAATGATTAGTGCATTGCTTATGTAGATCTCATAGATAATAAGAAATTCAATAATAAACCATCTTTAGTATTAACCCCTTATAATTATGCTAATTAATATACCAATAAATATGTAGACATAAATATTTATGATAATATCGAGACTAATAACACCACTTATGATGGATCTTATAGTTATGATAGTCACTTCACGTACTCATAAAGTGAGTGTTTTCTATCATTCATATGTATCTCTTATCTTGTTATTATTTTATTGATTGGAACATTTAAAATAGATAAAAAGGAACTTCTTCCTCCTCTTAACCATAATGAGGGTGATGTGTAATTCACCTCTAATGTGTTAATTCTATCAATACTAGAATAGGTAAGGTATCCCATCATATAATTTCCAATGAAGGTAACTGATATACCCTTACTTAAACCCCTCCACCTATGACATCTACTCTAGATTGTGTGGGTATGCATATTCAATCTAAGGTACCTAGGGTGTGTGATTGTGAATCCATTATATATCAAATCAAAATTATGATCAAGTCAATATAATAGTTACAAAATAAAAATTAGTATTTGGTTTCAAAGATCATGTCATGGGTAAATAGTATCACACTTAAAAAGAATACATAATATTCTAGTGTTAATCATGTGTTTACATTTTCATCTAGTAATTTTATGCTTAACAAGAATTCATCTCAAGATTGGAAGCCACAATAAAGTGAAAAAAGTTTTAAAAATGTCTAATAAGAGTTCAAGAGATATTTTAAGGGAAATTATTAGAAACAAGTTGATTAAAATACCTAATCTATGAATATCATAATACTATTATGTATACCATAGAATGCATGGGAATCATACAAATGTTTTTAACTTTGAAGAATAAAATAACATGGATAAATGATATTGTTGATTTTATCATTGACACATCAATCAAATAATCCACTCATATTATTAATACATCTCATTAAGCATAAGTGCAAAAATAACAAGTATGGGTACCAATGGATATTTCAGAGCAAAAATAGTTACAAATTGAATAATTAGAGTAATAAAATATTTAAAAGATAAATCTAGAGAAAATAATATTACAAAATGATTAAAATGAAAAGGAAAAATTACAAAAGTATTATTTTACAAAGAAAATGTTACAAAAAGAGCAAGAACAAAAGTTACAAAATCAAACTCAAGATAAACAAATAATAATTTTAAAAAGAGGGTTTATAAAAAGGCATTTTTCAAAACAATACATGCCTACACAATGAAATGATAAAAATATGGTTGCTATGGATCCAAATGTCATATATTTCATGCATAAAGGCAAAATAAGCTAAGGCCAATGCTAAAAAGTTTATGATTTTACTTTCAGATAAATAAGTCAAGGCATAAATTACATATTTTCTTCCTTTTCATGAGAATATACATGACTCTTCTCTAGTCCATAATGAGATGCAACATATTGAAAATGATGAACACACTAAAAAAATATGTTAAAAAAGGAGAATCCAATCTATGAAATAATGGTTTTTCATACATAGATGCTCAAAAGAGTATATCACAAGTTCAAGAACAACTAAAAAGACAAATTTATCCTATGATAATGATTTCATTGATTATTATGATCATGATAATACAAAATATTGGTATGATCCAGGTTACTGTTTATGCAGCATATGGATTTGACACGCATAATAAATGGACCTCACAAAAGCATCCTCTTTATGAGGTCCTTGTATTTTAGTAGCACTTATTGCTTATACACATTTTTTTTTAATAATTAAAAATAAATAAAATATTCAAAGGTCCAAAAACATTCAAATAAGGCAAAATTAAAACAATATTTCACATTTCAAATGTTTTTATCATTTACATATGTTATTTGATATATGTTTGTAGATATCATATCATTTATATTAACACATGTTTTATGGGTACTTGAGTTTGATACATGTATTAATTATATCCATGATAAATTATCATGAAAATGATGGACCTTTCCTCTTCCCATGTGACACACTATATTGGGGACATATTGCTTTTATTTTATCATGATTGACACAAGTTCTATTATTTACACATGACAAAATAGTTCTACTATCTTACATAATGTAATTTATATGCTAATCTATAGGACATTTTCTAACATATGTATGTAGGGATCAATATGACATGTTTATGCTCATTTATTATATTTCATCTATTTCATCTCTTCACGTGGCTTACTTGAGTGAATTTCTTATTTGATTCATTATAATTATTAGAGAAACTTAACATGTCTCTTTCTTGTTATCCCAATTATCCTAAGTGTTTCTTATTCTTTTTGGTGTGTGGAAATTTGTACATGTCCTCCCCTTCGAGTGTGTAACATTTGAACATGTGCCTTATTCTTTTATCTCCTTAGACCCAATTTTGAGTTACACTTAATGATCAAATTTATTATATAAATTTACATGATCCATATCATTCATCTTAGGGATTTTTATGTTTGGATACTATGAGCTTCACTGATATATTTACTTTGACATGACACTATTGTATGTTCTTGACTACATGATTGACATAGATACATCATAGTTGTCTTATCCTTTTGAGATAAGGTGACTATAAATTTTCATTCCCTTGACCTCAGATATGGTGGGAGGGAATATTAGTGAGGGATGTCATAGAGACACAAATCCACATACATAGATTTGACACAATTTATAGAATTTGATAGAATTTACATGATTTAGATATACACTTGGGATAAAAATTTATACATTTGGCATAGATTTAGGATAATGTTTTTCATATTTGTGATACATATTATACACATTTTATATATCATATGTTTCATTTTTATGGATGATTCAACTTGAGACATATTATAGATGCATATTCCATGCAAATGCACCAAATTACATAGACACTATTCATTCACCAACCTTACCAATATACATCATTTGATATTTTATCTACTTTAGTATTTTTATTATTTGATTAGTGAAGTTGAGATTAAATTATCTTAGTTTAATTGACACTTCTACTATTATGGGTTCATATGGTTACACTATTTGACTAAAGTGAGATTGGCTAGATCATGTTTACACATGAGTTATGTGATTGGGATTCTGTGCTCTTGACGAACTTATCACAACTCATCCTAACACTAGATTGGAGGAATTATCACCCTCAAATTACCCTATTGATATCTCAAAGGTTAATTGGTGTACCTATCTCCCCTACCACAACTAAGAATCATCTTTACCAAATAAAACTATCAAGGGGAAACATGTTTCATCTCCACATTGGTGTACTCCTTCCTTGATCTATTTTCTTTTAGATAATTTAAATTATCCTTTTTTAGATTATATGGAATAATTAAATATATAACATAACCATGGTTTTTGGTCATACACATACATCAAATTTAAACATGGCTCAATTCAACTCAAGGGGTGTTGTACACACCATGATACACATTCATTTCCTTCAACCTAGTAATTTTATCCTTATGCATCACCAAATTAAATGGGGGGGAATGTAGATGCTCATATCTAGATTTATATTTTTAACTAATCTTGTACACTTATTAAATATTATTCATGTCTCTACCCTTTAATTTTTGACCTTCCTTGTAGTCAAAAGGTTCACATTCACCATTTCACTATACCTAAATGCTTATCTTATAGTCTGAACCTAATATTTTTATTACCTAGGTCACTTGTATCCAATAGTATGCTTAAAATATGATATATATACCCTTAATTTCAAGTTTAAAAACTTTAATTTATTTATATCTCCCTGGACACTTGCATTCAAACTTGGACACTAACATCAACGCTAGTGTTCCTACTCCAACATAGGTATTTGTACCTTACAAACACTTAAATTTTCTAATCTATAGATATATATGGTTTTTGATATTATTTTCCTATAACACTTACATGATAATTATTTCAAAAGGTGTGGTATAAATATAATTTAAATCCTAATGATTATTCATGTAGTAAACACATCGTTACACTACTAAAAATTAATTGCACAACTAAGCTATAATACCCTATTTTTTTATTTTTCCAAATCAATCATATGAGAAATCATATTATAGGTCTAAATAATTCAAATAAAAATCCACAAGAATTATTTTCCAAGTTACAAGTTAGATTACTACATGCACTTACATATAACATATTACATAATATTTCACACACAAGCCCACATAAGCACAAGAAAAACATCAGTCTAAGGCCCTATTAAGAACATATGGATATGAAGGTATCATTAAATAATAGGTGGGTATTTTAGGTCACCTATACTTCACTTGATCCAATGAATCCATGTTTTGGAAGGAGACGTGCCCCAATCAAATATTTAAGGGTTTTGATCAAAAGACCTATATCAAGAATGTGTGCACACAATCAAGATAGATAATATGTAAGGTGATAATGACCTATAATAGGTGTAGGTATAATTAGATAAAATATTATATATTGAAAATAAAACATAAGAATTGATGCTACTATCCATAGGGTGATGCAAGTGTCCAAGTTTATAGAGAATAAATATTTAAAATGTGATGATGGGATATGGATCTTCAAAAAATCCATAGTCGCAACTGTACTACTTAGATTTTCATGTGCATCATTTTATAAGTGAATTACAATTTATCATTTGTATTTCTATTATCTAAATATTAATTTTTTTCATTAAATATTTGGCATATGCTTAGATTATGTATATCTCATTAGAATATGATATTAGAATCTAAATTCATTTACTATCTTAATTTTTAGATTATCTTAATCCTTAGTTGATTCATCTAATATCTTGAATCATATTAATCCTTATTTCTAGAAAGTGTTAAAAAAGTGATTATTTGGGGATGATCTTGGTTATATTATCTTTGCATGTAATTAAAACATTTATAAACCACCTTTATTACATCATACCACCCTTTAAATCTATGAAATAATAGTGAAGCATGTATTTTATCTATTTATTTTCATAATCCCCATTATTATTTATATCTTTCATAACCTCATACCCTTAATCTCAAATGGATAATCTTATTCATCCATGTGCCATAATATTGTGGTCTCATAGATAAACACTACACAAATTGAAATGTCTATTATAACAATTCCCATGGACACATTGAATAATTAATTTACTATATTATGTGAAAATATATGTGCCACCAAATGAAACATGTGGGAGCCATATAATTGTGACAACCTCATAGAATTTAATGAGTTTATGGAGTATCAAAGCGATCATCATAAAGCCCATGGGATTTGATATAAAATATTTTTGATATTTTGATGCATCCATTCCTAATTAAAAAATAAGGAAATTTCCCTTGATCACAACCTTTAAATAAAATAATCCATATACAAATGGTCACCAAATAAATGATTCTAAAAGAATAGACACATTGCCTATCTATGAAGTCATGGAGTTCATAGAGTTCACTTAGTGCAGACAATGTAAACTGAACATATAAACATGTTAAGGAATATGTATTCTGATACAATAGTTATCTTTAAAAAAATTTGGTCATCATAGTACATGAATTCAAATTAATTACTCCTATGATATTCTAAAAATGCCTTCACCTCTGACTATAAATAGTTTTCACTTGTCAATAATTATATTTGTATTAAAATTTGCATGAATCTTCTTCACAATTAAAATATTCAATATTCATCTTTGTCACATTATATAATCAGTGACTTGGTTCGATACAAAACCATACCTATCATCCAAAAAATTGATGTTGGTTATTTATTCAAGGATTCCTTCCAAATGTTAGTATCCAGTTCATAGTAGAAGAAAGAAACATTAAAGTAATGTTTATATTTATTTATAATTTTTGACAATCTATCTATAATATTATCTTACATCTAATATGGTTTAAAAAAAAAATTGACTCTTCCCCTCTTATGTTTCACATAAAAAATGTTTTAAAACATATTCACCCAAAGACATTAGCAACTTGTGTATCATAACTTGATTATTTTATTTCAAAAGTAAGGCAATTAGGTAGTTTGGCACATACAAGGGAAAGATATGATTAGTTTGGAGGACTCTTAATATTGAATGAACTTTGATTATTACCATTACCAAAATAGAGGCTTAACTCAATAATGAAATACACAAGTCCTATGTAAAATTTTATTCATGCTTTTTCATTTATTTTATACTCGACATAAAATTATTTATTAAATATGAACTAGAATATATTTAAATTACCATTTAATTTTGATCATGTTTCAAAATTTGAAACATATATCTCGTGCATTTTATGCTTTAATCATCTCTTATTTCTCTCAAGTAAGATAATAAATCAATCAAAATATTAAATGACTAGTCATACATCACCAAGAAAAAAATGTTGCATAAATTAATTTTACATTGAATACACATGAAAAGTGCATAGTTTCCCATAGAGGAATAGTAATAATAAAATTTATATGTGATGGTCCTCTCAGGTTTTGAGAGAACATGATGGAGACAAGCGTTTATCATTCTATGGGTGCTTGAGACTCTATTTTTAGTTAGGTCCTTATGAAATCATATGAAAAAAAGAATAAGATCAGAAGAATCTAGGTGATTTCTTATTTTTTTAAAGAGGAAAATAAATATATTTCCTGAGATGTGCTCTAACAAAGGCAGTCACCCCAAGGTTTGAAACTTGAAACTAATAAAAACATTTCTAAACAAATAATATAAAATCTATCAAATCCTATAAATAAAAAGATTTGAGACTAAAGTACACACACACGCACACGCACACGTGTGCACGCGCGCGCGCGCACACACACACACACACACACACACACACACACACACACACACACACACACACACACACACACACACACACACACACACACACACACACACAATGTGTGTGTGTGTGTGTGTGTGTGTGTGTGGGTGCGTGCATGTGCATGTGTATGTGTGTGTGTGTGCTTGTGTGTGTGTGTGAAATGTTCTAAAGGGGTTTATCTAAGAAATATATTATCCATAAGTGATATAAATTTGGTCTTCAAATAAATGATGTCATAAACATAGACACATGACCACTTTATGGAGTTCTACAATTCAAATATATCATGCAGTCCAAATAATATAAAGTGATCCCATTGACATGTTGAACTTTGTGTTGTGTTCATGCTTGCTTACAATGATTTATCATAGTTAGACCAGAGTTATAATTTCAATTCTCATTTATTTTTTATGACATTTTAAAATTTGAAATAGTTATCTCATGGTATTTTTACTTTAATCATATCTTATTTTAATTAAGTAATAAAATCAATCATTGAAAGTATCAAATGAATAGTCATAAATCATTGGTGGCAAATACCAAAAAGTCTAAAAAAATTAATTCAATAGTGAATACACATGGCACATGCATGGTTTCTCATATAAGAATAATAATATCAAAATTGATATATGATGACCCTCTCAAGTTTTTGGTGAACTTGATGAGGAAAAATATATTTCATAGAATATTAAAACTAAACTATCATGTGATCCCAAATTCTAAATATAATAATCAATATGTGGTCATAAAATAAATTATGTCACTAAAAAAGATATGTGGCTACTCTATGGGATCACATATTTAAAATATTTCATTTAGTCTAAAAATGTAAAGTAACCAATCGACGTGTTGAGCCATTTATATTATGACACACTTGCGAGTATAAAATTTGGTGATGCTAGTGTGTAAATTCAACTTAGTTAGTCATTTAAACTTTTATAAATACCTTTGACTCTCTTAAAATGGATTACTATTATTAAATTTCACATGTTTCCTTGACAATTCTAATCTCTAAATCATAACTTTTTTCACATCATACGCCTTTGAAAATCCATGAATTAATATAAAATTATGGCCTTTATTAATTATATCTTAAAATATTCATTATATTTTATATTTTTGGTATTTGTATGTCCTTAATATTATGTGGAGGATCTCAGTTTCCACCTGCCGCCCTCTTTAATGAAAGTGATTAATTATGATGAGACAATCATGTAAGACAATATTAACCATTGTGCTACCAATTGTAGTTTTTCTATCAATATAGTATATGTCATAAATCCTTAAGCTATTTTTGAGCTCTCCATGATTTCTATTTGGATACATCAAAGTCAATGCAATTTAAAACATCATTTATACTTCATGTTTTCAATCAAAAACTTGATACGAAAGATCTAACTATCATGCAATCTCTTGGATCTTCACTCATGTGAAATTTCATTAAATTCTCTACTATATTAAACACTTATGAATTAATTATTCTAATAATTTCATCCAACATCCATTCCTCCTATTATATATAAATCTTGTCCAATTTGGTTAATAGATGCATTATTTTTTTAATGCACCTATCCAATTTCATTTCTTATATCTTTTGATTCATTTATGTTTATGTTAATTAATCCTATAAAATTATATTGAAATTAAAAATTTAACTTATAATTCACCAAGTACAAACTTTCTATTCCTGTAGAAAATATTAAATTGATGGTCACACTTGAATATGAAAACATGGAAGCCAACCTCCTAATCATCAACATATCAATGAGATTTAGGTAGGTCATCCTAAAACTATCAATCAATTAGTGAAATAATATGACATGACACATACATTGTCTATGGAATTTAAACTTGTTCTCCTTGGTTATTTATCAAGTACAATCAACATACATAATATTGGGCATGGTTGATGAAAAATTATATGGCCTTAGAAGAATTGATTTCCATAGATGATGATATTGATATTATAATTACAATGAGAACATAGGCACAATGGTGTGTCTTTAATTATACATGAAAATTTGAATTGATTTCAAAACTCCATGGACATTATGATACATATATATTTTAGTATTACTCCTCTATTTAACTTTGTTGTGTGTTCATCTCATGATTTTTAGTATGTTTTCTATATTTTATTAGGATTAGCATTTTCACTTTGATTTTTGTATTTTTGTATATTTCATTTTATTTTACCACTTTTGACACCTATTATTCATGTGGGATTAGTATATTCTAAATGATGATTGGAACACTATAGTTATAAAATTTAGGAAAGCACAATAGGGTATAAAATATATTGAGTTTAGTTTAAGAAAAAACTTATGAAAATATGGAAATTAGAGGTAATATTTTAATTATTCTTCAACAAAGAGAAAAAGATATGTATTTCAAACAATACTTTCAAGAGGGTAAAATACCATATATGAATTCTCTTGAGTCTGAAATAAAAGATAAAACTTCCACAAAGAATCGGATAACTTGTATAACACAAAGATTTTAAAGATAAGAAAGACAAAACTTCAAATTTGTTTCTCTCTTAAGGCTACATCTTGTATTAAATACATTGAAATGTATAAAAATATCACTAACAACAAAAAGATACATTGAGCCATGGGGTCTACCCATATTTATATAAAATATGTCTTAAAAGATGTAGTTTTTCAAAAATTAACATCCAACAAGAGAAATCATGCAAACTGGAATGCCTCATGTAAAGGAGGTGAGTTCCTCTATTTTTGGTGCTTTGTACTCATGGGAGTGCTTGTGTTTTGTGCATGAGTTGGGTGTAAATCTGGAGGTGATCTTAGCATAGCTGTAGATCTTCATACAAGGCTCCTTGGATGATGGCTTAAAATAACTACTCATACAAGAAGCGGTGCCAAAAAAAACTTGGTCTTCAAAAAATAAAAGATAATATTTAAAATGAATTTTTAAATCTCTTTTCCATGCAAACCCTAGCATGCAAAATTAAAGTGAGACTTTTGCAACATTCAAGACTTTATCACTTTTACCAAAAGGACCATGCAATTTGTGTTTTATGACATTACACATTTTTCATTTCACATTAATTAAAATATAAAGTGTAATTTTCAACTTGATTTTTGCAACTTCCACATTTAAAAAGTATAAAGTGAAAAATACATGTCTTTTATTTCTCTAAAAGAGTTACAAAAAATACATAGCTATTCTTTGTAATTACAAATTACAAATTATAATTTCTTCAAAACGAAAATACACATGACTACAAAATTTGAAAATATCTAAAGGAGAGGAAAAATTAATTAATATTCAAACTAGCTTCAACTTTCTTGTCATTTTCTAATCACAGATTCTCTAGCATACATCAAAGGCCTTGAATATTTCCTATATTCACTCTTCATCATCCCATAAGAATAAATTTTAGAAGATACGCAGTCTGATTCTACATTAAATAACTCTCTTTAAAAAGTCCTTATACCCTATATCTCAATTCTAATTTGATCAATTGCCTTTTCATATTTGATAAACCTGTGAATTGAACTTAAGGCAAAGACTGTGTCTTTAGCTAACTCCTTTTCAACTATTGCCTTAAAATGTTCCTGGACCTATTCTACCTGTAAGAGATTGCTAGAATCATCTATTTGTGAGCATGACATTAAGTTCTTCACGCTATCAATCTCATATAACACATCAATAGCTTTATCATGAGCCTCTTTGGCTCGCTCAATAGACTCAGTTAGTATCATTATCTGAAATTGGGTAGCCCTATGCAATTCCTCATGCTCAATAGATTTCTTCAATATATTCTCAATAATCAGGGTATTCATATCAATTGTCTTTATAGATGTCAACTTGGGATAATACATGTTCAAAGTTTGGACCTCTCCTTCATAACTGCTAATCTATGATTTTGAAATTTCCTTTCTCTCTATGATGATACCATAATTCCATCATTATTGTGAGGGCCCTATTTCCCCTCATAACTAGTTCTCATACCATTATTTTTTAGCCCTTCCCATGTGAGTAATATCCTATATCAAATCAATTATAGCTTGATTTGGATTGATTGGTTGTACTACCTATGGTTGTTGTGATGTTTCACTAATCTTTATGAATTAGTTAAGTGCTTTGATCAACTGATCAACCTTACTTTTAAGTTCATCATTGGTAGCTTTGTCATGGTCAATTTTATGGAAGAGAGAATTGATGCCCAACTACACCTTGTATTTGAGCCCTTCTCTTGTCTGTCTACCAAGGTGTATATGAGAGACCTAATAATTTACCACTACAAAATCTTCATTTGGTTTGTCTAGCAAGGAAATGCAACCTCAACATATCTCTCCTTTGTCATTAGTGAATGTTCTTGAATTGTTCTTGGGATTAGGTTTTCATTTCTTCTTGAATTTGGTCATACTAAAGTCCAAAGTGTTGGGATTAATAATGGTTTTCTTATTTTTCCCACTGATTGGAATAACCAACTAGGGGTATCCTTTTATGCATCTAGTACAATCACTAAAGAACTTTTAGCTAATGTACCTAAACTAATTGATACTATGGCCAAGGGGACATCTTAAAAAGATGAAACTGTTAACTAATTATGAGGTTTCTATGATGTTTTATCCTTACCAATAGCTTGTAAACACATTGTTGCACCAAGTGTTTGAGTTTCTCAACTGATGGTATGGATGAGGTAGTGGAAATGGGGGAAGTGGGAGCAACAGAAGTGGGAATCATGAATTTAGGAGCCAGTGGATGGGTGGAAGCCAAGGCACTAAATGTTCCAATTAGGTGTGTGGGGTCATGTAGGGTTGGTGACATGAAAATGATGGGTTGAGATGAAGAGGGAACAATACTCACTATAGAGATTGTAGTGGCCTATAGGGTGGTAGTCAAGATGACTGAATCTAAGGCAATTTACTGTTGAGTGGTGTTTGGGAATTAATGGTGATGAAATAGAAGCAATTATGAATATAATAGAAAGTGGGAGTGGATCAAATGGGGAAGGAGAAGTGGTCCCACTATAGGGGAACCTTGAGTGCTCCTTATACTTGTTTGTGCTATTTGAATTTAGCTTATTGAGATGGGTGGAGTGGTAGATAAAGTGGCAATGAGTAGAAAGGGAGAAGCTGAAACTTGTGGTGAAAGGGAAAATTGAGGTGCTAGGGGAGAATAGGCTACCAGTGGAAGTGTTAAAGTTTCATGTACTATAGGAGTAGAAGGGGAAATAATATAAATAGGAGATAGTGTTATAGGATTTGAAGTAGTAGATCCTTGTGCTACTGTTGTTGTCTCTTATATTGAAGATTTATGGGTTCATCTGCAACCTCTCCTTATTTACTTGACTCTCCTTTTTTGGCCTTAGTCTTTGTTTTCCTCTTCTATTTCTGCTCAAGTCCCACTGATGATTATTTAGATAACTTTCCTGATGGTGTAACACCCTCTAATTTTAATTTTAGGAGCTTTTATTTAACTCCTATGATTTCTCTTATAATCTACACTCCTTTACTCTTTAGCCAATTAATAGTCCTATTGATGATGTGGGTTATTCTATCAAATAGAGAAATCGATTTGAGAACTAACCACCTGACTGGTGGTAGGGGTTTCATAATGATTTGGGTAAGGTATAATGGATCCACTCTGTAAATATCATCTTCCAAGTTATTAAGGATTGGTGCTAGATAAAAATCCTTTATTCATTGCAGGGACATTCTTGAGTAGTCCCTCATTCTAACCATCTCTTTGTCATCACAATCCTCCCAATAATATTCATTGTATGGCACATGTTCATATGATGCCAACTCTAATGCATGAGTGATTTTTCCATATTGGTCAAAAAATGGCTTGGACTCAATGGTCCTTAATGTTACTTGGCTCATCTCTGCCTTTGTACCTCTAGCCTTCAGAAGAGTTTGACATGTATAAAATCCAATATATATAGGGAAATGAATCCTTACCATGTGTCTATTTGAGAGGAGCTTATGGGTTTCTACTAGTTTTTGCACCAACTCCAACAATGCCCATTTGTCACTTTCATACTAGGGGAGGATGAAGGGATAGACACTAAAGCCTATTTCCCTAATGTAGGAATATGTGGGGAATTGTATAAATAATGATCCCCATTTAGTGATTTCCTATTTTGCCTCCCTTGAGAACCTCTCCCTCTTAAGTTCTGAATTGAACATGGTGATAATGTTGTCGATGAAAACATCATTAACTCTTCTAAAATATTTCTTACTAGCTTGAAGGGTGAGGTTAAGGTAGTAGTTTTACACTCTTGTTATTTCATTAGGAACAACATTGAGACCTAGGAATAATCTCCATTTAACCAAAATATAAACAACTTATAAGGTCATGTAAAATTTATTTGAGATTTTAACCTCTAAAAACTATTAATGGAGAGAATCACTAATCAATTGTGATTAATGTATCTATTACTTATTCGCTCTGATGGTCTAGATATACTGGTACATCCATTATTCATAGCACTAGGCATCATGACTATTAGTGACTCTATGTAACAGTGTTATAACATCTCCTACCTCCTCTATAAAATTAGACCTATCTATTATCTTGGGTAATCTGGTGAAGGAGTACTTAGGGGTCTTGAGCCATTGTTTATTGACCATCTTTTGGCATCCATCTTTTTCCTCCTCATAGAATTAAGTAAATTTTTAGGGAGTTATATCTAGATAAATTTTAAACTCAAGAATGGAAAACACCGAGTCGATGTATTTAGATTCAAGGTCCATAATCTTTTCTCCCTTATCATTATACACTTGCCTCCTATTGGGGTCACAGTGTTGGGACATCATTAGGATTAATTTAGGACTTTGAATAGTTAGGGGAAAATTTGCATCTTGTGGAAGTCTAGAGTCATAAATAATCTATATCCAATCATTTTTGAATTTTGCCCCTATTATGGCCCAAAAATCTCCTAGGTCAACATGACATAAATCTATATCACTAATTTTTGTGAGGTTGGATTCCAGATAAGAAGATACTTTAGGACCCTTAGATTTGAAATTCATCCCTTTGGAAGTCATGGGGATTATATAAAAATCCTTTGAGTAACCAACTATGCAAGTTGACAAAAAATGTAGGTGTATGGAGCACTTATTTCTTCTAGCAAAACATGGAGGTGTTCAGAGCATGTCCAATGTACAAGATGCGTATGAATTCAAAATCTCCAGTGGAGGTGGGATGTTCTTGAGGTAGGTCCACTTTCTATGATGCTTCAAATATGTTGGGTTATTGGTAGAAGTGGGAAGTTCTTGAGTCAGGTTCATTGTCCATGGTGCAATAGGAATCTACAAAGGTCAAGGGTGCTTGGAACACATCCAGTGTTCATAGGGACACTAGGAGGAAAGGAATCTTGGAATGAATATTCTTGTTTTAAATGGAAGGATAATGCCTTAAGAATGAAAGTGGATTGATTTTAAATTCAAAATCCCTGGATGAAGAATGGAGAGAGTTTTTTGGAAGATTTAGCTCAAAACCCTAGTATGCCCTAGATATACTATCTAGGCCCTAAAATCCTAAATGCTACAATAGACACATAAATTATGTGAAAATGATTCACCAACTTCTAGAAAACTAGACTTACAAGGAAAACCCTAAAATGGAAAGAAAATTTTGTAAGGGAAAAATCCTTCAAAGATGGAGATAAAAAAGATAAAACATAAGAGGAGTACCATTTGGTAGGTGTAATGACGTGGCTAGGTGTACATTTTCTAATGGCTTTGAAAATGGTAAGGATGATAGACTGGAGCTCTAAAATGTGCTATAATTAAGATAATAAAATGATAATCTTTAGCAAACCAACCTAGATTTATATAGAAAAACCTACATCAAATGCAAGTAATGGTGGTTGGTGGCAAAGTTTGGACCTGCTTGAAGCAAGTCCATTCTCCATGAATGAAAATGGCTTGGTGAGAGGGAAGGTTCATCATGCACTTTACGCATTATGAAAACATGTAATGCGCACTTCAATCTCTACTTCTCACAGAAAGGTGTTGATAGGTTTAGTGGGGGTTGGATGTGTTTGGAGTAGGTCCATTCTCCTTGGGTAGGTTAATGGTTTAGAAGGGAATGAAGCATAGTGTGCACATTTCATGTTTGTAAGAAATGTGTAATGTGCACTTCAAGCTCTGCTTCCTATGGGAAAGGACTTAGGCAAACCAGTGAAAGTTGGATTTGGTTGAAGTAGGTTTTCCTTTAAGGGTAGACTTCTTAGTCGACTGGATTTAGAGCCTGTTATGAACTTTACATGTTGTAAAAAATGTGTAATATGCATATCATTTTTGAATTCCGCTGGATGGGTATGTGGTGGAATCTAGAACTCACCATGCACTTTGCATGTTCAAGAATGTGTGAAGTACATGGTGCATTCTGGATTCTACCATGTACCCATCTGGTGGAATCCAGAACTCAATATGCACATTATACATTTTTCACAATGTGTAATATGCATAATAGGATCTGGATCTCACTAGATGGGTGCATGGTGGATTCTGAGGTTTAGTGCCTCATGTGACCTGGAACCCAAGAAGCAACTTACATTGGTGTAAATTGCATCTGGAGTTCCAGATTCTGTCAAATGGGTGAAGGAAAAAAAGGAATGTATTTTTGGAGAATTAAATATTTTTCATAAAAGCCAAAGGGGGTCTCCCTTAAGGTTCTAGATGTAATGAGATTTTTGTGATAAAAAATCTCAACCCTTATCTTGAAGATGAACCTGTTGAGAATCAATATCTCCCTTGGCCAAAGGTTCTTTGCAAGAGCTTATTTCGGTTTATAAGGATCACTAAGAAAGTTTAAAGCATCTAAGACTTTTCCACAGAATAATATTCTTTTCCAAGTGTAGACCCTAAGCTATAACTCCTCAAGTAGAATGGTAAAAGAACAGATTGTAAAGCACAAATGAATAATTAACTCTTATTGTCTCTAAGAAATGGTGAAAGGAATATGTATATATCATTGAATCTAACCTTAAACATTTTTGAAAGTTTAGCCAATAGGTTTAACCTAATCTACTTCATATTTCTATTGATAAAAACAAATAAGATCTTGGTTTAGGTCAGCCAAGGGCCGACCTAGACCCCAAATGAGTTTTATCAATTTGAGTACAAGGTTGATGGGGTTGACAATGTAATGTAAACCATTAAAAAGGGTTTTAGGCTTAAGAAGGGGCTAATGAAGGTGGTAAAAGCTTGGAGGAGGGTGCAAGAGAGGAGATAAGGCTTAGGGAAGTGTGTAGGAGAAGGTTAGATTGGTAACAAGTGGTAGTATAGGGGACAACAATCTTGCAAACGATTAATGGCTTGCCCACCCATTTCCTAGTGTACCCTTTAAGGTGTGCACTTAGATAGATTGAGATTCGATAGGTTCTTGCAAGAGAGAAAGCATTAATAATTGATAAAGTTTTAAAATATTATGTGTATATAGCTCTTGTGTATGAAATTTTTTCAAAGAAAAGAAGTTTGGGTTTGATTGTGTTGACCATGCGAGCTTAACCAACAAGCATAAATGATGCATGTGCTTTCTCAATTAGAAAATTAAAAAATATTTAAGATAGTGTCAACTCAGAAGTTGATAAATAAATCAAATGACAAATACTTATCAAAATGATTGCTTAATTGGATTAGTTAGGTCGGGGGTAGTTGACATGGCTAGGGGTGGTAGGTCGTGATGTTGAAACTAGTTGACAATAAGTGGGTTTCAATGCACATGTTTTTGGTCAATAGCAATCGACCACGAGCATCCTATGCAACATTTGTGCATGTTGACCATGTGTTGAGTATCCTTAACCTAGAAGACTAAACTTCATGTGTGTGTCTTTTGGCACTTAATAATCACATCATTGTGTATGGTAGGATTCATGCACATCACTACTGGGTGGGTCATGCCAAAGGGTTCGGTTGTTCATCCATTAAATTAGTTTGTTGTCGAGCCTCAAAATGTTAGGAAGCATTTTCGTCCATATCTAATATAGGCACAAGAACATTAAGAAGACCTTTGCTTAATTGGACGAGATCGCAAAATATTATTAAAGATATAAACTTTGCATGTCAAAATAGATTGATTAGATAGTTGATACATAGATTCTTGCTATTTCAAGTATAGGATACCATTAATTAAATGTTTCACAATGCTCCTTACTTAACATAACCATCGTTTATTATACATACTTATCTTTACACATCTCCTCACACAACTAGAATTTAATTAAACATGTACAATACAATAATAATACTTAATTAATACATAAAATAATGATAAAATAATTATAAATATTTTGTTACAATGTTTTGATATGCCCAGATTAACTCATCAGCATGAAAACACTGATTATAGAAGACGAAAGAAATATTGAGCAGATAAATCCTCTTTAAGTATTCCACAACTTATCCATATATATTCGCTTAACACGCTGCTACAAATTTTTTTAAAAAAATATATAAATTATTTTCTATTCGATTTTTTAAATCTGGGAAGCGGCGACAAATACTTATATCGTATGTTTATTTGCTTTTATCATAATATCGCTTTAACTGGCAGCTCGCAAGGGAGTTTCACTGGAGTGGAGCTCTGCTTCCAAGACTGGTCCTTTATGATTACTGGTTAACAATAAGCGCTTCTTGTACATACAGACCATACTAATCAAGCATATTAGTATTACCGCTCCGCCACAAACCACCACCGCTCCCACGAACAACACAATTCTGGGGAAATCTCTCTTCTTCCGAGAACAAGATGGAAGGCGCAACGAGCCACCGCCGCATAATTTCTGATTGCCACCAAAACTTGTATTGAAAGCCAAATTATTGAAAGTATCAGGAACCGGACTAGACAACTTATTACCTGACACGTTGCACTCATTTAACCTCATACCTCATAATTCCGGAGGGAATCGCCCTTCAAGCTCATTGTTTGACAGATCAACAATCACCAGACTTGACAAGGAGCTCAATGTTTCAGGAATCGTACCCCTCAGTCGGTTGTTCGACAGATTGAGCTGGCTTAGGCGTTGCAATGACATCATCTGCTTCGGAATCTCTCCAGATAAAAGGTTATGGTTGAGCTGGAGATTGTCCAGAGCCGACAAACTCATAAGGTCAGGCGGGATAGGACCGGACAAATTGTTATTACCTGCAGTGAAAACCTGGAGATTTCTAAGTCTCCCGATTTCTCTAGGGATGCTTCCGCTAAAATGGTTGCTACCAATCTCTAGACTCGACAGATTTTTTGCTCCACCAATTGAAGGAGGAATCCTGCCTTCCAACTCATTGTTGTGAAGGAACAACTCTCTAATCGCAGGAGAACCCCAGAGACCGTCTGGAACCTCACCGCTCAGCTGGTTGTCGTTTAGTAGTGCGTACTGCAGACTGTTGCAGTCTTGAAAAGATGGAGGCAAACTTCCGTTAAATTTGTTTGAAAACACAGACAACCCATAAAACATCCTACGGCTACACAGATTCTTCGGGAGAGGGCCTTCGAAATTATTGCCTGCAATATCAATAAGAACAATATTACAGTATGCACCCAAATTTTGTGGCAGTAACCCGGTGAGGTTGTTATTGAAGAGCTTTAAAAAGGACAGGTACCGAAGCTGGTCGAGGCGTGCAGGAATGGGACCCCTAAGCTGATTATCAGACAGTTGCAGCGATTCCAGATATGTCAGGTTGGCCATTCCATCTGGTATTTTGCCGCTCAGCTGATTGTAGGAAAGATCCAAATCGGATAGGCTTCTTAGCTCGTCAATATTTGACGGAATTTGTCCGGTCAGATTGTTGTTCCACAGGAACAATTCCGTCACCTTCGACAAAGCCGTCAAACTAGATGGAATACGGCCGGAGAGGTGATTGTTTGACATATCCAATGTCTCCAACTGCGTGAAATTGCCGAAGAAGTTTGGAATATGTCCGATGAAGGTGCAGTTATAGAGCCATAACTGCTGCAGCCGCTTCAAATTCCGGAGCTCTTCGGTATGGTAGCAGGATAAAGAGGATTGTCGCCAATGGTGAAGTTGATCAAAGTCTTTAAGTTGCCGAGAAAGGAAGGGATCGTACCGCTGAGAATATTGCCATGGAAGAAGAGTGCTTCAATCTTCGGGAGCAGTCTAAAAGCAGGAGGAACGGGACCAGAAAGCATGTTGCCAGCTAGGTTTAACACTCTCAACTTGCTCAGGTGATGGATGGCGTTGGGTAGGCTTCCGATGAATAAGTTGTAGGATAAATCCAGGCTCTGCAGACTCTTACACTCCAAAAGAGCTTTGGGGAAAGGACCTCCGAAATGGTTGCCTTGGATTATGAAGGATGTTAGACTTGGAAGGGCGCATATTGTAGAGGTCATGTTTCCTGATATGGAAACGTAGGTGAGATTTATTTTGGTGACTAGTGCAGAGGCAGGGTCACAGTAGACTCCGTTCGAGGCACATGGATTGTGATGGGAAGCATTCCAGTTGTGAAGTGCTCGTTGGGTGTCAATCCAATCTCTCCTTTATTTGCAACAGAATTTGTCCCTCTTCAGAGATTGCAGAGGACTGTTGTTCATAAAGAGGAAGAGGAATGCCCAAATACATTACTTACTGGACTTGGCCATTTGCAACTGCAACGACTCACTGGTGGGGTGACGATTGAAGTACATTTAAGCTCTTAAAATAGAATCAAATTTGAAGACGAGACGCATGCATGTGCGAGGGGGATGCCATTGAAGTCATATTGATTAGCTGGAATGATTTAAGTGGCAAGTATTTTGTTGACCGGACCAGTGAGAAAGGAAAGGAGCATTTATTCTAATTGTGGGTGCTAGTTGAGTTTTTAATTTCTTTGAAATCTAGTGTCTATACTTGTCGTCCTCTTCCTCACGGCGCGGGTAGAATTTCTTCCGCTGGGATGACTCAATGATTGGGATAATTTGACTTCAATGTTGCTACATGTTTAATGTATTTTTGGTGCTCTACTTAGATTTGAGTAGTATAATGAGATTTAAGGGAGAGATAGGAGAGATAGTAATAGGTGAGTGGGGTTCAATATATGAGATGGTATATGAGATAAAAATATTTAATATATGATGTAAATTTTAATAATTTGGAGAGTTTTTAGTGAGATGTGTAAAAATGAAAATCTTAAAGTATGAATGCAAATCTTGTCGTCGTTGGGCCTTGTAGTGGTCTATAACTGTAATTATTCTTCCCCTTCTTCCTTAACCTATGCAAGTTGGTATGGTGCCAAGATTTTTGATAGCCAGTGGTACGATGGAGTAAGATTCTAGTTTCTTTGTTTCCTACAAAGTTGTGTCCTCTGGCAACGGCTCCACCCTCAGTTTTTCTACGTTCGTATATTGTATAAAAATTAGATGAGATGTTAGTAGTGGAGATCTCTCTTCCTGAAAAATTGAGTTAATAGTAACATTCATAATAATATCTATCACTATATTTTATATAGATTTATCTAAAATATGTAAATCAAGATTGAAGGGTCCCTTTCCCTGTACATATCTATATTTAAATATGCACATCCAAAAAAACTTCAAATTCATTGAAGGAATGCATTATGCATATACAAGATCTAGAATATAATTGATAAGAAAAACATATAACGAACACATCAACACATGACACAAGATTTACCGTGGGAAAACCTCAAAGAGGTAAAAAACCCACCAATGTGATATTTATTAATATGAGAAACCAATCCACCTCAATACACTTCCTCTCAATCTCACTTCTTCTATGTGCTTTCACAAAACCTTGTTCACTTGAAATCATATCAAGATAGAATAAATTTACAATAGGGGTAAAACCTAATTTATAAAATTCACGAGTGGAAGTGACCATTGTGAAATAACAAGGCCATCCATTCTGAAATTATATTTAATAAAATTTGATAAGAATTAAATAATTATAATATTATTATTTATTTAACCGAGGTTTTTATTTTAGGTCAATAAATAATATATTATTCATTATTTAATTAATACCAAGGTGAGCTATGGGTTAATGAAACACCACTTAGTCATTAAATATTCTAACACTCCCCCTTAATGCTAAGTGGAGATAAATGTCATAGTCATCTTAAAATAATAATTATACTATATACATAATTGAAGGATTTAAAAAAATTCATCATGCTAAACATCATATTTTTGAACAAAAATAATTATAATCCATAAACTACTTGATAGTAAGTTTAGGCTAACATGATTGTGAGACTACATCTCACAGTTTCTCATGACTAATCACTAAGCATATTTGGAGCCTTTTATAACATAAGAGTCTCCATTACAAAGTATGCTTTTAATGTATTGAGGTACAAATGCAAAACTTTCACATGAAGATTACTCAAATCACATTACTTTCACACAAAGTTTACAATGTTTTACAATGAGTAGAAATATAGAGAAGGAGAAGAAACACATGGTCATCAGGAAGTGGCATTGTCTTGCAGAATCCCCCTCATTAACCACTCCTAGAGGCCCAACATTGCACAAAACTGAGAAAATATGGTATCACCAATTGGTTTTATGAAGATATATGCCACTTGTTCATCCGAGGATAGGACTGCAAATTAATATCACCATTGATGACTTCCTCTTATATAGAATGCATATGAACTTTTATGTGTTTAGTTCTTTGGTGTTACACTATTTTTTTACTAGAGCTATATAACTTTGATTATCATAATGAATGATGATACTCTAAAAAACATTCAAATGAAGTTATCTTAATAGCCTTTATAGCCACATGGCTTCATTGGTAGCTTCCATTGCACTTTTGAACTCTGCTTCTATAGAAGAGAGAGACAGTAGGTTGCTTGTTGCTATTGTAAGTGATATTACCTACACCAAACTTAAACACATATTTAGAAGTAAATTTATGATCTAAAGTATCATCACTATGGTCAAAATCATAATAACCATATAAATTAGCAATATCAATAGATGAATAAAATAAATCATAGTTTACAATTCCTTTGACAAGTACCTAAGTATTCTCTTTACTAATTTTCAATGATCCAAATAACTATCCTGCATAAATCTAGAAGAAACACCAACAACATATGAAGTATCTTGCCTAGTAATGGTTAGAAAAATCAAACTACTAACAAGATGTCTATTTAAATTAAGGTTAGTTTTTAACATGTAAGTTTTAGATCAAGTTTAAAACTAATTTCAATAGGAGCAGAAGAAGATTTACAATCAAGCTATTAAAATTAATAAGAAAGTTATGAGCATATTGAGATTGTGATACAATAATAGAACATCTACCCTGAAATATAGTCATTCCTATAAAATGATGTAGAATTCTTAAATCAATCATTTCAAATATTTGACTTAGTTTATCCTTAAAATTATAAATTAAACTAGATAGATCTCCAATAATAAATAAATGATCAACATATAATATAATTAAAATCAAATAAATATATCATTATCATAGTATCAATTAGAGAAACCCAATTCTTTAAAAAAATAAGTAATTTTAGAATAATAATAGTCTCGATGACCTTGTTTTAAACTATATAAATATTTATTTAACTTGCATACATAATTATTTCTATTAAGGTCAGTGAAACCTTTAGTTTGAGTCATGTAGATTTTCTCTTCTAAATCACCATTTAGAATTCTTGGCATCTATTTGGTGAATAAATGAACCATTTTGAGTTGCAAGAGAAATAATAAGTCTAAGAGTACTAATTTTCGCTACATGAGCAAAGGTTTCAAAATAGTTAATTTTGTGTTTTTGAGCAAACCCATGAGAAACTAATCTAGATTAAAACTTATCAATTTTACCAATTCAATTATATTTTATATTATAAATCCACCTATAACTGATAATATTCCTTTTAGGTGGAGAAGGGAAAAGATCCAAAATCTGGGTTTTAATTAAAATATTATATTCAACTTGCATAGCAACATTTCATCTATCACCTTGTGTGGCTTCCTCAAATGATTAAGGTTCACATTCATACATAGTTATTAATACATGATAATAATGTTGAATTATAGTTAATTTATTAATATTACCAATATTAGAATATTTAACAAAATATAATAACTTTACACTATCTTCATTCACATATATTCAATTCAAATAAAATTTAGTACAAGTATATGAGGGTTATAAATCTCATAAGTACACCTAAGGTTTCTATGGCACGAATGAAAATAAAAGTTTTTTATTTGAATAAATTTAAGTGATATATGTCAACCCTATCCATATATTCAAGTACAGGGATTAGAGCATTTATAATTTTGTCATAATCAATATAGACATGTTTACAGTCTATAGACAAGGTTGGATTGTCTAGGGAGAATAGACCTATCCAGTCATATGCATAGACTCTATTATGAACCTGAGTTAGAGTCCTATTTAATTATATTTATCATTTTTAGACATTTTATAGAGTTAACGTAAATCTATAAAATTATAAGTATCTTACTCATTACTATACTTATTATTTTTAACATATACCACTTGTCAAAAAAATTAATTGTAAATTCTAATTTAAATTTATGTTTAGATGTCATAAATTATAATCTCAATAATATTTAAATGTTTTATACTTATTAAACATTATTAAATAAAAAATAAGGTAAAACATATTGATTAACAAGGGTAAAAATAGGGTATTTGCTTGAACATTGTTGAATTCATGATTCCTGTACACTAAAGAGACATGTGCTCATCCTTTCCATGATGTTATTGAGCACTTCTCTAGGATATTTATTTGAGTTAAGAATTTTAAATTTATTCCATAATTTCAATAAGCAATATTCTTTTCTTTTATTATTATTTTATTTCAATTCATTTTATTTTCTTGCTTTCCAGAACTTTGTTTTTGAACTTATAAAATTTGATCTTTCAAAATTAATTTTTTCTTTGGAATATTTCATAACTAGGAGTGGAGAAGGAGTAAATGATTTCATGTCAATTTTATATAAACGTGGGTAGTAGTAATTCAAACAGAGGCTATGAAGATGGAAATGAGATGATGATACACATAATGGTACAAGAACACTGAGTGTCCAAATTTATGTTACATGGACAACAACGAGGTGATTTTTTCATAACAAAAACTATGACATCAAAATAAAAAATATAATTAATATGGAAATTATTTGATATTGATCTATGGTAAGTTTTAAGGGAATAGATGTTGCAAAGGTATTAACCAGAAAAGGGTAGTGGAGCTATGGGAAAGAAGGTGGTGGAGGGGAAACAATGAAGGATGGAAAGTGAGACCCTCATGATTCCACATCAGGTAATTACTAAATATGTGTGTTTTATGACTTATATGGATCTAAATTGAATAAGGTGAAACATTTAAATCCATCCCTCACTAAGTTTCAACCTCTATAGAATAAAAATATTTTTCAAAGATGTTTTTTTGGAAAAAGTATTGGATAATTTTTTTATTAGTATTTTGGATCACATATTTTTTCTTCGTAATGATGTTAAAAGGTTTAGATACCTTTTCCAAAAATGTTTTCACTATATCCAACACTATCTTTTTATAATTCTTCATTTATATTAAATCACCTCTTGTCGCTATCCTCTTGAAAAAATATTATGATGGCCTTTCATTGTGATAAAATTTATCACATATTATTTGCTACAACAACATATTATTTATTACAAAACATTTATTAAATTTGAAAAAATATTTATTAAAATCAACATTTGTAATAGAATGAATGAATCTCATTAGTTTTATCACTTAAGTTATTTTTCATTAACTAGGTCATTTTATTGTTATGCATGTATTAGGTAATACCACCTACTAAAACTTATGGAAGATGTTGGATAAATGATATAATTTTAATAATTATGTTGGTGTTAATGCCAATCATTTGTATGTCATGTATTTATGTAATCATGTGATAAGATATGTTTATATAATTATTATTTATGTGCAATGAAATGTCAATGTCAGGTCAAATTTGGGATAAATAAATTTGATAATATATTTGGTGCAAACCAATTTTTTTTGTGTATTAAAAATGACTATTAGATAAAGATATATAGCCACACTATGTTTGCTAATTTCATCTTCTACAATGAATAGTTATATATTATACTATAATATTACACCCCCATGATTTTTAAGGGTTATAGTGAGATCAAGCATGTCTATGAATTTTATACTTTTCTCTCTTCCAAGAACTTTTATTAAGACATAGATGTTTGTTGTTCTATAGTTAGATAATTTAAAAAATTTACGCTACCTTATTTCATATAATGTTGCATCAGATATAATTTGGTGTTGATGTGCTTGGTTTGGTAATGAAATATTAAGTTTATTTCCATTTTAATTGTTGAATTGTTATTGACAATGAATTGTATTGATGAAACCCATGTTACCTAAAAATCTGCAAGAATCCTTTTGAGCTATATTATTTTCATAGTTGCCTCTGAAGTTACCATATATTCTATTTTTTTTGAAAAAATGCTACAACTGATCGCTTCTTTCACTTTCAAAATATGAATGTTATTCAGAAATTCATTATGCAACCCAATGTAGATTTCCCATCTTTAAAGTCTCTTACATAGTTAAAATATGAATATCCAACTAGTTTGAATTTTATTTCCTTGAAGTATTTGATCTAAAAAATTTGTGTTCCTTTACTTATTTAATAACTCTCTTTTCTTGTACCAAGTGATTTTATCACTACTTTTGCATTAATTTGGAAATAAAATTGATAATAAAAAAATTGTCTAGTCTAGTTGTGGTTGTGGATACATAGATCAAATTTCTAATGACCTCTCTATACTTAGTTCCATCTAAAAATTTTGTGGTATAATTTGATGTCAACTTAAAATTCTTATCCATGTGTATAGTGAGTGGTTTACACTCTGTCATTCCAATTTTTTAAGAAATTTAACCGATGTAATTGTTATGCACAATTAAAATGTAATTAAGATTTTAAATCACTTCAATACCCAAATACTAATAAAGGTAACCTAAATATATCATTTAAAACCCTTTTTTATTTCTATTTGAGTTTTTCAATGTAGCTTTCATTATTTTATGTGAGAATTAGCTCATCCACATGTACAATTAGAAATTAAATTATTTGGACAAAAATGGTTGCATCTTCAAATTTTAAATGCTTAAAATTCATGCTTAAGTGGTTCTTAATGATACTTTTATAGTATGATATTTGGGATTGTTTTAATCTATACAATGATCTTACCAACCCACATTTTTTTTGTGGTAATCAACTTTATTTTATGATACTAAATCCAACAAAGTCCACATGGTACTTTATTTTGCTATTTGTGTAAATGTCTCATTGTATCCTATCCCTTATTTTTTAGCAAAAAACATTATGACAAGAATTTATTTATGTTTTTTAAGTGATCCATCTAAATTGAATGGGTTTATAATCGACTATAGGATCAAAAATCCCCCAATTTCCATTTTTTTATAAAAGCATCATATTAATTTTTAATTATTTTTATCCATAAATGAAGTTTTTGTGTGTCTCAAAGTAGTAGGTTTTAAATCAAACATAATTTTAAATTCTTTTTTTAGATGTTCATCCAAGACAAGATTTTATATCTTATCTTTAATTTATTCTAGGATCTTGTTTGATTGTTGTTCAGTTGAATGTGAACTTTAAGTTCTTATTTTTTCAACTTCAACACATCTGACATATTTCATTGTCTATGTGACCCATTTTAGAATATGTTAATGATTTTTTTAAGGAATTATCATTGATTCATTTTATTAATTTGATGCATCTTCATTTTCTAACATATGTTATCCTTTTGAAGAATCTTCATTTTCTTGAGGGATTATCATGTTAAATTACAATATTTGATAGAGATTTAATTATATCTAAATTATAGGTCACCTCTTTAATATTTGGAGCATCTATATCAACCTCCAAAAAATAATCAATTCAGCATATTTATCAATTCAATTTAATTGGCTACTTATGCATGCTATGTAATTTGTGGATTTATAGAAGATAACATCACTTGTGAAAGTAAATTTCTTAGTTTTATCATCATATAGTCTATAGGACTTCTTGGATTCTAAATATCCAAAAAATATGCATTTTTGACTCCCATGGTCCAACTTATTCCTTTTATTCTTTGAAATCAATTCATAGCAAGTGGATCCAAATCTAAAAAGGTTGCAGTAAAGGAAGATGACCACATCAAAATTCATTTAGATTTTTCATTTGAAATGATATTGATGGTGTTGTGTTAAATAGATACACTAATGTTTGGGTTCATTATCACTATAAATTCATATTTAAGCCTTTAAAATATAAAATTTCTTGAACCATGTTCATCATGATTTTATTCATACTTTCTACCACTCCATTTTGCTGAGGAGTATAAGGGGGAGAGACATGGTGCTTGATCTAATTTTATGTTAAATCAAAACCATTATGAGTCTTCATTATCACAATATAGGATTGTGTTTCATTTTTAATCATTGTTTTAAACCCTTGAACAGTTTTGAATAATTCTAATTTTATTTTCATAAAGTAAATCCATTTCATAATATTGTAGTGATCAATTTACAACATGAAATACTTATGAATAATGGAAGAAAAAATTGAGATATAACATAGACCAGAGTGAACCTATTATAATTTTCTATTAACTTTCCATTTTGACTTTTGAATCGTCTCTATTTCTTGGTTATATTATATATAAGGTTCACACTATTTAATATTTTTATGTAGAGATGGAAAATATACAACACCATTATTTTGCCTTGTTAAAATGTTATCATAGTGAGTATTAAAAAAATATTACATGCTATAAAATTATTGTTGGAATTACTTATTCAATGATATGAGAAAAATTCCTTGAATGTGATGGCTCATCTCTTAGTTTTAGAAACATTATTTATTAAATCTAGTCAAGACAATTACATTATCACATTTTATTATGATTTATACCTCTTCATCATTTAAAAAATGGAAAGGCCTTATTTTCTAAATAACACTAGAGACAATAACTTATTTTTAATTTAGGAAGGTATAGGAAATTTATTATTGAATTATGGAATCTTTGGTGATTTGAATCAAATTACCCTATTGACTTTAGGTTGAAAACTTGTTCTATCTACCAAATACACTAATATAAAAATTTATTCTTGAAAATTATCAAATAAATCCATTTATAAATTCATATGTTACATGGCACCAATATCTAAGACCCAAGCATTATCCAATGCTTATTTCATAGAGGCATTATTGACTTCCTGTAAAATATAAAGCACACATTCACTTCTGAAGTAAGTTGAGTTTTATTGAGGTTTTATTTTTTGGTATTTCCATGGACTTAGTCATTGCATATTTTCACTTCCATTATTTCCTCTAAAATTAGGCCTCCATTCCAAAAGTGGCTTATATTTCACCATGTATTACCTTCATATGCCTTAAGATGATGCAAATTGGAAAAGGTGGAAATTTACAATCACATTTGTATTGGAAACCATGGATAATACATTTTTGGTCATCAACTTATTGATGAGATTTACATAGGATATCCTACATCTATTAATCAAATGGTGAATGATCATGATATGACATGTACGTTTTACATGGAAGTCAGCTTTTTTCTTCTCAATCCTTTATCAAGTAGTCAAAATATAAAGCAATGAACATAGCTAATAAATAAACATATGGTCTTAGAGGAATTGATTTCCATTGATGATGCTACCAATAGGGTCGGTGCACAAAGTTTAGGGGGAAAAATTGACATCCCCCAACTTTATAAAAAAGATTCAAAGGGTGTATGCATTTTTTTAATTTTCCAAGGCTCAGCCTTGTGCTCAAGCCTAAATGGCTTATGCCCTTTGATGTTTTAAAAATGGTGTATGGCCTTTGAAAAGTAAAAAGGTTGTACACCCTTTTTATTATTTTCATTTTTACTATGACATTTTTAAAACCCCTGATGAATTTTGCATGTTTGTAGTTTTTTCAACAAATCTTCTCTCTATTTGTCCAGAAAACAAGTGTTTACTTAAGATTTGTATCCCACCAATTATATTTGAAATTTTAATTACTATCTCAGGTATTTTTATATTTGAATTTAATTTTTTCCATTTGTATTTATATTGATTTATACATGTACGGTTTTGAAATTAAATTTAAATTATATTCTCTTATGTTGCCTAAAAAAACTTGTATTTAAATAATTATAAATATACAATTGAATGATGGACCCATTGCATGAATAAAATGTATAACAACACCATAAAGAAACTAAATTTTTAGATGAAAAATTTCAATTGTATGAATAATAAAATGCAAAATGTCAATAATTACAAATTAGTATTAATGGTTTGCATCACTCCTCAGTGAATACTTCATTCAATTAACTTGTCAATACACTAAAGACTAGTTTTAATGAAGTTGGAAATATAACTTTACAACTTGATGCAATGTTTCATCAAAGAGAAGTCTTGTAACAATTTAATTATAATAAATTATCTAATAAATATGTTAAGAAAAAATAACAAAAAAAGATGAATGTTCTTTGTTTGTTAATCTTCTAACCATACAATCACCACTAGTGAATTTTAAACATATTAATATTGATTGGTGTGTTCATCAAGGGATAAAAAATAACTTTTGGGTTAAGTGGTGGATGGTGTTTGATGAGCCTCCATGAAAAAATAATTAGGTTCCATTATACTTTTTGTGAAAACTCTATTTTGATTTTGTGTCACTAGAAATTCCAAATTATTTTGATATGAATACCTCCAAAGGTATGGGAGGTGGGTTTTCATTTGATAGACCTAGTGCTAGGAGAAACCACAACCATCCTAACTAAGTTCAAATAAATAGAATGATGATAACACATGCTTATATCCATAAAATGTTGTATTATAGTGTACAAATAGACACCCTTTAGGTAGTTATGAGTTTCAAAAAAGTTATGATTGACCATGGTATGCATGCATTGAAGACTTTTGGTCAGTGTAAAGGTGGTGAGATGTCTAGTAGTGGTAATTGTGCTAGTGCTAGTGGTGCTAGTGGTGTTGGTGGTTGTGGTATTGGTGGTAGTGGTAGTGGTGTTAGTGGCTTTGGTCATATTGGTATTGGTGTTATTATTCCTCCTCATTCTACTCATGCTACAATTCATCTACATTATTATACATCATGTGGGAGGAAGTGTATGGGATTTCCTATTTAGGTTCAACATACACATACTACATTTGTGGAGACTAGACCTACATTTGTGTAATGTACTAGTACCCAACCAAAGAATTTAGGGCCTCAGGAGACTTCTATGTCAGAGAATATGTCACCTGTAGATGCTTTAGTAGTACAAGATAGTAACATAATAAACACTATACCAGTTTTAGTATCTTCACACACTCCTCTCAGGACACATCAACCTATTGTGGAGGATTTATCTACTTCACCATATGTATTTGATACACAAGTTTAATTTTAATTTTAATTTGTTTCTATGTATAAAAGGATGTTAAGTTTATTTTTTAGTATGTGTTTATTTAATTGACTAATTTATTTAAATAAACTTTTTATTTTTTACTTATATATATGATTAGTGATATGTTGGGTAGGTCAACAAGCCTCAATTTTATTGTAGAGACCACAATTAGCACTAGTGTACCCTATAATAATGTTTGGAAACTTTTAGATTATATATTTAGTCATTTATATTTATTGTCCCTTAAACAAAAAACTATATTTTAAGATATATATTATATTCATATATTTTTTATCATGCTCAATGGATTTACACATTATTCATTTATTGGCTTTATATATGATGAGGGATTCTATCGGTACCCCTCATGGATGATATGAAGGTTTGTCTAATTTTAGGGTTACATCTAAGGATCCACTTTCTTCATAGTAGGTCCCGATTCAAAGATGGAGACTGGTGAGAAAACATAGTAAAATTGTTTTTTAATCTTTAAGGCATTGATATTCTATGTCATATTTACATAAATGTATGCACATCTAGAGATAATGATATATGTATGCTTCACATGATTATTAGTCATTTATGTATATTAATTCTTGTATCCGTAAGCAACCATTTAGGTGGAATAAGGTGACTCTTAAATCATTTTTCAAAAAAAATTATTGAAAAAATTGTCTTTTTCAATATATAATTTGATGCATTAAATTTTATATTCCATACATTATGTAGACATAAAAATTGTTAGAGGTTATGGATCAAATTTTTGATGACTCACATGTTGAGAGAAGAATATTTCCTCATATTGAGGCATCCAACATCCATGAATTTACATCTATGGAAATAAAGTGTAATTTATTTGGAGGCAATGAGAACTGGGAGAGATAGTTTTGTGTTAAGGGTCTAGTTGTAGGCATTATCTATTTTATATGCTAATATGGCCCACATTGTATACCAAATGGCCCACATTATATACCTATATACCACATTTTGTATATGTAAATCTTATGGTTTACAATTTTTCTTGATATATTTCATGTTTTTTATGTTGAAATATGACATATAACTTTTCATATACACATATATACTATTCAACAAATAAGTTTCATTTATCTACATGTATTTTCTATTTTGATAATTTAATTTGTTTACACACATTATTGGTTAGTAATCATTATTAATTCATATGGATATTTAAAAAATACACATTTTTATATAGGTTAGGTGCTTCATCATTATTTATATTTTATATTTACATGCATGATATGAAATCTGCTAAAACTTTGTCATAACTCTTTGTATGTCAAATCTTGCCCAAAAATATTACTTGTGGGGATATAAGTCTTATAAGGCTTATTAAGTCAACTAGCATTCTTGTAATAATAATAAAAACATGTTTATAAACTTATTTGATCCTTAACATGCATAACTAAACCATATAAAGTGATATAAGTCAACTTCTAAAAGAAAATGTCCTTGAATCTTAGTAATAATTGAAGATCGAAGAAAATTTGTAAAAATCATAAATAATATAATAAAATATCTATATGAATGAAAATTAAATCATTTAATAACTGAAAATCCATTCATATCTTCATTCACAATGCATATACAACTAATTAAAGCCATACAACACCTTATTTGCTTGAGACCACATAAGGTCTGCATTATGGGATGTTTTGAGGTGTTCGGTAGTAACTAAAGATTAATGTTTATAATAGGCTACAAGTGGTCCTCAATAGTTTTTTTTTAATTTTTTAAACATGAAAGTCATCAAAAAGATAATTTGATACTAGTATAACAAACTTGTAATTTCCCTCCATGTGTGGAAATAGACTTGTGAGAAGTTACTTTTCATATTTTATAGTACGGTTAAAAGATAAAAATGCATGTGAATGAGAGGGATTATTATGTATAGTGGTAGGAGGTTCATATAAAGGAGAAGAAACCTCATATATACAAATATATAGAATAATATGAGAACTTCTACCAAGCTAGAAATGGACCATAGGTCCAAAAGTTGTAAAAATCTAATAACGAAAGAATGTTTTTTGTGTTTTTGTGTTGGATAACGCACTATAATAATTAGGAATATTATGAAGTGGTTTATAAATATTTTATAAAGTTTAAATATCCTAATAATATATTTTAATATCCAAATAATGTCTTATTTGTATGCCTCATGTCTAGAAAATCAAATACAGTCCTATAGTCCAGGAGTAATTTGGTATGTTTCATCTTTATTAAGATTGTTTACTAAGAAATATTGTTGATATATATGGAGGGTGATTATAAAATTTACCAAGTGTTAGTATTTATTGAATATATTATAAATATAATATAATGAATTCTTAAATCTCTCAACTTGTATAATTTTGTGTTACCAGTCTAGAGTTTAGCAAGACTAAATGCTTTCTAAGTAGAGTTTTATCTAGTCAAGTGAGCCAAAAATTTATAAGTATTTTATAAAGAGTGTTTATAAGGTGATAATTTTTTTTTGTAATGAAAATAGAATATATAAATAAAAATAAATAAGTTACAGTTTTTCATAAAATAAGGAAACCTATTCAATAACACAGAACTCTATGTATTGGCTTGTTTAAGGTATTTGAGGGAGTGTTAATTCTTAGTGACTATTGAAAGACATATAATAAGTTAGGTAAAAACATATAAAATATTTATATTATTTGGGATAACTCAAATCCTATTTTTAAATACTAAACACTATTTATAACTATCACATAGTCCTTCAAGAATGTTCAAAGCTTTGATTTCTGCATTTATTAAACATATTTTGATTGAACAAGGTAATATAACTATTATAAGAGGTGTAACTAGGTGGGGAATAAATTTAACAAGTTTTAGATGGTTTTTAAAGTCTCTGAAACTTAATATATTCCATTATTTTCCCTTTCATCTTTGTAGCATGCCTATTTAAGCCTAGACTAGGGTTTCTAAAAGGAAAGTCAAATAACTTTTATTTTAATGACACAAAAATCATAAAATTTTATAATAAAGTGTAATTAATTTTTTGATAGAGGATTTAAGAAATTTTATATTTGTAAAGTACTGTATAGTATGGTCATTATCTTTGTGGGAGTACCTTTGGCCTAGGAAGGCCTAATTGACAGAGGTAAACTGAGATGAACCATTTACATGAGCATGTCTAGATGGGAATTATAAGGCTAGAAAAACTATTGTATGATCTCCATCAGGCCCATAGAGTGAAGGTTTTAGTTCATTATATACATCTTTGAAGTGAATCTCAACATCCTTGAGTGTGGACACTGAGCCAAATTTTTGTGCACATTGCAAGAGAACCGTGAGGGATAGAGATGAGATGCCATGTCCCATGCTTAAAAAAATAGTCCTTTAATAAATAATTGGATTATGTTTTATTGATAAATGTGAGTTAGATGTATAAACCATTTTTATCTTGCACCTAAATCTCTCTTAAAGGGCCAAAAATTGGTCAGTGGGGTTGTATATTCTAACTCGTTAGCCCAATCAATGAACCATCATAATAAGCACATAAAAATGGTCATTTTAAGGATATAATGACCATTATCTAGTTTCCATAGGGCCTTAAGAGTGGAGGTTGTAGTTTATTAGACACATCCCTGAAGAGAATTTCAAAGTCCCTCAGTGTGGAAACTAAGTGAATGTATGTATCATGTTTCAAGAGAACTATGAGAGATAGATATGAGCCATAAAATCCCAAACTTGAAAAGATGAGTCTTTTAATAAATAATAGGAGTATATTATCTAAATCAAGGTGATAAATATGTATAAATAAGTTTTATATCATAATAAAATCTCTATAAAAGGGCTAAAAATTGGTCAGTGGGAGTTGTATATTCAGAATCCTTAGCCTAATAGAAAAACCATCTTCATGGGAATATGTGTGTGTGTGTGTGTGTGTGTGTGTGTGTGTGTGTGTGTGTGTGTGTGTGTGTGTGTGTGTGTGTGTGTGTGTGTGTGTGTGTGTGTGTGTGTGTGTGTGTAATAGGAGTATATTATCTAAATCAAGGTGATAGATATGTATAAATAAGTTTTATATCATAATAAAATATCTATAAAAGGAATAAAAATTGGTCAGTGAGAGTTGTATATTTAGAATCCTTAGCCTAATAGAAAAACCATATTCATGGGAATATATATATATATATATATATATATATATATATATATATATATGGAAATTTTAAAGATACAATGACCATTATATAGTCTCAATCATGCCTCAAAAGTGAGGGTTTTAGTTGATTAGATGCATCACATAAGATAATCTCAGGTACCTAATTGTGTAAAATGAGCCAACTTCCATCACATATTGTAGGAGAACCATGAGGGATAGATATGAGTTACCACCTCCTAAAATTTAATGGAAAAGTAATATAATAAATCCAAATAGGATTTTATCTAACTTGAGGTGAGTGAGACACATAAATAAGTTTTCTCTCACAGCTAAATCTCTTTTAGAAGTCCAAATGTTGGTTAGTGGGGGTTGCATATTCTAACTCGTTAAACTAGTAAAATAATAATAGTTGTAGGCATATTTATATGGGAGTTTTAAGGATATAATGATCATTTTATAGTCTCTTTCAGACCCTAGGAGTGACGGTTGTAGTTGATATGATGTATCCCTTAAGAAAATCTCAATATCTATGAGTGTGCAAACTAATCCAAATTAGAGAACTATAAGGGATAGAGATGATATGTCAAATCTTGAACTTACATAGATGAGTCCTATAATAATTTATATTATTACTATATCTAACTCTAAGTGAGTAGGATATGACAATGAATTTTATCTCATAGCTAAATTTCTCTTAAAAGGTCAAAAGTCAGTTAGTGGGGGTTGCATATTCTGAATCATTAGCCTAATCAACAAATCATATTATTGGTCATGTATAAATGGGTGTTATAAGGATAAAAAACTATTGTAAAATATTTTTTAGGGTCTAAGAGTAAATGTTGAAGTTGATCGACCACATCCCTTAAGATAATCTCAACATCCCTAAGTGTGCAAATTAAGCCAACTTCCATCACACATTGTAGGAGAATAGTGACAGATAAAGATGAGCCATTAACTCCTAAACTTGTATGAATGAGTCATTTAAGAAGTAAAAAGAGGATTATCTCTAACTCAATGTGATTGATACAACTGATTGTGTTTGTCTTTCATATAGGTGTCTAACAAGAGACCTAAAAAATAGATAAGAATTTATTGTTTATCCTTGTTATTTGGATTAAAAAATTGTATGAAGGTTGATTAAGTAGTATGATAACTATATTACATATTAGAAAGGTATTTAAAACTATTTTTTTATTTCATAGGGTGAGATCAAGTACGAAGGCAAAATTATCCCTATAAGACAAGACTAAGAATAACAAGTCTGTATACCATAATTGAGGCCTAGATAAGATTATTTTCTTGTTTTTCTTGAAAGGAAAAACATAAATAAGGTGAAAACCTATTTTTTTTGAGGTAGATAACATTAATATGAATTGTTTTTTCAAATTTCTTTTTTTCAAGAAGATAATCTTCTCTACTCACAACATGAATGACGTGAAGGTAGCAGCTCATACGGTGCCACTAACCTACATTAAAATTGCTAGTAAAATTTTTAAATAGAAATAAACACATAATGATAAATAATTGAAAACTAAAATACATCAAATAAATCTAAATTACCTTTGGTATCAGATTTATTAGTAAGTATTTCAATAATCACTTCATGGTTAAAATCACGTACTTTCCAAAAACTACTATCTTGAGTATTTCCATTATATTTGATCATTTTCATAATTGTATTGATAACCAAATTTGAATAATGAATCACCACCATATGTGTTTCAAATTCCTAAAATAATTTTTTTTATTTTTATTTTTTATTTTTATAGTACATATAAAGCTAAGTTCCTGTAATCACTATAGATCCAATGGGATAAATTATCTCTTCTCCATCCATGACATCTATGGTTAATTTTATTTTGCCTATACACGACACAAATATTAATATATTCTCTCATTATTGTCCTTAGGTGAAATGATTGAAAAAAAATGCCCTGCATTGAAATTATAATCAAATTGTAATCACATATATGAAAAAATAATTATATCACTAATAGAACTAAGGATGCATATTTAAATTAGGAATAAATTGTACCCAATTACATAAGATTTGAGATGTGGTCCAAGTCAATTAATGATGCCATTTCATCATCTATCAATTATTATAGTGAATGGATACTCTTTATAAGTGATATGGGTCTGCAATACCATTCATCAACCCGTTTTGACTCACATTCATTCCAATTAAATTACATACATTTGGTCCATACATTTAGAACAAAATCATGCCATATCCATATAATAAATAGTCCATGAACTTGAATTTTAGCTTTGAATGGAGTGAAAACACTTGATCCAGGTATTATACTACAATATTTATACATTGCCTTGTGTAGTTGTTTAATTAAATAAAATAATCTTCATATCTGAGAATATTTATTTGATCCATGATAAATGTTTTCATTGCACCAAGTCACAAAACTTGTAGCATCATTCAAATTAAGACCATCCTTGTGCTTTCCCTACTCTTTTTTAAAGGATATTTTTATACATAAACCTACACCATCATATTCCCATTTGACATGCCCAACCTCAAACAAGATCCAAAAATGTTGAACATCATGATTCTTATGCATTCTACTTAATTAGTAAAACATTCAAGAATTCTTAAACTACCTTACATAATTTTATGACTAAGTTTAGTGTGTATTAAACATGATCTATTTTGCATTCATATTTATATAAAATATCTCAAAATAACTTTAGACAAACTCTGAAGAATATGATCTGCCATCGCTCATATAAAAATGGTACTCCCTCAAAATATTTTTATTATCATTTATTCTATCAGGTACATGTTTTAATGTAATATAAATGAAAATTCCAACTTGATCTGAAATATAGTATTGAGATTAACCTCATTCTATTGCTGTAATGTGTAGTTATCAACAAAGTCCACAACCAAAACAATGGTTCCAACTATGAAGTTTTCCTTGTATATCTTCAATTGATTATCTAAAAAAAATTATTTATGTGTGTGTCTTGTATATTTTTAGATAACATTCTTCTTGAATTCAAACATGAAATAATATATAAAAACTTTGGTCATAACCAACTCGCATCTTGATGACTCTTTTCCATATTTTAACACATAGTTTATAGATTTGTGATTTTTATAACCAACTAGTTGCTTTCCAAATTTGTGTGAAATTTCTTCATGTATATAGCTCATCAAATTTGAAAAACCACCACAACTATTACATCTTCTATCTAAACATTGTTTGGCAAAGAAAACTATCCCTGGGGTCTTTGATAGCAAATACTTTGGATTAATTCTCTTGATGTCTTAGGTGGGGAAAAAAGCATACATTCTTGCATAATCTCATCAATATGTAAAGTACAACATATATGACAAAAAAATATTATAATACATATAAAATTCAACATTTTCCCTACAACAACATTTGGTGCATGCTTGGTTGATTTTAACATAAAAAGTCTTCCACATATCAAATGACATTTGGCTAATTATCAATTGGCCATTAAAGTTTTCAATAAAACTTTTATAAAATTCTATTTGGGTCATGTCTATGAAATGATTTTCATGTGGCTCATGGTTTTTTGAGCTTTTTCATATTTTAACATCTTTTACATTAGATGATACCCTTATGTTATCATGTCAAAAAAAATTCAATCAAATGTCTTGTTCCTTCAACTAATACCTTATCTTTTTATGGGAGTCTACCACTAACTGCCCAACAATCCATGAGTGAAAGGTTAATAATCCTTGTTCTTCTTTTTAAGGCATTTATTAGATTTTTTATATTTAATTTTGAGTATTTACTTGTTTCACTAAAAATTAGAGCTTTATATGTTGACTTACTCTATATATATTTTATTATTACTCATCTTGCCACATTACTATATTTTTTCCAACTTTTATTGCTTATTGCCTTAAATGCATTAAATAAATTCTTTAACATTGCATTATTTCTTCCTTCTATGTTGGATGTTCTTAACCCTAAATTATGCATTACAAGGCACTTGTTTTACATTTTCATTAATTTAAGAAATAATTAACATCATTTTGTACAAATTTTATTCACAAATGCATAGCCCCATACAAATCAACCTGAAATTGAAATGATCTTTTTAAGATTTTATCTTCCATAGGTTCCATTATTTTTCCATATATTTCAACCAAATACCTTGGTGCTCATCTCATTATCCTTGGAAGTGTGGGTGTAGGAGCTATATTTTGTATTAAATTGGGTGGTGCTACCACTTTAACAATTGTATGGATAGTAGAGGGTTGACTGTCTACATTAGACCCTACAAGCAAATGGAATTCCTCTTCATTAGGAGACATATGAATTGCGGTCATTACTTGATGTTGATTATCACCATAATAAAAAACTTCATAATGAATGGATGTTTCATTGTATTGTGTTTGTCCATAAGTTTCATCACTCATTATAAATTCATTACTTGCATGCTCCAAATCTTGAATTTCATCATTTAGTAAAGATTGAGTTCTCTTTTCTCATTTAAAGACTATATAAAGTAAATTTCATAGAATTGGGCACATTATTTTCATTTGAAATATTACTTGGTGTCGAGGAAGCACCTTGACCTTCCCTAGAAGCCCTTATGGATGCTCTCCTATCTATTTTTATTTTTCTCTCCTCTTCAATTTCCTCATTTATTTTTTCTTTGATTGGTGTTTTACGATGACTTCCAAAACTCATTATTATATATACCAAAATCAACCAATCATAGATTTAAATTTGAATATTTTTTAGTGATTCAAAAAATTGAATGGAGAATTTACCAAATTTACTTAGTTATAACAAAAAAACTAGCTTGTAGTTTGAAAAAAGCAAAATAAATGAGGAAATTTTGCGGGAAATCTAAGAGAAATTTATTAATTGTAAAGGGTGTGTGTGATTTTAAAAGTACACACATCCTTTATGATCCATGACAAAAAAAAATGGGAAAAAACAATAAAAAGGGGTCAAATTAGTTGGTTTTCAAAGGGTGTATGCTATTTCCAAATGGCATACGCCCTTTATAATTTTACAAAATTTTGTTTGCCACTTTATTTCTAAAATTTCTTTGGTTTTAGGCCTAGAGGGTTCCTAACCTAGTCCAAACCCTGTCATGAACCAAATAATATGATTTTTAGAAAAGTTATGAGCCTATTTCATCTTTACCCAGACATCTGATCGGGCATAATTTATTATTTAAAAATTATATATGGCTTTTTAGAGAATAAAACATAGTTTAAAAAAATATATTTTAATGTTAGAATATTATTTATAATTTTTACTTAATCATACAAAACATAGCTCATTATTGACTATATACATATCATCACAAATACATGTATAATTATTTGAATATTAATTAAAAATTTATAAAACTTCTATCTCAACAATCTAAACATTATCAACTATTTTTTAATAAAAATGATTTTCATGAAATTAAAATCAAAAAGTTGTGTGCGTACACTTGTAGTTACAATTTTCCAGTTGTATTGACTTGTAAAATTATATATATATATATATATATATATATATATATATATATATATATATATATATAATAAATAATTAATAAATAATATTATCAACAATCTTATACATTTCACCTATCCATATTTGTATTTTCATACAAAAAATTAATTCATTTACTCAAAAAAAGTGTGTTCATACACATACAATATACTTATTGTTTCAAAAAAAATGACCAACATGTTATCATAAATGCATTTATTTCATACACTTTTATAATCTAGGTGTTGAAAAAAATTATATATTTATAAACTAAATTCAAGTTTGCACAACTAATGTTATGATATCATTGCCAAATTCTTTTTTGAATTGTCTCTAACATTTTATCCAAGTTCAACTATTGTTATGTTAAGAAAAAAGTTTCACTTTGTACCCCCAGTCCCCCCTTCCCCCCATTTTGTCCCCCATTATCTTATATCTACCCACTATTCTTCTTTCAATGAGAACAAATGCACAAAAAATATGATCCTTAATGTACATTAATACATGAATCAATTTTGTAACTCTATGAACATTACTATACACATCTTTTTTCCTCTAATTAACTCTATTATTCATTCATCTCATTATTTTAACTACCTTTTTTTTTAGGATTAGAATTTAATTTTTCATTTTTGTAGTGCATATTTAACTACATTTTATGACTTTAAACATTTAATAATCATGTGAAATTAATTTCTTTTGAATGATGGTCTCCAACCTAGAATTTCATACTTTAGGAGGTCACAGTGTTCATTGTTTAATGTTTCCCCTAGTGAATCACAATTTAATAAACTTTTAAATAATATTCCACTTCAAAAATACCCTTACTCCATGTGTAATGACTGATTCAATATACTCCTTGGTTGAGATATCACATATTTTTATTTTTTTCTTGCATATAAACACATTACAACATGTTACAAACTCTCATTGGTTCATAGTATCAGATCTCACATGTTTGATTTGGTTCTTTACATTACTATATGAACTCCATGTATCCATGAATTTGTTAAATTTTATTTATCTTAGTTTTGCATATATGCCTTTAATTTTTTTCATCTAGTGTGGTGGTTTCTAATCTTCCTATACAATGTTTCTTTTCAAGGACTATGATTATTTAGCACTTTTTAATTTCCTACCTTAAATAAAAATAAGACATGTAGCCCCTCCTAATTCACACATAGTCATAGAGTTAACAAACATAATAGACAAAATTAATCACTACACAAAGAAATTGGTTATTAAAATCAACTAAGATAATAGAAAAACTAATGTAAACCTTGGGCTTATAATATAATGTATCACATTTTAGTATTTCAAAAATAATACATAAAAATCTATAGGATTTTCTATTTTATGGCCTTGTTGCAGTATGAGTCTACCACAATATTTAATGTGTAATTTTATTCATTCAATCTTTCACATAATATTTGATTGAGTTTTATTTTGTTGGCTTTATCACAAAACTATACTATCTTTTATGACTATTGATTTTAATTTTTTACATTAATTATAGATCTTCATAGTGCATTTTATTGTAGTGTGTTGATCTTTTGTATGGATTTTTGTTGAAGAAAGTATTTTTTGGTTATATTATATTAACCATGTGTTGAGTATCCAAAACCTATAAGATTAGCCTTCTTGTATGTGTGTTTTGGCACTAAATATTCACATCACTATGTATGGTAGGACTCACTTACATCACCCCTAGGTGCATCAAAAAAAAAGGTTGGGTTGTCTTTTTTAGTTTGTCATCATTCCTCAAAATACTAAGAGATGTTTTAGCCAATATATAAGATTCAAAATTTCAAATATTTTTGGGTGGAGATGGAAAATATAAAACACCATTATTTTCTAGTAGTTGAATATTGCCATAGCAAACATGCTAAAATATTTCATGTCATAAAATAATTTCAAACATCCCTTCTTCGATGAGATTACCAAATTTTATTGAAATTGAAGGGTCACCTCTTAATTTCATAAAATTTTCATCCTCAAATCCATTTAGGATGGATACATTACCAAATTTTATCTTGATATGTACTCTCCATCATCCAATAAAATAAAATGATCTTGTTGTCAAATGATCATTAGAGACAATAATTTGATTTTCAGTTGAGTAAGATATGAGACATTTTTTAGAATCAAATATGAATTCCCTAGTGACCTAAATCTGATTTTTTCTTTTACTTTAACTTGTAAATTTGTTTTATATACTAAATATACTATAAAATGCATTTATTCATGAAAATTTTCAAAAAAATACCATCAAAATTCATATTTTATGTGGCACTAGTGTCTAAGACCAAAGTATTATCCCATGTTGAAGTGATAGAGGCATTATTGGCTTCATCTAAAATAGAAAACACATTCAATTGTGAATAAAGTTGAGTCTGATTATCAATTTTTATTAATTTTTATTCCCATGGCCTTAATCTCGAGTGATGGATATGAATTTCACATTTTCCAACCATTGAATTTATTAATGAAAGTGTTTAACTACAATGAAACAACTATTCAAGAAACTCTTAATCATTATTCCATAAATTATAATTTTTTATTGATATATTACATGCCATAAATCATGACACTATTTTTGAGTTATATATGAATGTAATTTAGTCACATAAACTTTAGTATAATCAACAACATCATTTATACTTTAATTTTTATATACAAAACTTGATATCAAATATCTAACTATCATGCAATGTCCTAGTTCTTTTATCATGAAAAATGCCATTGAAATATATCCTAAATTAAGATATTAGTAATTAAATTTCCTATTTATGTCATCCAACTTATCATTCCTCTTATTATATAAATCAGGTCTAGTTTGGTTAATAGACACATTTTTATTTTTTATGCAATTGTCCCATTTCATTTATTATAGCTTTTGATGAATACTTATCCATGTTATTTAATAAATGAATTCTATAATATCCTTTAAAATTATCTTCTCATTCAAAAAGTTTCATATAATTCACATCGTAGGAACTTCATGTGCCTTGGGAACATGCAAATTGGAAAAGGGGAAATTGATGGTCACATTTGGATAGGAAAACATGGAGTCCAATGTCCTGACCATCAACATATAGATGAGATTCTTATAGGTTACCATAAAACTATTAATTAATTAGTGAAATAACATTATTTGACATAAAAAATTTCTATGGAAGTCATATTTATTCTCCTTGGTCTTTTTTTAATTAGTTGACATACATAACACTAGACATAGCTGATCAACAAGTATATGGTTTTGAAGGAATTGATTTCCATAGATGATGCTACTAGTATTATTATTGAAATGAGAAGATATGAACCAAAAATTTGAATCACAATGTACATGAATATGTGAATCATTTTTGTAATTATATGCACATTGTTATACATATATTTTATAATCTTACTCATTTGTTTCACTCTTTTTTGCATCCATCACATGATTTTTAGTAAAAAAATTTAGGATTATCATTTTCTCTTTATTTTTATTTATTTATTTATTTGCATTCCATTTTACCACTTTCATAACATATTACTCATGTGAGATTAATATTTTTTGCATGATTCTCTAAGCCCTATAATTTCAAATTTTAGGAAGCCACAGTGTTCATAGGTTAATATTTCCCCCTGGTAGATTACAATTTAATACATATATAAATATTATTCTAATTAAAAAATACCCTTCCACATGGAATGATATATTTGATATATTGTATGAGTTATCATATGTATTCCTTTATTTTTCATATGTCTAATCATATTATGCCATGTGACAAACTCTCATTAGCTAGCAGTATTAGATTCCATGGGGTTGTTTTTTCTCTTTACATTAATTTATTCACTCCATAGATCCATGACTTTATTAAATTTACTTTATCTTCTTCTAGTCTCTACATATTTCCATTTAAAGATCTAGTGTGGCCACGTGGAAGCTTCCTCTACACTGCATCCTCACATCGGCTATGATTATTTGTCACTTTTTTACTTTGTTTCCTCATATCAAAGTAACCCATGTATCCCCCTCATACTTGGAAAAAAATCATAGAGTTAATAGAATTGATAAATGTCATTAATAAATATATAAACACATTACATAAAACAAACTAAAATGAACCTTGGGTTTACACAATATTGCATCACATTTTAGAATTTCTAAAAGAATGCATTAACTTTTGTAAGATTTTATATTTGATGGACTTGTTTCAACATGATTTTATCATGATATTTTTTGTGGTGTGTTATTCATTTATTATTTCATGTAATAGTAGTTTTATTTTCAGTATCATTAGCTTTATCACAAAAAACACTATCTCATTTTAATATTTTTTTAATTTTTTTAATTTCTATATATGTATAGTGTGTTTCTCTTGTGTATGTAATTTTGTTAAATAAAATGAGTTTGGGTTTGATTATTCTAACCATGTATTAAGTATCCACAATGTAGAAGACTAGAATTCATGTATGTGTCTTTTGGAACTTAATAATCACAATCACTATGTATGGTAGGACTCACTTACATTACAACTGGGTGGGCCATGCCAAAGGGTTGGTTTGATTATCCATTAAAAAAATTCATTATCAAGCCTCAAAATGATATGAAATAGTTTTGACCATATCTTATGTAGGTATAAAATTATTAAGACTTTTACTTGATTGGATGGGATCATAAAATTTTAATTAAGTTTTAAACTTTGCATGTTAAAATGAGTTGAATTGATAGTTGATACATAGATTCTAATCTTCTAGACATCTGATACCACTAAGTGAATATTTAATCATGATATTTACTCAACATATCCATAATTTATTATACATAATCATCTCCCCACATCTCATCACACCTAAATAATGATTTTCATGTGTTATAATAAATCCATATGGATAAAAAAAAATATAATAAAGGTTTTCTATAATTTAATTGTACATCACAATACATGTACAATACAACACTAATTATTTAATGTTGTCATAGTGACTATTCCAAAATATTGCACACCATAAAAGTCTTGGTGAAATTCGTTCTTCAATGAGTTTCACAAATTTTATTGAAATTGAAGGATCACCTCTTAGTGTAGAAAAAACCTTCCTCAAATCCATTCAAGATGACTACATTATCAAAATTTACTTTGATTAGTACATCACTATCATCAATTAAAATGGAGTGCCTTGTTATGGAATGAGCATTAGAGACAATAAAGTTATTTTCAATTGAGGAAGGTATAAGACATTTTTTAGAATGAAATATGGAAACCCTCATAACTTAAATCAAAATTTGCATTTTACTTTAGGTTGAAAGCTTGTTCCATATACCAAATATACTAGACTAGATTTTTATTCATCAAACTCCTCAAATAAGTTCCATTGAAAAGTCATATGATTTATGGTAATAGTATCTAAGACACAAGCATTATTTCATGTTAAATTGATAGAGGCACTATTGACTTGATCAAAAATAGAAAGCACACATTTAGTTATAAAATAGGTTGAGTTTAATTTCAAGGTTTTATTATTTTTGTATTCCCAAGGACTTAATATTGAGTGGAGGATCTAAATTTCATGTTTTCCACTTGTCAACCTCATTATGAAAGTGTTTAACTACAACGAGATAATTATGCAAGTAACTATTAACCTTTGCACCACCAATTATAAATTTGATAAAAATATATTACATGTAATAAATCTCAAAGTTATTTTTGGGATATCTATTATCATGTAATCACCTAAAATGACACTTGACTGCTATGAGTTCTACTTGAGACCACCCATCCATATCTTAGCCCTAGACCTATCTTATGGCCTATTTTCACACTTACTAACCTTTTTATGGGCCACAAGTGTCCCCAAACATCCCTAAAGCAGTCACAAACCCTCATTTTGATATCTTGGCCCTTCATGTTTGAGATTATACCACTTAGAGTCTACGTCCATAATAGGGATAGTAGTGCCATATGGCATTAGTGTCCCAATTTTAGCGTTATTTTCTTTTCCCTCATTTTTACACCAATGGATATCTTTTTAATTCTAAGACCACTTAGGGTCAGCCTAGACCTCTTTTAACACCTGCACAAGCACCAAAATAATATAAATACATGAATTTTATCCCTATAATCACTAGATGGAAATTATATGCAAATCCTTATACTACTCTACTTCTCCACACAACCATATATAACATTCTTAAGATCATATTACTTAGATTTCTAGTCTCAAGCACATTCAAAACACTCGGGTCAAAAATCATACTAAATTCACTTGAACCAACACTTATGTGGGGAGAATTATGTTGGGTTTGATCCCTCTTAGGATTATTGGTATATAGGTAACTCTCATCATAATGGGGTGTTTATAATGTCTATCCTACCCAAATAATAACACATTTCACTACTTATATCAAGTAGATGCCCTAACAACATGTAAGATTAGGGTTTGCACATAAAATCAATCAAAATAAGTCATATATAAAGATATAGAACTCATGCATGTAGGAAAATGTTTGACATACTCAAACACATGTGCACCTAGAAACTTAAAATAGTTATGCACAAAGAACTCTACTCCCAAAAATAAGGACACTAGCACCACATGGTGTTACTATATAATTAGGGTGTTATTGTCTAAGAAGAGTTTTGACACTGTTGACAAAATTTGACTTCTAGTCAAATGAGGTCAACCCCTATCATTTTAAAATTTTCAAGAAGGTTTATACACATTGTATGGGGTCTCATATTATCCTATGTATCTTACTTGGCCTTATCCTAGTTTTTACCTAAGTTCATCTCCCTTGAATTGGCCTAGTTAACCATGGCCAACAATGGTAAAACTTATTCAAAGGTTAATTTTGTGTCAAATTTTAATAAAATATCATTTATCATGTTTCAATATGTTTACAAGTCATAAATTAGTCATCTATTGGGTCTCATGTGCAAAAAGGCATTTTTTGGCCAACTTTTAGCCTATTAAATGATTTATACATGTATGAAATAAAATTTGATACCAAGGTGATTTTAAACATGGTTCATGTCAAGATAATTTTAGGTGATAGTTATAATTTAGGTTCATCAGGAAGAATTAGTTTTTCCTAAAAATAGGCGTTTTTCAACACTTGTACAGACTTCTCAAGCTCCCTTGCAGAAAAAAATGTGGTGGTGTGACTTTTCACCTCAATGTAGGTCATATACACATTTGGTTTCATATTTTTTACAAAAACTTTCATTTGTAATTCATTTCGCTTCTTTCTCCATTGGCAAGCCAAGGAAGGGTAAGTTCAAGCACTCACTATGGAAGCTACAAGTGGAGTTAAGGGAAATGATTCTATAGGTGGATATAAATCTAAGTGAAATTCACATCCATAATAATAACTCTTAGATTTTTGTCTTCTCCTTCATGAACAATCATTTACACTCTAGATAGCTTTTTGTAGAATTACATTCAAGAGGGGTGTATGTTTGCATTTATTTTATTATTTTCAAGAATATAGGGAGCTATGTGTGTTATATTAGGTATTTTTAGGTTTTAATAAGGTATTATCAATGGTTTTTACAACTTAAAACTCCTTCTCTCTCCATGCCCTTGAAGGAGGATTCCAAATTGTGCTTATTTTCCAAGTTGGCAGCCATATATGCAGACCCTGAGTTTTCTCAATGTGGAGGAGGATCTTAAAGGTGCTTGATATGATTGGAATATTATTTTAATATTTTATATTATCAAATTATATTGTGATAAGTCAAAAACATATCTATTCAAGCTAATTTCCCAATTTCCTTATTCACTATTTTGTTTCCAATGTGTGCATTTACAATCATCTTGCACAATGTTTCAAACACTTTATATAGAAGAATGGATCATGAAACATATGATGGAACTCATATTTGAGAATTATCATATCTAAGGGTTCATATGTTTCATTTCATGGAAGTTTAGAGGCTATGCAAAGTGGATTTTTCACTTCAAACAGTGAGTTGACTATTTTGTGTTCTCAATCCCAAAATTGACCAAACAAACCATTATATAAGAGTTTTAAATGCCATTTGTTTATTGGATATTGTATCATTATCCACCATAAACACCCATGAAAATTTTGAAGGCTAAAGGAGGAGTGGAGATGGGAGTTACAAGGCCTCAAAATTGCCAAAAAGTCACTAATTATAATAGTGATATCTATAGGACAATGACAAAAAATGACTTTGAATTTCAATTTTGAGAGTCCTAAACTATGAAAGAAAGTTAAAATAGTTAAAATTGTTAAAAATAATAATCCTCAGATATTATGAAAAAAGGGAAGGTTGAGTTGATTTTTTTATCCCCTAACATGCCCTCCCCTATCTTTATAGGCTTGGGAACACCAATAGTCAATAGGGTATCTTGACAATGAGATAAAAAATTTATGTTTGGACCTTAGTTTGAGAGTTATTAATATTATATGGGTGAAATTAATGAATGATAAATTTAGTTATTTCCTTGGTAACTTAAACACATCATGAATCAAGCCTAAAACAACCTACAACCCCTAAATTCATGAAAACATAGTTAGGTGAAGGGCATCCTAACAGTGAGGTGAAAGTTTGGAACATGAATTTTTTGGATTTATTAAAATAGATGAAAGTGTGATGAGTAAATAATACCTTAATGAGATAAAGTGAGAACCCAAAAACATCATGAACTATCCATTTAATTGGCCAAAATACCACTAAACAAGGGTAAAGCTTGACTGTGATAGTCAAGGTAGAGGGGTATCTAGTTAAGGACCAAAGCATGGTTGATGTATATTTTAAGGCTTTATAAGTAAAAAAAGGGAATGATTATGGTTTATAAATTTATTATGAATGAAAAAAAAGTCCTTAAAACATAAAACAAGCTTCAATCACAACCTACAGGTAGGTTTAAGGGCTTGTCTCATTCCAAATAGGCAGTTGTCCCAGTTTGAGCCTAAATGATGCATTGGTGCAAAAAGGGTGAAGTTTATATTTGGAATATGATGTGTGATAAATTTAATTAGATTTATGAAATAAAAAAAGTTTTTTATGGTGTTAAAAATACCATCTTAAGCTCAAATGCACCTATAGCCCAGCATACCACAGTGATTTCTCTTGTAGACAGTTATAGGCCTAATTATAGGTTTCCATGGCATGGAAGTTGGATAAAGTAAAATTAGGTATAATATGGTTTTAAAAATTAGAGTCAGTCCATATGATACCTAAAATTCCATTAAAAATATAAATGAGCCTCCATCTTCTCCAAGTACATCATATACCCTACTCACCTCAAACTCTACCTTCTCCAAACATTTGCATTGGGAAAATGGAAAGTTGGAGGGTCAAATGGAGAATTTAGAAGATAAAATATTTTTTAAAGTAACCTTAGGACATATATAATATTATAAAATAATCATATTTTTTCATACAACATAGAAAATCCTCTCTATTTTATCTCAGAGCTGGGGTTATTTTAACTTGTATGGAGATGAAGATTTTGGGAAAAGTGGTAAAATGATGAACCAAAATGATACTAGGGACCAAATTATTATTTTATAATATGGAAGGGACATAAAAAAAACATATTAAACCTTAATATAATGTCTATAAATAGACAGGGTGCTCCAACCAAGGAGGTTTGTTGTCATGTGTGAAGGGAATCCTTAGGCCTAAAGGCCCGACTAAGGGTAATATGCATTTTTGGAATTTTACATGCCTTAAAATTGATTTTAAAATGATTTAATTGGTATATCAGATTATTTGGATCCATCAGGAGATAAAGGAAGCTGTTGGAGTGACATGTGGAGTCTCAAATGGTAAGCAGACATATTGGTAAGGTCTAGGCCTAGTGCCAAACAGGGGTAAGTTTTCATTTTTGGATCTTGAGGAGATAATAAAATGATGTAAAAATGTTTTTGGGGTGAATTTAAAGGTTTTTTATCCATTTTTTTCAAATAAATTCATCATAATACCAATTCTTGGCTTAGAAGCTCCCAAACCCTCATAAAATGCTCAAAATGGCTCAAATGGTCAACTTCAATTGCTCATAACTTTCATGAAATGATGCACGGGACATAGATAAATTTAGGATAGTTTTATAATGTCCTTTATATGCCAAAATTTTAATTTTTAAGGAATTTAAATATGTCATATTTATGAACAAAATTTAAGAGGGTTGGTCACTCTAAACCCTTCAAAACCCTGTTTTGAGACCTAGAGGTAAAAATGAGCCCAAAAGTGCATCCAGATGAACGAAATTGATCTTGATTGATGAATAAAATTTGTTTAAAACTATATTAGGATCATATAAATTTAATTTTATTTTATATAAATATATGTAAAAGAGGAAATTAAGGATTATTTTGACCATTATTTGTGTTGTGCAGGAATGGTGAACTTCTAGACTCGATGGGTTCCTACAAGAAAGAAAGCATTAGTAATTGATAAAGTTTTAAAATATTATGTAGAGATCAAATAAATTTTAGATGGAATATTAAGAATTTTTATAAGTCCATATGTTCATTATATCAAGTGTAAAATATTATAAGTTTGCCTATCAACTCCTTTTTAGCTAGTCCAGTGAGCTAGCTAGTGAGGACTTAGAAAAAATGACAAATATTTATTTGGAGAGAATTTTAAGGACAATTTATTGTAAATTATGGTATGAAAACTCATTAAACATGTAATTTATATTATTTTATGGATCATATTTTAGGTTTTAATAGCTTGAAGGTGCCAAGTGTGAAAAGTGAAGGGAAAATGGCTATTTTGAGACTGCCAAGTGTGATCATGCATGGACAAGATGATAAGAAGGGTCAGGAGCATCTCCAATGTATTTTAGGGATTATTAGGACCCCTAATACTAATATTTATCATCAAATTTTATTAGGTTCAGATTTTTGGTAGTTTTGGAAGGCCAATTATGAGGGGCAGTTTTCTATGCATAAAAAAGGAGTTTCTTGACCATTTATAGGTCTTGGATGATTAAAAATGGAATTTTTAACTCCTAAAATGATATGTATCACCCCATAAATCTCTCTCATTAATTTTTAACTTATCTTCACATTGGTGACACATATCCTTGTGCCTCTTCAACTTCTCTTCTCTCTCTCTTCTTCCAAGTTCTATAAATTGAGCCTTTTTGGCCATTGTTTGGATCTCTCTACTGGGTATGGTGAATCCATACCAATATTTTCTATTGAATGAGTAAAAAATAATAATTTTACCTTTTTAAAATAATTTACTAAGTGTAAATTATAGTGTTTAGTCTTGTGCAAGAGTGATGTCTATCTACCTTCACATGTTACTCATATTAGTACCTAGTGTGTTCTGATCTCTTTCTTATAGGTAAATAGGAAGTGTCAAATTAGGTTGTAGGTATATTTAATATCTAATTAAATAGAGTGTATTATAATTCCTCTTTCCTAAGTCTTCATAACCTATGCTATTTTCTAGACCCCATGTTGAAGCATTGATGTGTGTGAGAGAGTTGATACTGAGTGAATTGTATATGCAACTTGTTCTTGGTTCCAAGTGAATGTCAAAGGTATTCTTAGAGAAAATTATTTGGTATATCACCCCCATAAAAAATTTCTAATTTCATGTTATCTCTATCCCTTTTCATCCCCAAGTTTAGTAGTAGGATTTGAGATTTATTAATACATCAAGGGGAGCTAGCCCCTAATATAGAGATCTACCTCATAATAGGGATACCCATAGCCCTAAGGTGGTTCCTTTTTTTCACTTGAATGAGTATAATATTGTCTCATATCCTCATTGGGTGCAGGTTTAAGTGACAACAAACACATGGATCATATTTGTGACACTCAGACCAACCTCTGTTTTAGTTTTCAACCTCTAGATCTCCCATTTTAGTCATTTTCCATCTAATTATTATTTTCATTAATTATTTTTCATTTTAGAAAGGTCAAATCAATTCAATTTTGATACATATCAATGATTATATTTATTTCATATTTCTACCTTGATTTGCTATAATCATCCCTTTTAACAATATAGTATTTACACATATATGTCCTAAAAGGTTAAAATT
>JARHVA010009133.1:65000-107500 GCA_037957365.1 Torreya grandis
GAATAGGCTTAACAGACCCAGACACTAGTGTACCTAAAAGTTTGGAATAGTTTTACACAAAGGACCGTACTGCTAAAATAGGGAAACTAGATCTCTATTGTCTAAGAGGGGTTTTGACACCCGGATCTTGTTTGTAACACTTAGAAAAACCCTAATCTTAGTTTTTAGCCTTTATATCTCATATTTTAGTCATTTTCCAACTAATTTCTTATTTATATTATTTATTTCTATTTTTAGAAAGGTTAGATTCAATCAATTCTATTATAGGTCAGTGGTTGTAGTTATTGCATATTTCAACCATAATTTACTATCCTCATCCCCTTTAATAATATAAGATTTTCACACATATAAGTCCTAAAAGTTAAAACATATCCTAATTTAGTCACATAAAAACTAGTACAATCAACAGCATCCTTTATACTTAAATTTTTGGATTCAAAACTTGATATGTAATATCCAACTATCTTGCAATGTCCTACCTCTTTACTCATGTGAAATTTCATTCAAATCTATGTTAATTTAGTCATTTAATAATTACATCTTGTATTTATGTCATTTGACTCCTAATTCTTCCTATTTTATAAATTAAATCCAACTTGGTTAATATACATAGTGTTATTTGTTATGCACCTATCTAAGTTCATTTCTTATAGCTTTTGATTAATATTTGTCCATTCTATTTAATAAATGGATTCTAATATTTTATTTAAAATTAGGTTTCCATTCAAAATGTGCCATATAATTCACCATGTATGACCTTCCTATCCCTTGGGAACATTTAAATTGGTAAAAGAAGAAATTGACGATCACACTTGGAAAGGAAAACATGGAGGCCAACATCCTAGTCATAAACATATTGATGAGATTATTATAGGCTGCCATAAAACTATTAATTAATTGGTAACGAACATTATAATGAATTCCATTTTTATATGGAAGTGAGCTTTATTCTCATCAGTTAGTTTTCAAGTAGTCAACATACATAACACTGTACATGTCTAATGAACAAGTATATGGTCTAGAAGAAATTGATTTCAATATATGATGCTACCAATATTATTTTTTCCATGACAACATAGGAACCAAAAATGTGACTCTCAATTTAAATGAATATGTGAACCATTATTTAAAATCTATGAACATTATTATACATATATTTGGTAAAATTACTCTTTTGCCTAATTCTATTTTGCATCCATCTCATTGTTTTAAGAAAAAAAATTAGTATTAGTATTTTCACTTTCATTTGTGTGTTTTTAAATATTTCATTCCATTTTACCACTTTCAACACCTATTAATAATGTGTGATTAAAATATTTTTTACAATGCTCTCAACCCTAAAGTTATGATGTTCATGGTTTAATATTTCCACCTGGTGGATCAAAATTTAATACAAATTTATACAATTTTTTGCTCCAAAATAACTTTATTCTACATGGAATGATTTATTTGATATCCTCCTTCACTAAATGATTGTATGTGTTTATTTATTTTTCCTATGTCTAATCATAGTACAACATGTGACAAGTTCTCATTAGTTTTTAGTATCAGAATTGATGGGTTGTTTTCATTCTTTACATTACTTTATGCACTCTATGAATATGTGAATTTATTAAATGTAAATTATCTTTTGTTTGCCTCTACACCTTTCCACTTTTGCATCTAATGTGTCCATGTAGATGCTTCTTCTACATTTCATCTTCACTTGGTTGTGATTATTTGTCATTTATTTACTTTCCTTAAATCAAAGTAACCCACATAGTCCCCTCCTACTTAGCAGACAATCATATAGTTAATGGAATTGATAAATGGCATTAAGCACTACATAGGTACATTGGTTATTAAAATCCACTAAGACATAAAAAAAACTAAAGTGAATCTTGGGCTTACACAATATTGCATCACATTTTATGATTTAAAAAAAAATGCATTAAATTTTGTAGGATTTTCTATTTCATGTCCATGTTTCAACATGAGTTTACTAAACTATTTATTATGAAATGTTATTCATTTAATCTTTCACATAATAATAGTTTGATTTTTTTAATTTGTTTTATCATAAAATAATACCATCTCTTATATATATATATATATATATATATATATATATATATACTTTTATTCTAGTATGTTTCTCTTGTATATGTAATTTTGTTGAAGAAAATAAGTTTAGGTTTAATTGTGTTGACTATGTATTGGATATTCACAACCTAAAAGACTAGATTTCATGTATGTGTCTTTTGACACTTAATAATCAAATCACTATGTAGGGTAGGACTCACCTACATCACAATTAGGTGGGTTAAGCCAAAGGGTTGGATTGTTTGTCCATTAAATTAGTTCATCATCAAGCCTCAAAATTCTAGGAAATAGTTTTTTCCATATCTAATATAGAGATAAAACTATTAAAAAGAGTTTTACTTAATTGGATGGGATTGGAAAAGATTATTGAAATTTTAAACTTTGCATGTTTAAATGAGTTGAATAGATAATTGATACATAAATTCCTACTCCTTTCGACATGATACTATTAAATGAATATTTCTTTCTCCATCATTTATTATGCATACTCATCTCCCCACATTTCATCACACCTAAATAATGACTGGTCTCTTATAATAAATCCTTATGAACAAATATATTTTATAATAAATATTTTATATATTTAATTTATAATAAATATTTTTAAACATTTTTATACATGTAAAAAATACAACACTAATGCTTAATGAATAAATAACAATATATATATATATATATATAGTAACATTATAGCTCTTTCAAAATGTAAGATATCAATTTTAGCTCTTTCAACTGCTCCATGGCCATATATGTATGTGCCCACAAACACACTTAACTCTTATTAATAAAAAAATGTTATATTCTTAGTAAATGTTATCAATATAAAAATTATGTGAATTATAACAATGGTACATCCTTTTTAAATTAAAACTAACTCACATTAAGACTAGATGTTATAATGCAATTGAAATATGATAAACACGTAACGAAAGCCCACAAAATTAACATTGGAATATGGTCTTAAAATAGATCCCATAAATATATAAATTAAATATTTTTACCTTAGGAGTCACATCTGATTTCCAAAGAGAATTTGAGTTTTGGATGAGTATCCATAGATAAATAACATACATTCTCCATCTTATATGGGAAGAAAGGTTTTATAAATAGTTTTATGAGCATGATAATGAATGAAGTTCAACATATCCTATTTTGTATCCCTGATTGGGATCATTAAAAATTTTAGATATGATATTTGGACTTACACCTAGAGTGTTTTGAGAGGATTTTGTTCTTCCTCATAGATAATAGGCTAAAGATCCACTTAGACTAGAGGTGTGTGCTGCCCTAACATAATAGTTATGGAAAAATATAATTGAGGTATGGTACGAGAGGATGAATGGACATCAGAGGGTGAGTGGAGCCATAAATGTGACATTAGGGTATTATTAAAGCTCAAAAATCTTGTAGTGCATGTGGTGTCTTATAATGTTATTTTTTTCCTTTTGTATATTAATGATTGAATTGCATGTATATATCGTAAGAAGGCATAACAAGATTTATAACAGAACAAAAACTATAGAGAGACAAAATCCTACATATATTTTCTAGGTTGTATTAGCTAAACTATGATCTATAAAATTTGTTCTTACTAATCTTCCCTAGGTTTAGAAGAAATTAAAAACAACAAAAAATGATATAGAATGATTTAAACTACATTAAAAACCATTATAGAATTGAAATGTAGAGAATCTAATAAAAAGGAAGTGAAGGATACATTAATCATATTTAGCTTGCCTATGTTTGAAATAGGCATAGAAACATTAGGGGAACTATAAGAGATATTATTGATATCTTACAAGGGAATTACAAGAGCTAAAATTGATATCATACATTTTGATAGAAATGAAAAAAGAGAGATATCATAAATATTAGGTGAATTGTAAGAGATATTATTCATATCTTACAAGGGAATTACAAGATCTAAAATTGATATCATACATTTTTATAGAAATGAAAAAGAGAGATATCATACATTTTGATAGAAATGAAAAAAGAAAGTAAACTCCATAAAAACAAAATAGAATATTTATATAGTTCAAATAACTTTTTGATTCCTAGCATTTCATAAAATGCTAACATTTTATTAAGGTTTCATTTTTTTATCGAGGTTTAAATTAATTATATGGCCTTGGGAAGGGATGCTTAATAACATCCTTATGGTCACTGAGAAGATTAAATGTGAAAACACATATCCCACAGCCTATTGGAAAGTCAATCCTTGTTGCTAATATATGGTAATATCTTATCAAGTGTACTATTTATAAAGATCATGATTGGAATGACCATATTTATATTTAGTAAACTAAAGGATAAATATCAATAAGTGAGTGGGGCTTAATAAGTGAAAGGGTATTTTGGGATATGGTTCTGATATGGTGAACATATTTTCTACTAAAACTAGATGAAATTTTTGTTAATTACAAATATATTTATACCCAATTTTAGTTCATTAATAGTATACCCTATGTAATATGGAAACTAAAAATTGCACACAAAATACTACATTATTGTTAGTACACTCTATTTCAACCATAAATTTCTCAATTTAAGATTATTGTGAATTAATGCTAATATTAAGTTCATTAATATATGTGAGGGGAATCTAGAACATAAATGCTCTAATTCTAACTTGTCAGGATCCTACTCCTCAATAAGAGTACAATATGATTACCTTGTATAAGCAACTAATCACGGAATTATACTAGAATTAACAAGTAATTAGAATTCACAAATGACACAGAATATGAGAGACAATACACAAACTTGTATTAATACTCATGCCAGAAGGAAATACAATGAAGATGCCACAATCTTCCACACCTCTCAAATGTACAGATCTCTTTCCCTCAAGAGTTCACTTTCCTACCAAAAATGGTCACAACAAACAACTCAAACACAGAGATGTTATTCACCTCCAACTAGTTAGTAATAACACTGCCAGTACACAAGTACTCAAAGTACTTCAAGCAAATCTCCCATGAACTTGCAACAACCTGCAACTCAAATGATCTTACTTACCATGTAGAACTTCTTCATGATCTTGCAACAACCTGCAGATCACCCTGTTCTTACAATTGGAAGGATCTACCTTGCCTTCTTTTATTTCTCTTATTACAATACATGCCAATGAGTCTATAAATAGATCCCATACTAAACAATAACTTAGACTTCTAATTTACAATAATTAGACACGTAGCTCAAGACTTGAAATAGTCTTTACATGCAAACAATCGATTTAACAAACTAACTGTTCATGCAACGAACAATTTTGGAATCGCACAGGTGACCAACATCAGTCCCTGTCTGAGTGGAGGTGACCAACGTCATCTGACTCCTACCGATGTCAATTGCTTCTTGTTCACCTCTGACCGACGTCGATTGGCCTGACTGACGCTGGTGACTGTGACACTCAGTAACTCCTCCATGTCTGCATACAGTGAAGCTTTTAGCTCCATAACCTAACAATCTCCCAATTGGAGATAAATAGTTACGCCTGTACCTATCCCTGTACATCATCTAGTTTGTTCCCTGGCTTTGTATCCCTCTTCAAGATCACTCTTGAAGACTAACCACCACAAATACTGTGGTGCACCTCCTGTCATCCAAATCACCTTGCCACATCGGATTCTACAAACCCATGTAGAGAAGTGCTTGACCCTGCATAACATGTATACCTACTATTGGTCCCTCTAAAATACCTAAGAATCCACTGAACTACCCTCCAATGCTTCTTTTCTAGATTGGCTCCAAACTTCCTGACAACTCCCACCACTTGGGAAATCTCAGGTTTAGTACACATGTACTCAACCTCGTCATGTGAATCAGGACACTGTTCATAGAACTATCCAAGCATCGGCATGCTAACCGGTTTCACACAATCATCCAGAGACAAAATCAACTTGTGACATTCCATGTCTCTAGAACACACTCATGCCAAAGAATCTTGATACTCCCAGATTCCTCATGACACATCTCTGAACTAACTTTACCTTTAGTTCAGCAACTCCCTACATATGTGACCCTACAACAAGCACAACATATAGTAATAGGATAATGTAGCTAATATTATCCAAGTTGGTAAGGAGAAACACAATGGTTAAACCTCCATTGTCCTATAGCTTACTCAAGACCATATACACTAGCCTTCCGTCTCACGTGTCCATTTCCGCTCTTCTTTTTCCTAAAAAATCCATTCATCTCTCAGTCCTTTCTTCCAGCCAGCAACTCTACCAAAACACTCCCATTTGGTTCTTCTCCAAGGAATCACATTCCTCATTCATTCCAAGCACCCACTATTTCCTGGATTCTACCTGCTCTGCTTCTTTAATAACTTCCTGGTTCTTGACCATCAGTGAGCAACAAGTAGTGTAAAGAAGGGAAATGACAAATTTGAGGCTTACTTACCCTTTCAGTTCTCCATATGGGCATTTGAGACTCCTTGACAGCTTGTTGTCCACCCAAAAATTATCTCAGTGACCGATGTCGGTCACATCTCAATCTGCACCCGATCGACGTCAGTTCCATGTGACTGCCTCATCTCCGATGTTGGTTCCCCCTGATCGACGCCAGTGTTTATTTATCTAGAGTCACCGATGTCAGGCTGCACATAGCCAACGTCGATCCCTATCTGGATGCTGATGTTAGTTTTTTAACCGACGTCGGTCTCTATGTTTTACTTTTGAGTGATGACTTTTACCCGCGAGCTCCTTTTGGATCAAAACCCTATCCAAATCAACCTTGCTCTGCTCAAAATTCTTTAGCCCCTTACACTGATCTCTATCTATCATCTTCTCCTTGAAAACCAAGACTTTCTTGTTCTTGTCACGAACATCAGATTTCTCAAGAAACATCACTTTCTTCCTTTGCTTGCAGAAATCTTGATCCATGCTTTTCAAATCTGAAAGCATACCCTTTGTCTCAAGAACATGCATCCCCTTCATATTCATGTGACCAAGCCTATTAAGCCACATCTTTGAATCTACAGCTGAAGTAGATAAACCAGAAGGAGAATCAGTAATACAAGTAGATAGATAAAGTGTACCTACTTTCTTACCTCATGCTAAAACAAGTGCACCCTTGGAAACTTTCCAAGAGTCTGCTGTGAAAGTTACTATGCAACCCTCATCACCCAACTTTCCAACATAAATCAAATTTTGCTTCACTACTGTGACATGCATGACCTCCTTCAACACCCATGTGTTGCCCATCTACAATTTCAGCTTCACTTTCCCTTTGCCAACCATTTGACAAGGCTTACCATCCCATAAATAAATTTCTCCAAAGTCTCCCTGGACATATTCATGAAAAAATTCCCTATTTGGGGATGCATGGAAAGAGGCACCAGAATCTAAAACCCAAGATTCTACTTTATCTAAAGAACATACCAGAGCATCATGTGTAACAAAATCTACAACATCTGCTTCTTCATGTCCTTCATGTTGATCTTCATTCACCCAACAATCTCTCTTTACATGCCCTTGCTTTCCACATTTCCAGCAGGTTATTCTGCCATTCTTGGACTTGGATCTCCTACCTATTTTTGACCTTGATCTCCCATGCTCTATCTTCTCTCTTCCCTTCCCCTAATTTCAATACTCAAAGCATTCCCTGATGATTCACCTGTGTTTTTCCTACGAATTTCTTCATTCAAGATTACACTCACAACATCATCCACTTTTAAGATTTTAGAAGTAGACAAAGTATTACTAACTACCATTACCAAACTCTCCCAACTTTTAGGTAATGAGCATAAGATTAAGAGAGCCTTAATTTCATCATCAAAAACAATATTGACTAAATTTAACTGGTTTACCAAACCATGGAAATCACTAAGATGACTATGTATAGATAAAACATCCAACATTTGCAAATTAAATAATTACTTCATAAGAAATACCTTATTCGAAGCTGAGGGTTTTTCATATAAATTTGCCAAAGATTCCATCAACTCTACCATTGTCTTAGCCTGTGATAAGTTGGAAATCACAGACGATGCAAGACTTAACCTTATAGATCCCAGAGCCTTCCGATCAAGAACCTCCCATTCTTCATCCTTCATATCCATGGGCTTGCATGCAACCCCACCCAACGGTAAGTAAAAATCTTTCTAATACAGATAATCTTCTATCTGCATCCTCCATAATTGATACTTCTTGCCATTAAACTTCTCCATTCATAGCTTACTTTCTTCTGCCATTGTTATACTCCCACTCAAATAGAAACCCCTATGAGTGACCTATAATCAACAAACACTAACCAAATCTGATACAACCTGTTAGTAACCCAACCAAAAGCACTGATACCAATTGTGAGGGGAATCTAGAACATAAATGCTCTGATTCTAACTTGTCAAGATCTTACTCCTCAATAAGATTATAATATGATTACCTTGTATAAGCAACTAATCATGGAATTATACCATAATTAACAAGTAACTAGAATTCACAAATGACAAGAATATGAGAGACAATACACAAACTTGTATTAATACTCATGCCAAAAGGAAATACAATGAAGATGCCAAAATATTCCACACCTCTCAGATGTACAAATCTCTTTCCCTCAAGAGTTCACTCTCCTACTAAAAACAGTCACAACAAACAACTCAAACACAAAGTTGTTATTCACCTCCAACCAGTCAGTAATAACACTGCCAGTACACAAGTAGTCAAATTACTTTAAGCAGATCTCCCATGAACTCACAACAACCTGTAACTCAAATGATCTTACTTACCATGTAGAACTTCTTCTTGATCTTGCAACAACCTGCAGATCACCCTATTCTTACAATTGGAATGATCTACCTTGCCTTCCTCTATTGCTCTTCTTATTACAATACATGTCAATGAGTCTATAAATAGATCCCATACTAAACAATAACTTAGACTTTTAATTTACAATAATTAGACACGCAACTCAAAACTTGAAATAGCCTTTACATGCAAACAATCAGTTTAACAAACTAATTATTCATGCAATGAATAGTTCTGGAACCACACAAGCGATCGACGTCGGTCCCTGTCTGACTGGAGGTGACCGATGTCGGCTGACTCCTACCGATGTCAATTGCTTCTTGTTCACCCCTGACCGACATCAGTTGGCCTCACTGACGCCAGTGACTATGACACTCAACAACTCCTCCATGTCTACATACAGTGAAGCTTTTAGCTCCACAACCTAACAATCTCCCACTTGGAGATAAATAGCTGCACCTGTACCTATCCCTGTACATCATCTAGTTTGTTCCCTGGCTTTGTATCCCTCTTCAAGATCACTCTTAAAGACCAACCACCACAAATCCTATGGTGCACCTCCTATCATCCAAATCACCTTGCCACATCTGATTCTACAAACCCATGTAAAGAAGTGCTTGACCCTGCATAGCATGTATACCTGTTGTTGGTCCCTCTCAGATACTTGAGAATCCACTAAACTACCCTCCAGTGCTTCTTTTTTGAATTGGCTCCAAACTTGCTGACAACTCCCACCGCTTGGGAAATCTCAGGTTTAGTACACATGTACTCAACCTCGTCATGTGAATCAGGACACTGTTCATAGAACTATCCAAGCATCGGCATGCTAACCGGTTTCACACAATCATCTAGAGACAAAATCAACTTGTGACATTCCATGTCTCTAGAACACACTCATGCTAAAGAATCTTGATACTCCCAGATTCCTCATGACACATCTCTGAACTAACTTTACCTTTAGTTCAGCAACTCCCTACATATGTGACCCTACAACAAGCACAACATACAGTAATAGGATAATGTAGCTAATATTATCCAAGTTGGTAAGGAGAAACACAATGGTTAAACCTCCATTGTCCTGTAGCTTACTCAAGACCATATACCCTGGCCTTCCATCTCACGTGTCCATTCCCGCTCTTCTTTATCCTAAAAAATCCATTCATCTCTCAGTGCTTTCTTCCAGCTGGGAACTCTGCCAAAAAATTCCTATTTAGTTCTTCTCCAAGGAATCACATTCCTCATCCATGCCAAGCTCCCACTATTTCTTGGATTCTACCTACTCTGCTTCTTTAATAACTTCCTAGTTCTTGACCATCAGTGAGCAACAAGTAGTGTAAAGAAGGGAAATAATGAATTTGAGGCTTACTTACCCTTTCAGTCCTCCATATGGGCATTTGAGACTCCTTGATAGCTTGATGTCTGCCCAAAATTCATCTCAGTGACCGATGTCCGTCACATCTTAGTCTACACCCCACTGACGTCAGTTCCATGTGACTGCCTCATCGCCGACATTGGTTCCCCCTGACTGATGCTGGTATTTATTTATCGAGAGTCACCGACATTAGGATGCACATAGCTGACATCGATCCCTGTTTGGATGTCGATGTCAGTTTTTTAACCGATGTTTGTCTCTGTGTTTTACTTGTGAGTGATGACTTTCACCCGTGAGCTCTTTTTAGATCAAAACCCTATCCAAATCAACCTTGCTCTACTAAAAAATCTTCATCCCCTTGCACTGATCTTTGTCTGTCATCTTGTCCTTGAAAACCAAGACTTTCCTATTCTTGTCGCAAACAACGGATTTCTCAAGAAACATCACTTTTTTCCTTTGCTTATAGAAATCTCGATCCATGCTTTTCAAATCTGAAAGCATACCCTTTGACTCAAGAACATGCATCCCCTTCATATTCATATGACCAAGTCTATTAAGCCACATCTTTGAATCTATAGCTGAAGTGGATAAACCAGAAGGAGAATCAGTAATACAAGTAGATAGATAAAGCATACCTACTTTCTTACCTCTTGCTAAAACAAGTGCACCCTTGGAAACTTTTCAAGAGTATGTTGTGAAAGTTACTGTGCAACCCTCATCACCCAACTTTCCAATAGAAATCAAATTCTGCTTCAAGACTGGGACATGCATGACCTCCTTCAACACCCATGTGTTGCTCATCTGCAATTTCAGCTTCACTTTCCCTTTTCCAACCATTTGACAAGGCTTAGCATCCCCTAAATAAATTTCTCCAAAGTCTCCCTAGACATATTCATGAAAAAATTCCCTATTTGGAGATGCATGGAAAGAGGCACTAGAATCTAAAACCCAAGATTCTACTTTATCTAAAGAACATACCAGAGCATCCTGTGCAACAAAATCTGCAACATCTACTTCTTCATGTCCTTCATGCTTATCTTCATTCACCCAACAATCTATCTTTACATGCCCTTGCTTTCCATATTTCTAGCAGGTTATTCTTCCATTCCTGGACTTGGATCTCCTGCCTATCTTTGACCTTGATCTCCCATGCTCTATCTTCTCTCTTTGCCTTCCCCTACTTTCAACACTCAAAGCATTCCCTGATGATTCACCTGTGCTTTTCCTACAAATTTCTTCATTCAAGATTACACTCACAACATCATCCACTTTTAAGATTTTGGAAGCAGATGCAGTATTACTAACTGCCATTACCAAACTCTCCCAACTTTTAGGTAATGAGCATAAGATTAAGAGAGCCTTAATTTCATCATCAAAAACAATATTGACTGAATTTAACTGGTTTACCAAACCATGGAAATCACTAAGATGACTATGTATAGATCTACCATCCAACATTTCCAAATTAAATAATTGCTTCATAAGAAATAACTTATTCAAAGCCGAGGGTTTTTCATATAAATTTTCCAAAGATTCCATCAACTCTACCATTGTCTTAGCCTATGATAAGTTGGAAATCACAGATGATGCAAGACTCAACCTTATAGATCCCAGAGCCTTCCAATCAAAAACCTCCCATTCTTCATCCTTCATATCCATGGGCTTGCATGCAACCCCACCCAACGGTAAGTACAAATCTTTTTGATACAGATAATCTTCTATCTACATCCTCCATAATTGATAGTTCTTGCCATTAAACTTCTCCATTCGTAGCTTACTTTCTTTTGCCATTGCTATACTCCCACTCAAACAGAAACCCCTGTGAGTGACCTGTAATCAACAAACACTAACCAGATCTGATACAACTTGTTAGTAACCCAACCAAAAGCTTTGATACCAATTATGAGGGGAATCTAGAACATAAATACTATGATTCCAACTTGTCAGGATCTTACTCTTCAATAAGAGTATAATATGATTACCTTGTATAAGCAACTAATCACGAAAATATACCAAAATTAACAAGTAACTAGAATTCACAAATGACACAGAATATGAGAGACAATACACAAACTTGTATTAATACTCATTCCAGAAAGAAATACAATGAAGATGCCACAATCTTCCACACCTCTCAAATGTACAGATCTCTTTCCCTCAAGAGTTCACTCTCCTACCAAAAATGGTCACAACAAACAACTCAAACACAGAGTTATTGTTCACCTCCAACTAGTCAGTAATAACACTGCCAGTACACAAGTAGTCAAAGTACTTCAAGCAAATCTCCCATGAACCTGCAACAATCTACAACTCAAATGATCTTACTTACCATGTAGAACTTCTTCCTGATCTTGCAACAACTTGCAGATTACCCTGTTCTTACAATTGGAAGGATCTACCTTGCCTTCTTCTATTGCTCTTCTTATTACAATACATGCCAATGAGTCTATAAATAGATCCCATACTAAACAATAACTTAGACTTCTAATTTAAAATAATTAGACATGCAGCTCAAGACTCGAAATAGTCTTTACATGCAAACAATCAGTTCAACAAACTAACTGTTCGTCCAACAAACAGTTCTGGAATTGCACAGGCAACCGATGTTGGTCCTTGTTTGACTAGAGGTGACTGACGTTGGCTAACTCCTGCCGATGTCGGTTGCTTCTTGTTCACCCCTAACTGACGTCAATTAGCCTGACCAACGCTGGTGACTGTGACACTCAGTAACTCCTCCATGTCTGTATACAGTGAAGCTTTTAGCTCCACAACCTAACAATATAGAGTTTTTAATCATACCAAACCATTAACTCAAACATAATCTATTTTTTGGTCCTTAGAAATTCATTACTACCCCATTACATGTTCTTTAATAATTGAAAACAACATGTAATACTCACCAAAATATTAAATTCATATTGAAAACTTTTGAACAAGAAATTATAACATAAAACTAATTTATACATTGTTCTATTACAATTTTCTATAATTTATACAATATTTCATTCTAATTGATATACATGCATACAACATACATACATACATACATACATACATACATACATACATATATACGTACATACGTACATACATATGTATGCATGTATGTATGTACGTATGTACATACATATATAGACACAAAATTATTAGTAATAAAATGTTATCATTTTACCAAATTTTATGTCTAAAAATATTGTTATAATTATAAAAATATTTGTTTCCACACATTGCTTTCCTTTTCTATTATTGTCAAAACGTAAGATATACATTTTATCTCTTTCAATTGCCCCATGTCCATGGTGTGTGTGTGTGTGTGTGTGTGTGTGTGTGTGTGTGTGTGTGTGTGTGTGTGTGTGTGTGTGTGTGTGTGTGTGTGTGTGTGTGTGTGTGTGTGTGTGTGTGTGCGCGTGCGTGCGTGTGTGTGAGAAACTATAATGGAAGGAAGGTATTATAGCTAGTTTTATGGGAATGATAATGAATGAAATTCAACATGTCCTCTTTTTTAAACTTGATTGGGCTCATTCGAAATATCAGATCTAAAATTTAGAATTATGCCTATAGTGATTTGAGAGGATGTCACTCCTCCTCATATAAAATTGGCCAAATATCCACTTAGACTTGAGTTTTATGGGGTGATAAGAGCTTAGTTAAGGAAAAAATATAGTTGAGGTTTGGTATGAGAGGATGAATGGACATTAGAGAGTGAGTGGAGACATTTAGAACTTACACATTAGGGTATTAGTAAAGCTCAAAAATCTTCTAGTGCATGTGGTGCCTTTTAAGGATAATTTTCCTTTTATATATTTATGAATGGATTAAATGTATATCATAATAATATATAGTAAGATCTATAACACAACAAAATAATTTCCAAAGAGATAAAATATTGCATAGATTTTCTAGGTTGTATTACCTAAACTATGATCTATAAAATTAGTTATCACCAAGATTAACCATACTTATAAGAAATTAAAAATTAAAGTATATTCTTTATAATGATTTGAATTGTATTCAAAATAATTTTAGAATTGATATGTGGAAAATCTGATAGAAAGGAAGGGAAGGTGTATGAAACTAAATTTGTTTACTTCTCCACTAACATCATTGATTCCATATAATTTTCCTTAATATTTTATTATCCCAATCCTAGTCTACCATTTCTAATATATCCACCATCCTACACTAAACTTATAACATCCCATGACTAATTAATTTTTCTAATTAATCCTACTTATATCCAAATCTTGTCTTATCTAATATTTGGGAATTTAAAATTCCCTCCCACCTGCCCTAGCCTATGAGTAGCTTCTCATGAACCAATATATTTATAAACACTTAATTATATGACTAATAACCCACTAATTATGTTTAAACACATATAAAGACTCTAGAGGCTTCTACCTCTAGAACACTCCCTCTTCTAGAATCATCCAAGGAATTTTTAGTTTTTTGAATAATTATCCTCCATTGATCTTCCTACACCAAAATTTGATTTCTAGACATTGATCTTATTTCCTCCCTCTGTATAGAAAACCAAAACAAATTTCATACAAAGTCCTATGAGAAAAATCAATGAAAAGTTAGTCCATAACCTATGAATAATCTTAGTCATTATCAAGTTATTATCCATTACTACAAATTCAAGGTCTGAGTCTACATCAAGTAATAAATTTGTCAATTTGGATTATGATATTATCTAAAGGGTTATAATGTAGGTATAAATTAGGTTACATCTTATATTTTTATTGCATTTTCTCATTTTACTCCAAATTTTTGAGGTTATGATTAAATTTGAGTAGATTACAGTTATTTGTGTATGCATAACCTAATTGCTCAATTTTTTACATTATATTTGGCAACAACGGGGGGATCCTCCTTTTGGTTTTTACCCTTTAAATGTTCTAGTGTGCTATGAGAGGCTTTCAAGGTTGATAAAATAAGGATAAATAACCAAATTATAGAAAATTGTTGTGCACAATCTATTATTGCAAATCAAAATTACGTTTTAGGAGGAACAATATTGCTTCATATAGACCTAGAATTACAGCTTTTGTAATATTATATTTACATAAAATGATTGAAATAGTCTTTCCTTTTTAAAATATTTTACTAATTTAGATATAATGATAGTAATCTATACATACTTCGATCCTAAATTATTATTCCTTTGATTCTATTAAAACCCTAACAAATCTAATTTTTTAGTAACCTTAATCATTTTAGTGATCATAAGTCTCTTATAACTTATAGGTAATTATATTATAAATATTTTCTTTTCTTATATCAATATCATGAAGGATACTCATGTCTTTTGATACGTGTAGTTATGGTATTCCATAAGAGAAAGTTTTGTTCAATCATTTAGTAATAAAAACTCTCACACTTTATACCACTTGTAATTTTATCAATTGGTTCACATGGATTATATATGCTTACAACTACATCATCTAACAAAAATCTACTTTTAGGTATGCCTTGAAATCTCCCAATGTTCTTATTTTAGTGCACACTATAAATACACTAAGGCACATTGATTGGGTCAGACACCTATTGTTGCATTTGAAAAAATAACATCAATACCACATGAAGATAACCTTGTAATTATAAGTTAAATTTTATATAGGGAAGATATTTCATTCATCCATTTGATCATATACTAATAATTTTGTTGATTTTTGAAACTCGAATTTTTAATCCCAATCGAAAATACCATATCATGCATATCCAAAAACCATCACAATCTATGTGCATGTCTTACAACCTTATCCATCAAAAAAGTTTATTTCTATTAATATTTGATGAATTTTTGTTCCATTACTCCTATTTTTGGCATAGGTTATCAATTTTGGTGAAGAAAAGAGAATTGATCAAGTCAAACATATGTTCATAGCATTAGGTGAAATAACAAGAATGCGTTGTGATGAAGACTCTACCAGTATTATCTCCTCATTTGACTTGGCTTGGTTGTTACACCTCAATTTCAACATCATTATTACTTTTAACATTCCATGAGGCTTAATAGGCTCAAAATTACTATTCATCTCTTTGCCCATGGTTTCAACATACGTTGATGTTTAGTTTTTAAGCTTAGATTTGTCTACGCAAGTCTTTTGTAGTAATATAACATTGTATATGGTTTATTTCTGATTATCTATGAATATATAATTTAAAATGTATATATATCTCATTTCAAAACAACATCACATTATTTTAATTTTACATTTTTTTTTGAAAAGCAAAAAAATTATAAAAAATATGGGCACATATTTTTCTAACCTACATGGACATAACTATCAGAAGATCGAAACTTTGTAACTATTAAATTTTTTTAGGTTACCTAATGTAGGCCATGCTACTAACATCACTTTATTTAGAGGTTCACTTATAAAATAACAGGAGTCAAAACAAATAACCCTTTGTTTGCCTTTAAATTTTATTCTTTATGATTTCCCCTTTTAGATTATTTTTAATTAATTCTGAGTAAATCTAAGGGTTCTACAAGTCCCAAAGTGTGCTTAGCATCAGGGGATATATCCCTTGAACTTGCTTGGATGCCATAAGGGGAATTTCCCTTTTACACAATGAGGGGATACCACCCCTATATCCTTGCATCCTAGCCCCTCATTTAAGGGGTCATAGTGTAAAAATCATGATTTTTGTAGTGTTTTTATTAAGGCTTATTAGGCTAACCTTTTATAGGTATTTTTATAGGGGTAAAATTAGTGGTAATTTTGCCTTGCTTAAGATTAAAAAATCTTGTATTTTATGTATTTATCTAGATCTTGCCTTGAAGGTCATATTTTTTAATCTAAAACCCTATCTTATAGGTCACCCCTCAATATTTCCAAATTGAAACTACTAATCACTTGCTTTTTAGGATGCCTGTTAAATATTTTGGTGTTTTAAAAATCATATTATATATATTATTACCTAATTAATTAAGTGTGATATATATATATATAGGTAATTATATATATATATATATATATATATATATATATATATATATATCACACTTAATTAATCAGGTAATAAATATTTTTGCTTACTTGAGTATCAATTGAGTGTTACAATGGTGTATGCTCTCCTCTTAGAATCCTAACATCGAGTCATGAAAAATCAAATACAAATAAAAAACCCTCCCATTCTTTTTTAGGGGAAAATGTAATGTGAAAGTAACACCCTTGCAATTTTTATAGTCCTAGTGAGATTGTGACTATGGATTTCATCACCATGCACAAATTCAAACTTTATGTTTCTATGGAGTTTAAAAATCATTGTGAGATATCATTAGGCCAAGTTATTGAACTCATATAGGTCTTCTATGAAGGGAAAGAGTTGATTCTCAAACCCAAATATTATACAATACCCTATATGGAGTCAGGACCCATGTACCTAGTGTATATTCCCTTAATGATAGTATATATCCTAGAATACGATGATCAACCATAGCATGCCACTTCATTTTGGATTAATTATCAGCTCCTCAGTGATTTTTAAGTGTAAAATAGGTTGAGAGGGTTTGGGATATTTTGTAACAAGTCACCATCGTATAGCCTCACTGATAAATTTATTAGAGGTATAGTCATCAAGGTACACTCATAAAATAGTTTATTAGTAATAATCTTATGTTTTGAATGATTTTGTGAGTGTTGCATTAGAATAGTGTTGTTTTTTAGCCAACTCTATCTTTTACCCAAGCTTATACACACCTGTCTACGTATCCTTCACATAACATCATCTTATATATCCTTGTCAATATCTTCTTTTACATATTTACTTTATATATTTTTATAAATAAGTTTAAGCTTACCTCATCTTACATATTTCCCTATCTCTCTTCACCCCTCTCATCTTAGTCACATCCTACTCTATTCTCATCCATCTAACACTAGTCATACTCCCATCACTTACATACTTTGATCTAGTTTTGACATCCTTACAACACATCTTATCATAGTTTAACCTCACATTCTTCACTTAGTCTTAGAAGTAATTTTTCTATTGTCATATTTATCACTTAACACTAAAATCTACCTTATCTATAACCAATCACATCTTGGTCCTTTTAATCACCATATCCTCATATCACCTTATTTTATCTTACTCATACTTAGGGTCCTAATCTAAACTCATTTATTAATTTTTCCTATTCATGCCACTCATATTGACCTTTTCTAGACTTATCACCTTATTCCTTTCTTATATAACCTATTCCTAATTATAATCCAATACTTTTGTACCTTATCATCTCTTTTACCATAGTAGTCATCATATCAAATTTACTTTTTTTACTAGTATATGTCAACTCCAATTTGAAGTTGGTATTTATTTAAACACTCTTATGTAATATTTTATTAATTTAATGAGAATCAATAGATAATTTTTGTTTCAAGAAATCTCTAAGTTTTATGGCTACTAATATTTTACTTAGCTCATTTGTGTTTCGATCATCTAGTATCAGAGCATGTTCAAATCTTAGAGATAATATATTTGTGAATTGATATTTTATATTTTGGTAGAATATTCTGTGACTGAATAATAGGTGTCAAATATGGTGAGAGGACAAATATGAGGAGGAGCTGATTGGATGAACATGACTATGAAAGAGATATAGAGGTAACTAGAATGTTTAACTGCAATTATTAGAAATCAAAGTCAAAGGTGAATATAATATCAAGTAGTAGAAGAAATAAATCATGAAGATGAAATTTAGAAAGAAAAGGAAAGAGAACATATAACATAAATTGAAGAGAGGATACTTAGGGATTTAAAGGGAAATAAAAATTGAATCAATTTTGATGTTCAATATTATGGGGATTTTTTAAAACCAAAGGAGTTGATAGATTGGATGAACAACATGGAGAAGTTTTCCAAATTGAAAACTATGAGAGATGACAAGAAAGTAAAGTTTGCATGCATGAAATTGAAATGTCATGCAATTATTTGGTAGAATAATTAGCATAAATAAATATGAATAAAAATTATAGATAAGATCAACATTTGGATTAAGATGGAGAAGAATCTAAGGGAGAAATTTCTTCCTATGAATTACATAAAAAGTTTGTACAGAAGATTCCATAATTAAAGGAAAAAGGATCACAATTTATAAGAGTATACATATGAGTTTTGCAAGCTTTCCATACAAGTGAAAAATTATGAAAAATAAAATAAAAAATGGTTGTAAGGTATGTAAATGGTTTGAGTTTTTCTAATCAAGATGAATTGAGCATGCCTAGAATAATTTTCATGGAGGAATATTATCAATTAGCTTTGAAGTCAAAAGAAATTCAAAATATATGAAATTTCAGGTGATAAATTCTTTCAATAAAATTATAGTCCCCTCCATTAAGGGTATGAAGTGGGTTTAATACCACTAAAGATGGGTTTAAATCCATGTGAGTAGAATCATCACATGGTGCATAAAGGAAAGAATATAATAAACAAAGGTTTCAATACCAACAAAGTGGGAGGGAATTTCAAAGAGGCTGAGGCTATGGTGGTGCTAGAGGATGGATTTTGCATCAACACATGTATTTTGAAGATGATATTATAGCGTGTCTGAGTTTCCATACTATAATTAATAATAAAAGAGGTGAGATGATTACCTAAGAGTGAATTGAGATGAGGGTGGGATAAAAGAGAAAAATACTAAAGTTATAACAACATATATTAGAGAAAATATCATGATAAGAACAATGATTTATCCAAGAAAATAATAGATAAAAAATAAGGAAGGTGCATATGTGTGGATATGAATAAATATTTTTAGAAAAAGGTGTGCTTTAGTAGGTAAGATATGCAAAATAATTGTAGATGGTGGTAGTTATGAAAATATGGTTTCTAAGGACATAGTTGAGAAACTAGATTTAGAATGTGAAAAACATCCTTATCGTTATTTAATTTCATGTTTTAAGAAAGTGATTGAAGCTATAGTAAATTAAAGGTGATTTATAAAGTTTTCTATAGGAAGAACTTACAAGGATGAAATATTGTGTGATGTTATACCACTAGATGCATTCCATATGTTATTCATAAGGATATAATAATTTGAGGGAAAAGTAATTCATGATGGTAGGTTGATGTTATTTATTAATAGTAATGAAAGAAGACACATAAGTAGTGTAAATACTAGTATAAGTAGTAAAAGTGTTGAAAGAGAAAGAATATGTTATAAATGATGAGTTACCAAATAATTTAACACCAAAGATAGACATTCAACTTCATATTTATTTGATTCTAGGATCATCTCTACTGTATCAAGTAGTGTATATAATTATCCTATCAAAACATGCATAATTAAATAAATAATTTATTAAATTGGTGAGAATGGATGTAGTAAAGGAGAACATAGGTCTATGTGAAATACCAACATTGATAATTCCAAATAAATATGAAAGGGGGAGGATGTGTGTGAATAGGAGAGAAATCAATAAAATTGACATCAAATACAAATTTAATATACCTTATTTTGATGATATGATGAATGCTCTTGGAGAATAAAAATAATTTACTAAGATTTATCTAAGGAGTGGTTACTATCAGATGAAGATTCATGTAGGAGATGAATGAAAATCATAATTAAAGACTAGGGATGGATATATGAGTAGATGGTGATGCATTTCAAATTATTGAATGCACCCAAAACCTTAATGAGGGTGATGACCACACTATTATGATTTTGCACTAGTAAGTTTTTGGTGGTTTTTTTAATGATATTTCATCATTAACTAAGATTAAATAAGAGAACTTAAGGCATTTAATAATGGTATTAGAGTTTTTTAAAAATGATCAAATATATGCCAATCTAAATAAGTGGAGGTTTATGCAAAATAATTTAGTATTTTTTGGATTTTTTTATTTTCAATAGATAGAGTAAGGATGGATGAAGAAAATGTAAAGGCTATTATTGAGTGGTCTATTCCAATAATCATAACATACTTGTAAGATGTTTCCATGGTTTACAATATTTTTACTTAAATTTCTTTAAGAATTTTGGTAGCCGTGTTGCACTAATAAAAAATTTCATGAGAGGAAAATAGTTTGTGGAGAAGAGAAACAATAGATACCTTTAAGTTGTTGAATAATGAGATTATAAAAAAAACCTATTTTAGCAATACCAAGTTCTAATAAATTATTTTAGATTGATTTTCATGCATCACTTTTGGGAATTAATGTTGTGTTGAGTCAAGAAGTAAGGAAAATAGTATATTTTAGTGATAAATTTAATGAGGTAAAAAATAAATATTCTACATATGATGCTTAATTTTATGTCATTGCATAATCATTAAGATATTTGAGCCATTACCCAGTGAAAAAGGAGTTTATCCTATTTATAGATCATAAGGCTTTGAAGCATGTGAACACTCAAAAAAAGCTAAAAAGTGGACAGCAAAGGGGGTGTCTATCTTGTAGGGATATAATTTTGTTTTGAAATATATTTTAGGAAAGTATAATCAAGTAGTTGATGCTTTGATCAGGAATGTAACTTTGTTAACTACTATGGTAAGTTAAGTAGTTGGATTTAAAACTATTAAGGAATTATATGGTATTAATCCATATTTTTTCAAGACAGTTGATAAATTTAGGAATACATTATAAAGTGATATAGGTATTATTCATGATTAATATCTTACAGAAGATGGTTATCTCTTCAATGGAAAATAACTATGTATTTTAATTAGGTCTATACAAGACAATATTTTAAGAGAACTACATAATGGTGGTTTGGATGGATATTTTGTTAAGTGAAAGGTAATATCTTATTTGGAAGAGACATATTTTTGGCCAAATATGAAGATCAATATGGTAAGATATGTTTCAAGATGTATAATGTGTCAAGTGGCTATAGTCCATGCACATAATATATGGTTTTACATGCCATTATTGGTTCCAAGAGGACCATAGAGACATTTGAGTTTGTATTTCATGTTGGGATCACCAAACACATAAAGAGGCAATGATTTAATATTTTTTTGTAGACAGGTTCTGTAATATGTTTCATTTTATTGCATATAAGAAAACTAATGATGTCAATAGAGTTTTAGAACTATTATTAAGGATGTTGTGAGATTTCATAGTGTTACAAACACCATTACATCAGATATGGAATAAAATTGCCAAGTCATTTTTGGAAGACTTTGAGTAAGTTTGGAATTAATCTATAATTCATAATGCATACCACCCAAAAACAAATGGATGGATAAAAATTTTAAATAAGAGCTTACAAAAATTATTGACATACATAGTTGGAGAGAATCTCAAACAATGGAACTTGGCTTTACCATAGGATGAGTTTACATATAATAGTTTACTGAGTAGATTAACAATAAAATTACCATTTAAGATTTTTTATTGGATAGATAATATGATTTCTTTATATTTTATGCATTTAGCAACTGCATAACAAGTTAATTATTAGGGAGAAGCATTTACAAAGCATATATGATAGTTGAAATAATAAAAGATGAGAAAGTTATAGAAAAGTAACGAGAAGTATAATGTATCAATAAGGAGTATATAAGGAATGATATTTAGTTATGGTGTACTTGAGGAAATAAATATTTATAAGAAACACACACAAAAATTTAAGGTATAAGAAAATTGGTCTGTGCAGAATTATGAATAAAATCAATGACAATGCTTATGAGGTGAGTTTACCTCATAATTTGAAATCTATTAAATATTTAATGTTTCAAATTTATCTAAAATTGATTAATAATATGATGAAGTGGAAGAATATGGAGAAGTAAATTGGTAACAATAGGTACCAAAAAAGATGAAAAAAATATAATACAAGTTCTATATAAAAATACAATGTGCACAAGGCAATGATGTTAATAGGTATTTGGTACAGTGGGAATGACTATAATAAGGAGAACAAACTTTGATTTTATAATAGGAGCTAAAAATGATTGGAAATAACAAATGGTAGGGTTTTAATCAAAGCAACTCATAGGGGCTGAGTTGTGTTCAACAAAAAGAGAATGATGTAGAGACCAAACTTCTAGATGCCAAAACTTTTGATCCATAACTTAGTTTCAAGACTTCATTTATACCAAAATTACTGTATAATTTTTTTTAATTTAGCCACAATCTATTCTATGTAGTTACATATATTTTTTTAACATTTTTGAGGCCATACATGACCATTTGAGGGTCTGAAAATGCATTTTAGTATTTTAAAAAAAAGTCTTTTCCATTTCTATATATATCATATTACTATAGCTAGATATGAAATTTAATATAAATTCATCCATTAGGATTATTTTAGTGTTAAGAATATATGTGGATATTTTTAGTCCCATCAGAGCTTGTATGCAAAAATTTTAAAAATAGTGTTTGAAAAATTACTAGAAGATGAAAATTACTAACAAAAATAATTGTCTAAAAAAATTCATTGGTTAGTTAGCTTTAGGTATCTTTTGATTTATTTATGTTTTTTTATTTTTTCATGTAAATTCCAACTTAGAGTTAACCTTTATTCAAATATTCTTATGTAATATTTTATTCATTAAATTAGATTTAGTAAAGAAGATTACTTTAAATTAATTTTTTAGTTTTGTGCCTATTAATATTTTGCTTATTTATATTGTGTTTTCATCATATAGTATCAGATAAAATATTGTATGTAATACCTTTGTGAATTTATATTTTGTATTTTGTGGAATATTTTTTTATTCAATAATAGGTGTTAGAGATGGTTAGAGGAAAAGGATGAGGATGAATTGTGCTAATGAATATGACTATGCAAGAGATGTAAAATCAAGTAGAACAATTAACTTAAATTGTTGCAAATCAAAGATAAAGGTGAACAAAGGATGAAACAGAAGAAGAAAGAGATATTGAAGATGAAATTTATAAATAAAAGGAATGAGAACAACCACCATCACTTAAATAGAAAATGGTTATGTCTTTAAGGGGAAGGAATAGATAAATTGAGATTGATGTTATAGATTATAGAGGTAGTTTAAAATGAGAATTGATAGATTGTATGAATAATGTGAAGAATTTTTTTGAATGGAAAACTCTTAGAGATGACAAGAAATTGAAGTTTGCATTTATGAAATGAAAGGGTCATACAAAGATTTGGTGGGATCACTTGTTAGGTTGTGGAGCTAAAAGCTTCACTGCACCCATACTTGGCATTGTGGCACTAGGAGGAACACACCTTGCTCTCTTCACACACAGAAGGAGCTAATATTTTCTCTCTTACTCTCTAACACAAATTACAATACAACCCATGAGATCTATATAATAGACTCATGGGCTGTATTGTAATTTGTGCTAGAGAGTAAGAGAGCAAATATTAGCTCCTTCTATGTGTAAAGAGAGCAAGGTGTGTTCCTCCTAGTGGCACAGTGCCAAGTATGGGTGTTGGTTTGGAGAATTAGAAGGATTCTTCATGTATGTAGGATCTTGGTCAGTAGGTGTGCAAGGCCATGTTTGAAGATCTACATGGTAAGTAAGATCATTAATCTACAGGTGTATGTGTGTGCGAGGTCTAAGGTTTGCAGGTTTGCAAAACCAAGTTGATCTGTAGGTGGCAGTAGGATCAAGGTGACAGCAACACAACAGGGAGCAAGATTAGGTGGGATCTACTTGGAGTACGGTGTGTACTCAGTTGGAGAGCAAAGAGGAAGGCAAGGTAGTTCCTTCCAAAGTAAGATCATTTGAGTTGCAGGTTGTTGCAAGTTCAGGGGAGATCTACTTGGAGTACAATTGTGTACTTGGAGTGCGTGGAGCACTTGTGGAGTGTGTGGAGCACTTGTGTACTGGCAGTAGTGGATATTGACTAGTTGGAGGTGAACACCAACTTTGTGTTTGAGTTGTGTGTTGGGACCATAATTGAGAGAGTGAGCTCTTGAAGGTGAATTACTGAACACTTGGTGTGGCAAACCTGTAAGGTGGAAGAGTGTGGCATCTCTTTATTGTATTTTCTTTTTGGATGAGTATTAATACAAGATTGTGTATTATCTCTCATATTCTATGTTATTTCTGAATTCTAGTTACTTGTTACTTTTGGTTAATTCCGCATGTTAGTTGCTTGTATATGGTAATCAATGGTGCTTCCTTGGGTTTCTAACAGTTGGTATCAGAGCTAAGGTTGTAGGGAGCAGGTTTGTGTTTGATTACAGGTCACTCTCAAGGGTTTTTGATTGAGTGGGAGTAGAACAATGGTAGAAGAAAGTAAGCTAAGAATGAAGGAATTAAAAAGCACGAATGGTCAATTACAGTGTTATGGAAAGAAAGAGCAGGTAAAGAAAGATTGTTGGTTGGTAGCAGATTAGCATGAAGAAGTAGATGTTGTAGGTGTTGTTGTACAAGATGCTCTGGATAAAGTAGAATCTTGTTTTATAGATTCTATTGCCTCTTTCCATGCAGTCCGAAATAGAGTATTTTTCCATGTTAAGGTCTTTGGAGACTTTGGAAAGATTTATTTAGGGGCTGGTGTGCCTTGCCAAATAATTGGCAAAGGGGAAGTGAAGCTAAAATTACAGGCGGCCAACACATGGGTGTTGAAGGAGGTCATGCAGGTCCCAGTCTTGAAGATGTGGCTAATTTCTTCAGGGAAGTTGGGTGATGAGAGATGCACAAGAACTCTCACAGCGGATGCACTTGAATTAGCTGGTGGTAAAAAAGTAGGTATCCTTTATCTATCTACTTATATTACTGATTCTTCTTCTATTGTGAAGATGTGGCTTTGTAGGCTTGGTCACCTGAGCAAGAAGGAGATGCATGTTCTTAAGCAAAAGACAGATGTGTTTGATAGACTTAAAAACTAGAAAGCCTTGGTGTTCTTGGAGGAGATGATGGATAGAGACCAGTGGATGGGGTTGGATACTTCTGAGCAGGGCAGTTTGGACATGAGATTGATTCAAATAAATCTCACAGGTAAAAAGTCATCACTCATAGGTGAACACAGTTATCGACATCGGTCAAGGGGAACCAGCGTCAAACAGACAAGTGCCGATGTCGATCATGTGCAGACCAGAGCCGGTGGTGTCAGGCAGGGTGGCTACCAACATCGATTAGAGAACTGACATCGACAACTAGGTAAGACTGATGTCAGTCAAAAAACTAGCATCGATAGAAAGGACAGTCGCATGGGAATCGACATCGGTCGGATGCAGATTGTGTGGCGATCGAGGTCGGTCAATGTAACAGATTTTGGGTGGACAACAAGCTATCAAAGAGTCTCAAACACCCATATGGAGGATTGAAAGGGTAAGTAAGACTCAAATTCATTGTTCCTCTTCTTTATACTCATTGCTCACTATAGAGTAGGAAGGATCTAGGAAACAGTGGGATCATGGCATGAATAGGATGCAAAACCAAATAGGTGATTTGGTAGGGTTGCCAGCTGGAAGAAAGCACTGAGAGATGAATGGATTCTTTAGTTAAAGAATAGAGATAATGGACATGTGAGATAGAAGGCCAAGTCATATGGTCTTGAGAAAGCTGCAAGATAGTGGTACAGGTTTTGACAAGTGGATGACAAAGTAGGGCTTTAGTCAGTGTCAGTGTAACCATTGTGTTTGTCTTACCAGGTGGATGATGGTCGTGACATTATCTTGTTACTATATGTGGAGGATGAGCTTGGTGCAGGTTCAGACATACAAGGTTTTACTGAGCTAAGGGTAAGGTTAGTTCAGTGGCATGTCATGAGGAATTTGGAGCAACAAAATTCTTTGGCATGAGTGTGTTCTAGAGACGTGGAAGATCACAGGTTGATTTTATCTTCAGATGATTGTGTGAAGCTAGTTAGCACGCTGATGGGTTGGACAATTCTATGAACAGTGTCTTGATTCACATGATGAGGTTAAGTACATGCGTGTTGGACTTGAGTTTGCCCAAGTAGTGGGTGCTATTAGAAAGTTTGGAGCTGATCCGAGAAAGAAGCACTGGAGGGAAGTTCAGTGGATTCTCAAGTATCTAGGAGAGACCAGCAGTAAGTCAACATGCTATGCAGGGTCAAGTTCTTTTCTACATGGGTTTGTAGATGCGGATGTGGTAGGTTACTTGGATGATAGGTGGTGCACCATAGGTTTTGTGGTGCTTGGTCTTCAAGGTTGAGCTTGAAGAGGGATACAAGCTAGGAAACAAATTAGATGAGGTATAGGTACATGTACAGTACAGCTGTTTATCTCCAAGTGGGAGATTGTTAGGTTATGGAGCTAAAAGCTTCACTAATGCAGACATGGAGGAGGTTGTTGAGAGGTTGTTGAGTTGCAGAGCAACCGACGTCGGTCTGATCAGCTGACGTTGGTCATATAGAGTGAGAAGAGCAATCGACATCGATCAGGATCAACTGGCGTCGATCACCTCCAAGCAGATAGGGACTGACATTGGTCACCTTTGCAGTTCCAAAACTACCAATTCACAGACAGTTAGTTAACAAACTAGTTGTTTGCATGTAGAAGGCTATTTATAGACTTCAAGTTGTGGATCTAATTATTGTAATTAGATGTCTAATTATTGTTTGCATGAGATCTATATAATAGACTCATGGGCTGTATTGTAATTTGTGCTAGAGAGTAAGAGAGAAAATATTAGCTCCTTTTGTGTGTGAAGAGAGCAAGGTGTGTTCCTCCTAGTAGCATAGTGCCAAGTATGGGTGTTGGTTTGGAGAATCAGAAGGATTCTTCATGTATGTAGGATCTTGGTCAGCAAGTGTGCAAGGCCACGTTTGGAGATCTGCATGGTAAGTAAGATCATTGATCTGCAGGTGTATGTGTGTGCGGGGTCTAAGGTTTACAAGTTTGTAGAACCAAGCTGATCTGTAGGTGGCAGTAGGATCAAGGTGACAACAACACAATAAGGAGCAAGATCAGGTGGGATCTACTTGGAGTACAGTGTGTACTCAGTTGGAGAGAAAAGAGGAAGGCAAGGTAGTTCCTTCCAAAGTAAGATCATTTGAGTTACAGGTTGTTGCCAGTTCATGGGAGATCTACTTGGAGTGCGTTGTGTACTCGGTTGAGTATGTTTGTATACTTGGTGTACTGCCAGTAGTGATACTGACTGGTTGGAGGTGAACACCAACTCTGTGTTTGAGTTGTGTGTTGGGACCGTAAGAGAGAGAGTGAGCTCTTGAAGAGATTTATTGTTTATGCTCTAGATGTGTGTGAGCTCTAGAGATGTAAGGAAGAAGAACTGTGGAAATCTTCTTTGTTGTATTTCCTTCTGGAAGAGTATTAATACAATTGGGTATTGTCTCTCATATTCTATGTTATTTTTGAATTCTATTTACTTGTTACTTCTGGTTTAATTCCGCATATTAAGTTGCTTGGTAATCAATGGTGCTTCCTCGGTCCTAACATCACTTGTATAAATATAGATATAGAAACGGTAAAGAGAATATCAACACATGGATCAAGATGGATAAGAATTTGAGGGAGAATTTTATTTATGTGTATTATGAATAAAAACTATAAAAAAGATTCTATACTTTAAGGCAAAAGTATCATAATACACAATAGTATATAGATGAGTTTTACAAGCTTTCCATACAAGTGGATAATAATGAAATAGAAGGATAAATGGTTTCAAGTTATGTGAATGGTTTGAATTTATATATTCAAGATAAATTGAGCATGATTAGAATGATTTTCATAGAGGAATCTTATAAATTAACTTTGGAGGTATAATAAAATCAATAGATAAAATTTTGAAAGATTTACTAGGTCAAGAAGAGGTCAAACCCCTATATTAAGGGTATGAGGTGGGATCAATAACACTATAGGTGGGTTTAATCTAACTAGAGAAGAAACATCACATGGTGCATAAAGGAAAGAACATAATAGATAAGAGTTTCAATACCAAAAAAATAGAATAATGATTTCAGAGAGGATGAAACTATGGTGGTGATAGAAGGTAGTTTTTGAATCAACATAGGTTTTACATTTTTTATAGATGTAAAAAATAAGGGCTTAGGGCCTTTGATTTTCCACACTATAATCAATAAGAAAGGAGGCAAAAGATCACCCAAGAGGGAATTTAGTTGAGGCTAAGATAAAAGATCAAAATACCAAAGTTCAAGTAGTAGATATTGGAGAAAATCTCATGATGAGGAGAATAATGATTACTTCAAGGAAGGAATAGGTGATGACCAAGGAAGGTGGTGATGCATGAATATGAACAAATATTTTTTGAGTAAGTTTGAGTTCATGAGTTAATATATGCATAGTAATTATAGATGGTGATAGTTGTGAAACTAGGGTTTCTAGGGGCATGATTAAGAAGCTAGGTTTTTAATGTGAAAAACATATTTATCCTTATCAGATGTCATGTTTTAATAAATGGAATTAAGTTATAGTAGATAAAAGTGATTAATAAATTTTTTTATAGGAAAAAATTACAAGGATGAAATATGGTGCATAGTGTTATACCAATATATGAATGTCATGTGTTATTAGGAAGACCATGGAATTTTTTTAAAAAAAAAATCATGTTGGAGTAAATAACACATAATTTTTGGAAATGTTGTACAAAGGTAGTTTTATTACCCATTAAGAAGAAGGTTAGTCTAAAAGTATGTTATCCAAAATATAATTTATCAAATAATGAAGATGACACACTGCTATTATGCATTAATAGTAAAGAAAGAAGGTAGAAGTGGTCAAAATATTAGAAGTGTTGAAATAATATGTAAATGTTATACCTGATGAGTTAATTGAAGGTTTAGGACCAAAGAGAAACATTTAAAATCACATTGATTTCATCCATGATCAAATCCTCCCAATCAAGTATATTATAGGATGAGTCTAATTAAACATGCATAATTGAATAAGCACATTACTAAATTGGAAAAAAAAAGGTGTAGTAAGGGAGAACACGAATCCATGTGCAACACAAACATTATTAACTCCAAATAAAGATAGAGGTTGGATGAATCCATGTGTTTTTATAGTTTGGTATAATTAGGATTTATAGTTTGAGTAGATAAAGTAAGGATGGATGAAGAAAAGGTAATAAGTCTCCACGGTTTAGCAACTATCGGGTGGTAGTTATCGAGTGGAGTATTCCAATAAGTATAACAAAGGTTATATGTTTCCATGGTTTAGAATTTTTTTACATAAAATTAATTAATAATTTTAGTGGTATTGTTGTACTGATAATAGATTGTATTACATGAAAAGTAATTTTGTGGAAAAGATAAATAACTAATAACTTTGATTGGTTGAAGAAGACTGTTATAGTAAAACATATTTTAGTATCACCAAATTTTAACAAAGTATATGAAGTTGATTTTAATGCTTCACATGTGGGAATTGTTGTTGTGTTGAGTCCAAAAGGAAGGACAATAATATATGTTAGTGATAAATTGAATGAGGTGAGCAATAAGTATTTTGCATATGATGTTAATTTGTATGCCATTCTACAAGCATTAAGACATTTGAGGCATTACCTCATGACTAAGGAGTTTATCATATTTAAATACCATGAGGCCTTGAAGTGTGTAACCTCTCAAAATATTTTAAATAATAGACATGAAAAGTGGGTGTCTTTTATATAGGGATATGGTTTTAATTTTTAAATGTATATCAGTAAAGCATAATCAAGTAGCTAATGCTTTGTGTAAGAGACTAGCTTTTTTATCTAATAATGTGAGTGAAGTAGTCAGATCTAAAATTGTTAAGTAATTATATGGTACTAATTTAGATTTTGGAAAGATTTTTGTGAAATGTAGGAATCCATTAGAAGGTGATATAGTTGTCATTCATAATAAATATATTATATATGATGGTTATATCTTCAAGGGTAAAAGAATTATGTATTCTAATTATATGTTTAATAGATAACATTATTAGATAAATTCACATTATTGGTTTGGATGGAATGTTAGTAAGGCAAAGGAAATATTTTTGGTGGATGCAAAGTATTTTAGGCCAAAAATGAAGAGAGATGTGGCAAGTTATTTTTCAATACTCACAATGTGTCAAGTGGATAAATGACATGTACATAATACATGGTTGTACATATCATTTCTAGTTCCAAGAAGACTATGGATAGATTTGATTATTAATTTTTGTGTTGGGATTACCAAACACACAAATATGTAATGATTCATGTTTTTTTATTGTAGACAAGTTTTATATGATGATTCATCTTATAGCATGAAAATCAAACAATGATGCCACTAGAGTTACAAAACTATGTTTTAAGGATGTTGTGTGATTTCATGGTGTTCCAAACACCATTACATCAGACAAGGACAAAAAAAGTAATTCATTTTTAGATGACTTTATGGAAGAATTTGGGAACTAAGATGTAATTTAGTTATTCATACCACCCATAAATAAATGGATAAATAAGAATTGTAAATAGTAACTTGAGAATTTTTTTGAGATGTATAGTTCAATGAATAGGTCAATAGGAAAGGTTATCATTTTGTATTATTTACAAGAAAAATACTATGGGTGTTTTAGATTTTGTGCATGTACCAATTGTATCACAGGTTAGTGATGATGTAAAAGGATTTGTATAATATATACATGAGTTCTAATATTAAGTGAAGATAACTTTGAAGGAAATTAATGATAATTATAAATTAGTAACAAATGTTAAACAAAGGTCAAAGGTATTTTAGGAATCTATGGTTTACATGAGAAAATAAACATTTCTAACATGCACATATAACAAGTTGAAGTATAATAAAATTGGTTTGTGCATAATTGTAAAGAAAAATAATGACAATGCTTATGAGGTGAGTTTAACACACAATTTTTATATTTATCCATTATTTAATGTTTCATATTTATATGAATTCATGGAGAATATGGTCAAGGGGAATAATATTAAGGATTTAATTGGAAATAATATATACCAAAAAGTAAGAAAAAAAAGATAACACATGTTTTGGATACGAAGATAATTTACACAAGGCAAGGAAGTTAAAAGAGGTATTTGGTAAATTGGAAAGGTATACAATAGGAGGACAATATTTAGATTTTATAATGGGAGCTGAAAAATATTGACAATAATAAATGGAAGGGTTTTAATCATGGAAACTCATAAGACCTAAGTTGTTTTTAACCAGAGGAGAATGATGTCGAAACCTACCTTCCTTAGGTCATAACTTTAAATATGTAACTCTGTTTAAACTCTTCTTTATGCCAAAATGATCATATCAAAAAATTTAAGTCATAAATAATCTGATATATGTAGTTGGGTATGTTTATATAAAATTTTAGAGGCCATATGTGACCATTTGAGGGTCTAAAAGTGCATTTGAGTATTTTTAAGATTTTTTCATTTTTAGAAATATCATATTTTTATACTTGGACATGAACATCAGTTGAAATTTATCCATTAGTGTAATTTTAATATTTATAATATATGAGGATATTTTTATGCCTGTCTGAGCTTGCATGAAAAACATCTAAAATAGCGACTGAAAAATAACTAGAAAATGAAAGTTGCTAAAATTAACAATTTTAAAAAAATTGCATGGGTCAACTAGCTTTAGGTAGCTTTTGATTTATTTAAATTTAAATTTTTGCATTTAAACTCCAATTGTGAGTTGAGATTTGTTTAAAGATTCTTATGTAGTATTTTATTCATTCAATGATAACTAAAAGAGAAGTTTGCTTTCAAGCAATTTCTATGTTTTATGCCTATTGATATTTTGCTTAGCTAGTCTATATTTTCATCATCTGGTATAAGATAAACTTCAAATATTGAAGGTAATATATTTTTGAATTGAGGTTGTAGACATGACATTTTTTGTTATTATATTTGCTTACAAATTTTCCTTTCTTTGGCCTACTTGCCAGTGAATTGATAGAGTAATCAAAATGTTGATTATATATATATATATATATATATATATATATATATATATATATATATATATATATATATATATATATATATATATATATATATATATATCATTAGACTAGTCATCTAATTAAATAGTTAGGGTAAAACAAGTCAATGAGAAAGAAGACAAGATTCTAGTTTGAATCTTTGACCACTCAGAAGTATTTAATGTGTGGATTCTATAGATGCCATTCTCTTCTTTGCTCATGGGTGGAATGCCCTCATAGACTTTGACTTCATTGTTTCTAAATGTTTATATTTTTCTTTGTCAATTAGATTTTAATTTTACAAGAGAGAGATACCAATTGGTGAGTGGGGTCTAATAGGTGAGAGGGTATTAAGGGATGTGGATTGAGATATTTGAACACATTTTCTACTAAAATTTGATGAATTTTTTATTAATTAAAAATATATTTATACCAATTGTAGTGCATTGATAGTCTACCATAATTTTATGAAATTTTAAAATTGTCTACAAAATATTGTGATATTTTTAGTGCACTTATTTCAACCAAAAATATATCAATTTAAAATTTGCATAAATCAATGCTAATATTGGATTCATTCATTTATATTTTTATATTACTTTTAAACTACATTATGTCCCTTCACTTACAATCAAAGGGATAAATCTTATTAACTTTATACTTCAACATGTATAAACATTCAAAATTACTTATCCATTCACACTATTTAATTTGAAAGTATACATCCACTTTGTCATAATATTCAATTTCATAATATATTAAAAATTATTAACTTTAAAATCTTTTATTTGTTACTCTTTATGCCTTCATTACCTCTCCATTCCAAGTCCATACACAATTGAACATAACATGTAAGGCTCACCAAAATATTAAATTCATAGTGAAATTTTTTGAAACAAAAAATATAATATAAAACTAATTTATAGAATATTTAACTTTAATATTTTATAAATTTTTAAATATTTCATCCTAATTAATAAAATGATAGCCTTTGAACAAATGTTATGCATAGAAATTTTGTTAAAATTATAGAAAATATTTTTTTCCATGGTTTACTTGCTTTTTAATTTTGTCAAAATGTAATATATCAATTTATCTCTTTTAAATTTCCCATTCCCATATGTGTGTGCATGTACAGATGTAAATAAATATTCCTAATAACAAAATGTTAGAATTTTAGCAAATGTTTTTGATAAGGTAAGGCAACAAACCAGGGCCTAAACCCTTTATAGAGCAAAAAAGACAAGAAGGCAAACAAAAAAAATATGCCTTCAGAGAAATGACGGCACGAGCAGAGAACCAATAGACACAAAAACAAGAAAAACAAGAAATAGAGAGACTAGAGTCAGAGGGGACTCTCCTTACATAATTATTGATTTGATAAGATCATTAAGTTTCTTAGTATTCTCTGCATTGTTAGCAGGCCCAATATTACCCACTTCTTTCAACATAGGCATGTTCAAGAGGATTGTATTCTAGAGTCCGTTGGCGAAATTCTGCTCTAGCTTCTGAATACGATCCTTTAGGGCCCCAATTTTATATTTCTAATTAGTCTCATTCTCTACTTCCTCACCAGCTTCCTTGACATACATTTTCCCCTTATTGTCAGCAGTTTCCATAGTGTCAGCACCATGCTCCTCAGTAACCTCAAAATCCCTAGTCTCCTGCTTCCCTCTTATGTCCTTAAAAATTTCTTATATTTCTATCTCCTTAGACTCTTCCTCCTGAGTTGCTTCCTCTGAAGCACTTTTCAAATAATCAATAAGTCTAGCCTTTGGGGCTGGTTTACTAGTAATTCTCCCCGACCTGTGAACTCTAGAGGAGAAGCATTCCTTATTAACTTTGGAAGACTTATAAAATTTTCCACCTTGGCCCCCCGTGGCCCTACCTAGATTTTTGTGGGTCCCCTTCGTAGTCTCCCTAATATTATTTTCTTAATCATCAACCTTCCTCTTCTTACCCTTCTTGCTCACAAAGGAGCCGAGTGTGTCAATAGGGGTCTCATCTGGGGTGGAGAAAGAAACATCTTTTGTTTTGGTAGGAGTAGGGGAAAAATAGGACTCATCAATAGCATCACCAGACACTGGATTGGAAGGAATGTTGCCACTATCAATTCTAATAGTCTTGGATGGTTCAAGGGCTTGGTGAAAGTTGCACAAGTAGAAAATGAGGCCCTGGTGCAAGGGAATAAGGTTCATGTCCAGATTTTTAGACATTTTAGCTCTCACCCTAAGGACAGAGTGTTCTAAAGAGGAGAGCAAGTAAAAAGGAAAAATAATAATAGCATTGTGCCTAAAGTGATTTAATAGAGGTAGATGGTAATTGTAAAACTTGGTAAATTGACCTTCAAGCATGAAGTACTTCATGAGAATGAAGCACACTCCATCCCATGGCTCAGGTAGTTTAGCATGCTCGAAACCTCCTTGATAAGGGATGAGTTCTTCTCCCTCTCCCATAAATAGTTTAGGGCTTGAGAGATCCATAATTTTTTTTTTATTTGAAGCTTTTTCCCCTACATGGTCATTTTAGTGGCCATAGCAATCACTTTTTCAGAGATTTCAAAATTGATTTCACCAACCATGACCCACTTATTTAACCAGGATCTCACAAATTGCTTGGACAAGTTTTCATCGAAACCATTAAGCCTTTCTAGATAAGGATTGATACCCCCTTCTTTACAATAATGCCAAACCAGGGGATTATCTTTAAATTCATACCAAGATACTGGTTCAGTTTGAATTTGGTTTCCTCCCATCTTGGCTTTGCAAAACCAACCCCTAGAATTCCTAAATTCAGTCTTCAGCTCTGAAATGGTTACTAACCCTTGTTTCTACTTGTGCATAATTAAGATGTGATGGCTCATTCTTTGAAATACCCTATAGAGATGATGTTGTCTACTCCCATGCTTTGAAATCATTTTGCATTGATCTTCATAATGATACTCGTGTGCCTTAACCTCTTGATACAATAAATCATGAATGATTGTCAAAAGAGTATAAAAGTTATCAAGTTCTGAGATCCACGATGGCCCCCTCCACATGGACTACCTACAAGAGCTATCCTTGTCATAGATATGCCTCATCCTTGATAATTCATCTTCTTTTGAATAATATCCCTAATGTTTAAGGGAATATGAACACCTTGTCACCACACCCTCTAACCTGAAAATTGCTGACCAAGATTGGCACAGGCATCAACAACACTATTTCTCTCTCTGTAAATATGAGAAATATCCACTCCAAAGAACTTTTGTAAAAGAATTTGAATATATGTAATGATATCTCTTAGCTGAATTCTCACATTTGATGCTTTATTAACATCATCTATGACCATTTTAGAGTCTCCTTGTATACTCAAGTTCCTTATTCCTAGGGATATAACCAATTTTAACCCCCATAGGAGAGCCATTGCTTCAACATAGTTATTGCTCTGGCTTCCTATTCCACCAGCATAGACAGCAATCATCCATCCTTTATCATTCCTTATAATTCCTCCTCCACTAGCTTTACCATCCAACTTTGATGTCCCATCAAAGTTGAGTTTCATCCAGTTAGGCTTTGGGGGAATCCATTTAGTATTTAGTCTCTATAGGATTTTGAAGTTATTATAGTCAGGGATTGGTTTAAAACCTTCCATTTGACTGCAATTTGGTTTTTAATTTGAGATAGGGGTTTCTCTGTAGCATGAATCTAGGTTGTGGTGACACTTTCCATAAGGGTCTTAACAAAAGATTGAAACACCTGAGATGCATTTCTAACAGTGTCCCTAAAAATTATGTGGTTGTGCTCTTTCCATAAAATCCAACTCAAACATGGTAGATTTTGCTTCCATAATTACATAAGCCAAGGATGTGTGAGGGTTAGATTCCAATTGAGGATTACTTCTTTAAGGTCAAAATTATAGACCCATTCAATACCAAAGTTATTAATTATTGTGACCCATAATTCCTAGGCAAAATCACAGTGGATGAAGAGGTGTGAAATTGATTCCTCTTTTGAACCACACAAAAAACATCTGTTAACTAGGGTAAACCCTCTCTTTGTAAGATTATCCTAAGTTAGGATTTTGTTATGAGCAGAAGCCCACTAGAACATGTTAATTTTGGGAATAAGGTTATGATTCCAAACCTTTTTCCATAAATCTTTATTTTGAGCCTCAATAATGAGCAAATGGTAAGCAGACTTGATAGAAAATGATCCATTCTTATTTGGCCACCAGTACTGTTCATCTTCACTGGGGAAGAGAGGGATTCTGATCTCTTTAACACACTGTTATATCTCCCTCACTCTAGGGAAAAGATCAAGCCAGTGATCACAACAGTCCAATAGATTTTTCTAGCTCCACCTCCCATTATTATTTTCCATATAATCACTAGCTCTATTTCCTAAAAATTGAGTAGCCAAGTCAGCAATCTCTCCATAGTTTCCTTGTGTGATGAGATTCTTGTCCTTTAACCAGATATCATCCCAGAATTTAATATGCCGGCCATTTCAAAGTTTCCATCTAATTCCCTACTTAAGAAGGCTTTTGATTTTAGCATTTTATTCCATATCACAGATCCCTGGGGTAATCCCATCTGTTGAAGAAAGTTGGAATCATCAATCTTATGCATGTATTTGGCATACATTATTTCCCCCTAATTATTATTTTTATGGATCAGGTTCCAACTAATTTTTGAGAGAAGGGCTTTGTTCAGGTTCCTGATAGACCTAATATTGAGTCCACCATGAGATTTTGGAAGATGCACTTTTTCCCATCTGACTAAGGACATTCTCTATTTGTCTTCCACCCTCGTCCATAAATTTTTTCTTTGAATCTATTCCAATTTGTTAGAAAAATACATAGGAATTTTAAAAAGAGATAAGAAATATGTAGGAATACCTTATAGTGAGGCCTGAAGAAGTTGCAGTTTACCAACATTACTAAGGAGTTCCCCTTTCCAACCAAGAAGTTTCCTCTGTGTTCTTTCCACAATTCCATTCCAAAAACTAGGAGATACCTCTTTGACCATGAGTGGGAGACCCAGGTAGGTAGCTGGTAGAGCAGCTTCAGCACATTCTAATATATCAATGATTATATGTCTAAGGTCATTAGGAGTGTTGAATAAATACACATTGCTTTTTTGGAAATTTATCCTCTATCCAAATTTTTTCATAATTGTTTAATATATTCTTCCATCTTCTAGCTTTAATCACCGATGAGATGCCAAAAAAGATGGTATCATTCATAAACTGTTGTAGCACTATAGGATAAAGGGAGGAGGCAGGTTTGATGGCCACTAACTTTTTTGAGGCTATATCTACTTGTATGTAACTTGATAGTGCCTTTGCCATAATGATGAATAAGTATGGGGAGAGAGGGTCTCACTAGGGAATTCCTCTTGAAGATGAGAAAAACCTTCTAGGTACACCATTTACCAGAACCAAAATTTTTGTAGAAGAGACAATGTTCCATATCAAGTGAGACATTTTATCATTAAACCCAAATTTTTTGAGGACTTGGAATAGAAAAGTCCATGAGACTCTATCATATGCTTTAGAAATATCTAGCTTGAGAGCTATACTAGGGATCTTGCTCTTATCCATGGAGTGAATAGTCTCATGTGTTGTGATCACATCATCAAGAATCTATCTGCCCAGGATGAAACCTTTTTGTGCAGGATAAATAATTTTGTCTAGAACATGTTGAATCCTCATAACCAGCACTTTAGTACATAACTTATAAACAATGTTGCATAGACTAATGGGCCTGAAATCAGTAAGGTGTGTAGGTTGTGATTTTTTAGGAACAAGTACTATGAAGGTATTATTATCTTGTTTCAAAAGTTTACATGATCTAAAAAAATCATGAACATCAGCCATAAGATCTACTCCTACCATCTCCCAATATTCCTAAAAGAATATAGGAGGGAAGCCATCAGGACTTGGGGCTTTGAATGCACCCATGGAAAATAAAATAGCATGGACTTCTTCCTCAGATTTAGGATTTAACACCTCCAAATTATCTTTTTCAGTTATCAATAAGGGGATTTTATCAATGAATTGGTTCATAGATCTATCATTCCCATCATCATTATTTTTTTCAATGAGCAGATTCTGAAAGAAAGCCCTAGCTTGTTCTCCTATCTCATTGTCTTCGGTTATAATGTCACCATTATCTAGAACTAGCTTTGTTATTGAGTTGGCCTTCTTATGTTTCATGGCTGAGAGATGAAAGAAGGTAGTGTTCCTATCACCCTCTTTAAGCCACTAAACATGAGATTTCTATTTCTAGAAGACCTCTTCTCTTTCCATCAAATTCTTCCATTTAGAAGTTAGGACATTCTCTTCTTCTAAAGTGTCTTTAGAATCATCCCCTTGAGCCATCTATTGCTGAATATCTTTGAGTTTTCCCACTATGTTTTTCTTCTACTGAAAGACCTACCCAAAGCTGTATCTATTCCATCCATAAACTTTTTGTTTGATATGTTGGACTTTTTTCACTATTCTAAACATTGGAGTGCCCTAAATAGGAATTTACCACCATTGGGCCACCATTTTTCTGAAGTATTTGTGTTTGATCCACATAGCTTCAAAACAGAATGGGGGAGGTCCAGATTGTCCCTATTCTCTCCAATTGAGGAAGATCGGGCAATGGTCAGACATGGTTCTAGGAAAAACCTGCACATGCATATTATGATAATCATTCCAATTACTTGAGATAAGAAATATATCTAACTTAACCTGAATCAATTGATCTCTTCTTCTTCTATTGGACCACGTAAAATTTTGGTTTTGCAGTTCTATATCCAATAATCCCCAGTCATTAATAAATTTGGCAAAGTCAAACATGCTATCTGAATAATCAATAATCTCCAGCTAACATCCATCTAGTGTTCTAGGAATTATTCCTGAAATTGCTCAATTCTATCCGTAAATTCTACCTTAAAGCTTTGTTATTTGGTCCGTAGACATTGATCAACTACTAGTTCAAGGAGTTCAAAGAGAAATTGATAATCAAGAAGTGCTTGTTATAAGGCATAAGATAGCCCTAAATTTTAGCACTATTCCACATAGTTACAATCCCCTCTGAAGCCCCTTCAGCTAGACTAATGCAAAAAGCCGCCTTAGGCCATATGTAGTCAGCAATTTTCCTAAAACTCTCCTCATTCATCTTGACTTATTAGAGTAATAAAATATATAATTTATTATCTAAAATGTATATTTTAACCTCAAACTATTTTGAAGGACTGTTAAAGCCCCTCAAGTTCTAAGATAAGATTCACATTTAGAGGGTTTGAGGGGTTGGCTCTCTAGTGTTTTCTATTTACAATTGGCAATCTCCCTAGCAATATCTCTTTGTCTTGTTTCTCTTAGGGTTGGTCTCCCTTGTTTGGAATCAGTGCCAACATCTACAAATTTTTTACCTTTTCAATTCTTTTTCTTTGGGGTAACCTATTCCTCCTGTTCATTACTACCATTTTGTCTTGTTTCATCTATTTATGAATAATTTCTTGCTTGGTCTCTGACTTCCAGAGCATGGAAAATGTCTGTGTTCAATTGAAAGTCTACCTCTCCTTTAGTATGGTATATTTCAAGAGCTACCTTTTCCTATTCATCTCTTGAAGCTTTGTCTTCTGCATTGTATTCTTTTATCCATTAGGTACCTATTTCGCCTTCCTTAGACATATTAGTCTATTTGTCTAAAGGGTTAGCTGTGTCTAATGAAGCCTTCTGACTATCGTCCAATACTTTATTTTCCCTTAGGACAGCTTTTCCCCCATTACCAAAGATATCCTCCTTGCCTGTCTCCACCTTTTTTGTATTGTCTCGGTTTTTCGCATTGCTCCCCATTCCCTGCTTGCTAGTCTTTCTATGATTGAGAGACTGATCCTCCCCTTCAACTGGGGAATCATCTTTCCTTCCCATTTTCTTCACTTTGCATTGTGTCATTAAATTTACCTTTCTTTTACATATTTGGTAGAAAGTGGTATCATTTTCATATGTGATCAGCTAAGTCCATATCCCATACTTAGATTTAAGCTCTATAGATGTAGGGAGAGTCTTATTAATTTCAACATTAACACATAATCTAGCATACACACATCTAGACTTTATTCTGGTTGTGTGATCTACAGTGGCATATTGGCCAATAGAATTGCCAATAGCTATGAAGATTTTTTCATCCCAAAATTCCAACAGGAACCCTGGCAGTCTTACCCAAGCAAGAGCAAACTTATTAAGGTCCGCATTAGGATTAAATATTAGTTTCCATGAGCATAAGGAAAGATAATGTGTGCCATACAACCATGGTCCTCTAGCAAGAGTAGTTATCATGTCCTCCCTATTCATAAATATAAAAAGGAATAGGCCTCTTGCCATGGCAGTGATCGATACACTACCCTTAGACAGAAACCATTTCCTTACCATTTCAATATTGGGACAGAATGAGAAAAAATTACCTACCAATGCAAGGTCCATAGATGCCATGATTTCCTCCAGATCATCTGGGATATTCAGGGCCATGCCCTTAGTGGAAATAGGGAGGCTTGACATGCTTTTCGAGGGACACGTCTTTTCACTTGTTAGTGCTTTCTTCCATCCATTGGATGGAATATCCTCTATCATATTCTTGATCAGGTCCCTAGAGGCACTACCATTGGTAGTAGCCTCCATTGGATCTATGATTCCTCTAGTCACACTCAGGGGCCCTATAAGGTGAGAAAAAACTAGTTTCAAATTTTTCACGCAGTGTTTCACTTGTCGTCAATAATTCCCAATGTTCCCATTTTAGCAAATGTTAACCATAAAAAAACTATTTGAATTATAAAAAAATTCTATTCTTTTTTGAGTTAAAAATAACTCACATTAACAATAGATGTTATAATATAATTAAAATATAGTAAAAAGGAAATGAAACCCCATAAACTTAAAATTGGAATATGGTCCTAGAAAAGCTCCCATAAATCTACAAATCAAATATTTTTGCCTTAGGAGTCATAGTTTGATTCCCATAGAAAAGATGAGTTTTGGAAGAGTGTACATAGATTAATAACATCCATTCTCCATGTTAGAATAAAAGGAATGTATTCTCAGTAATTTTATGACAATGGCAATAAATTAATTTCAACATGTTCTATTTTTTAACCTTGATCTGGCTCATTAAATTTATCTGATCTAATATATAGACTTAAAACTAGAGTTCTTTGAGAGGATGGGATGCATCCTCATAGAGAATAAGCCAACTATCCACTCTAATTAGAGGTATGTGGGTTGATGACATATTATTTATAGAAACAATATAGTTTAGGGTTGGTGTGATAGGATGAGTAGGCATCATAGGGTGAGTAAAAACTTAACTTGCACATTGGGGTATTGCTAAAGATCAAAATAATTATATTGCATGTGGTGCCTTATAAAGATATTAATTCAATTTATATATTAATGAATGCATTACTTATATATCCTAAGAAGACATAGAAGTATCTATACCACAACAAAA
>JARHVA010009133.1:117500-137500 GCA_037957365.1 Torreya grandis
ATGACTCTAGAAATTAAAAACCTTTCAAGTTGTCAATCTAATTAAAAAAAAAACAAACCTCAAATAACTATATACATGTAAAACCACATATAGTTATAACTTAAAAACTCATATTAATGAATTTGTTTATAAAATATGAAATTCATACTAATTATCACCTGAATCATATGTGGAAAAAATCCATTCTAAACTACACCCAAATATTTAGTTTTTATCTTGAGATAACTAATGAATTATAGAATGGAAGTGGAAGGCATAATTAATTTGCATGAACCTAAACCTAAACATCCTCTGAAACCTAATAATTTTGGCACTTGAACAGTGGTGACAGTGACTAGTTCTTTTATGGGTGATGAAGGGGCACCTCCAAGGTTAGCAATGGTAGTTGGAAAAGAATTAAATGAAGTAAATACAACCCCAACATATGGTTTAACTTGAGGGAGGATATAAAATGATAGATTCATAATAGGGGAGATCCAAACCCTACCTAAAATTAAGGATATAAAAGTAATAGGGGAGAACCTACTCAAAAATGGCACACACCCCTCCTTTGCTGACATTATTTCCAAAAAGATATTGCATCAACTTTTATCTCTTGTTAAAGCTTTACCCACTCTTGCCTTTACAAAAGAGGAACTAATAATATTTGAGAACAATGCAGAATATCTATCTACCCTTGGCATGATCTATGATATTACAATCTTTAGGATGAGATTTCCGTAACTTGATGAATGGGTTTTGAAGGAATGATAGGATATGGTTACAAGTAAGATTCAAATCTTCCCCTATATAAAAGGCATATTTATTGTGATATTTGATATTTTTGAACATAAACATGTAGTCTTAAATGAATTCAATTGGGAATGGGGACATCATTTACTTATGACTAAGCCATGACACCCTAATTTTAATGATTATACTAATTTTTTTAATTCAAAACCTATTAGGATTAAGATACCCAATCTACCTCTTCAATTTTAGGGGCATTCTATTTTAGAAACCATAGAAGAATTTAGTGGAGAATTTGGGATGTTGATACCAAAACCCTATCGTGGATCCATTTAACCTATGAAATAATTTTAGTCACTGTTGATATCACCAAATATTTACCTACACAAATTGAACTAAATTTTAAAAACATAACTTGGGTGTAGCTATTGAACTATGAATGTGTTCCCTTCAGATGATATAGATGTTTCCAAACTAGCCATTTGGTAAATGATTGTCCTTCCCTTAAACATAAAAATAAAAATTATTGGTGTAAAGAAGATGGCCTTGAATATATTATTGTACAATCTTTATCTAAAAGTGAAGAAAGTATCTTGGCTCCTGATCTAGTTCTAAAAATTCAAATGGAAGATCTGAGCATATAGTTAAATAAAAATCAAGGGAAAAAACTAGATTCAGTAACTTTCATAATTTTTGTTGAGGATAGTCATATGGATTGCACACCTTGAAATAAAATCCAATTACCCACTTCTTAAAGAGAAGAATTGTTAAAAATGTTTTCTTCGACATCAACTGAAACAATTGATCCACTTGAAATCTCTATTCCAATTTTACCAAACTCAAAGGGAGGTAGAGATTGGACCATTGTGTGTAACAAGAGGGGAAATAAGGGTAAGAATAAAATGGATCCTCTAAAAATGGCCCTTAGATTTCAAAAATGAAATGTATAGAATGGTCTTATCTTTTTTTTTTTGTTTTCTCTCCAACCATTGTGTGGCTATTGTATTTTTTTTGCCATTTTGGATAGCCTTTGATATTTTTATGTAGGATTTATTGTTCCATCTAGATGTGTTTTCCATGTCTGCTTTATTATTATACTAGGTAGGTTCCCTTTTGAAAACCCATTTTTACTAATATTAAAAATAATATTAAGTATAAAAACCAAATTTCTAACACATACATATAGTTAAGAAGCATAACTATATAATGACACAAAGTGGGATAATTATGTGTGGCTTGATTCCCTCCTTAGAATATTAATTACATATGTAGTTTTCAATCATCAATGAGGGTGATTATGATAAATTTGACTCATTACACTTCCTTTTCTTTTCTTTAGGTTTATAGATATCAAAAGCACACCTAGCATTTCCAAGGCAAAAAGGAATATGTTGTTTTATACTTAGAATAAATAGAAGTGAAATATCTCAATCCTAATAAGATATTCAAGTGTAGGTAGTAGAGTGATTAGATTTTTTTTATAGTTAAAGTAGACTAGTCCACAATCAATAGACAAGGATGGCATGCATTAATATTTAAAGAGAATAGACCTATCCAAACACATGCAGAAAATATGTTCATAAACATAAGCTATCACATTCCTATTTTATTTTGTTTCTTATTTTCATAAATTGTCTAGAGTTAACCTAAAAATATAAAATAATAAATATCTTACTCTTGGCTTACTTACTATTTTTAGCATATGCCACTTGTCAAAAAAATTAAAATGTCAATTCCACATTGCCTTCATATTTATGATTAAATGTCATATATTAAAATATCAATAATATTTAAAAAAATTATACCTATTAAATAAAAAATTAGGGTAAAACATATTGATGAGCGCATTTTATAATTGAACATTGCCTTTTTATTTTTGTTCTATGGTTTGAACTGAATTCATGATTCCAATACACTAAAATAAATGTGGCCATGTTCTCCATGATTTTATATAGCACTTCTGTAGGACATCTCTTTAACTTGGGAATTTCCAATTGATTCCCGAATTTCAATATATAATATTATTTTCTTCTATTGGTTTTCATTTTTTATTTCTTTTATTTTCTTCCTTTCTATAAATTTATTTTGGTACTTATAAAAATTCATCTTTCAAATTTTATTTTCTTTGGACTATTCATAATTAGGAGTGGGGAAGGAGGAAATGAGGTCATGTCAAGTTTATGGTAATGTAGGTTGCATAAATTAAAAGGGATGCTATGAAGATGGAAATGAGATGAATATTCATGTAATGGTTTAGGTACAATGAGTGTCAAAATTTATGTTACAGAGAGAATAACAAGGTGAATTTTTCACAATAAAAACTTTGATGTTGTAATTAAACATGTAATTAATATGGAAATTATTTAATCTTGAGCTATGATAATTTTAAAGGGGCTAATATATGTTTTAAATTATTAACCAAAAAAGGGTTGTAGAGTTCACAGAAAGAAGGTGGTGGAAGGTAAATAATGAAGAAAGGAAAGTTAGACCCCTATGATGCCACATCGGATCATCCCTAAATGTGAGTTTTTTAAAAGTCAAATGGTTCTAAATTGAGGAATATGAAACACATTTAAAGCCATCCCTAACTAAGTTTCAACCTTCATAGAACAATTTTTTTTTCAAATGTGTAATTTTTTGGAAAAATATTGGACAATTTTTTATCAATATTTTGGATTACATATTTTTCTTCCTAATGATGGAAAAATGTTTTGTCATAGATACCATTTTCAAGAAAATTTTCACTATCCCCAACATTATATTGTTATAATTTAACATTTAAATTAAATCTCCTATTGTCATTATCCTTTTGAAAAATATAATGATGGCCTTTCATTGTGTAAACCCTTATCACATATTATTTATTAAAACATATTTATGAACTTTGAAAAAATGTTTATTAAAATTTACATTTGGAATAGAATGAATAAAGCCCATTAACTTTACCACTTATGTTATTTTTCATTAACTGGGCCATTTTATTGTTATGTTTGTATTAGATAATACCACCTACTATAATTTATGGAAGATGTTGGATGGATGATATACTTTTATTGATTATTTTGGAGTTAACATCAATCATTTGTGTGTCATATATTCATGTAAATTTGTGATTATATATGTTTATATATTTATTAATTATATGCAATAAAATGCTAATATCAAGTCAGGAATGGGATGAATAAATTGGACAATATATTTGGTGCAAACCAAAATTATATTCATGTATTCAATTTGATGATTAGATACAAATATACAACCACACTATGGTTGTTCATTTCATATTATATAATGAAATGTCACATTCTATTAAAAACTAAAATATATCCTACACCTAAGATAAAAAAAATATTATATACTATAATATTAAACCCCCTTAATTTGAAGGAGTTATAGTGAGATTGAGCATGTCCATGAATTTTTTAATGTCTCTCTTCCAAGCACGCTTATTTGTATATAGATGTTTATTTCTTTACAATTCCACTACCTTATTTCACATAATGATGAATCAAATATAATTGCATGTTTATGTGTTTTTGTTGGTCATGAAATATTAGATTTATTTCCATTTGAATTATTGAAGTCTTATTGATGATGACTCATGAATATGAAACTTGTGTTACCTAAAAATATGAATGAATGCTTTTGAGTAATATTTTTATCATAGTTTCCTCTAAAGCTATAATATATTCTATTTTTCTTTAAATCTAGAATTAATTCATTCTTTCACTTTCAAGATATGATTGTTGTTTAAAATTCATTACAAAACCCGATGTAGATTTACCATCTTTAAATTCACTTGAAAATTTGAAATATGTTCATATACAACTAGTTTAAATTTCATTTCCTTAGAGTATTTTATCCCAAAATTTTGTGTTCCTTTTACATATTAAAGAACTCTCTGTGCTTGTACCCAGTGATTTTGTCTATGGTTTTTCATGAATTCGGAAAAAAAATCAAGAGCAAAAGAATTGGCCAGTGTAGTTGTGGCTACATAGATCATAATTCTAATGACCTATCCATACTTAATTTCATCTAAATAATATATGGTATCATTTGATGTCAACATAAAATTTTGATCCATGGTTGTATTGAATGGTTTACACTGTCATTCCATTTTTTTTAATAATTTCACCGATGGAAATTTTATATGCAATTAAAATGCAATTAAGTTTTTGAATCACTTTAATACCCAAATACTAATGAAATTAACAAACACATCTCATTTTAATACCTTTATTTAATTTTTATTTGAGTTTTTTTTTGTGTGGCTTTCATTATTTTAAGTGAAAATTAGTTCATCCACATGTATAAATAGAAATATAATTATTTTTGACAAAAATGGTTGCATATTCAAAAGCAAAATACTAGAAAATCATTCCTAATATGTTCTCATCGGTCTTTTCATTCCATGAGTTTTGGGCTTGTTTCAATATATACACCAAGTTTACCAACCTACACATTTTATGTTATGGTAATCAACTAGATTTTGTGTTCCTAAAGCCAACAAATCCCAAATAGTAGTCCATTTTGTTATTGGTTCATTACATTCTATCCTTTATTATTTAGTAAATCCATATATGACAATAATTTATTTGTGTTTGTCAAATAAGCTATCTGAAATAAATGGGTTAAAAATTGAATGGAGGATCAACCAACTCCCAATTTTCATTCTTTATAAAAGAATAATATTCTTCTTTAATTATTTTTATCCATACATCCATATTTTATTTTGTTTGAAAGCACTACATCTTAAAAAAATAATAATTTTGAATTATTTTGGATGTTCAGCCAAGGTAATATTTTCTATCTTATCTTCAATTCATTATAGGAACTTGTTTGATTGTATTTCAGTTGTATGTGAACTTTGAGTGCTTATTTTTTTCAATTTCAACACATTTAACATATTTCAATGTCTATGTGACCTTTTTTGGCATATTTTTCTAAGTTTATTAAGGAATTACCAATGATTTATTTTATTAATCTAACACGTCTTCATTTTTTAACATATGTTCACCTTTTTAGGAATCTTCATTTTATTACATATGAGGATTGTCATGTTTAATTACAAAAGTTTATAGATATTTAATTATTTCCCAATTATATGCCACCACTTTACTATTTGGAGCCTCCATATCAATATATAAAAAAACATTAAATAAATCATATTTTTAAATAATATTGAATAGTCATCTTATGCATGATATGCACTTTATGGCTTCCCATAGGAAAACATAACTTCTAAAAATAAATTTCTTATTTTTATCATCATATACTCTCTAGGACTTTTAAGATGCTGAGTATACAAAAAACATGCATTTCTGACTTCCATGGTCAAACTTGTTATTTCTCTCCTTTGGAATCGATTCATATAAAATGGATCCAAATCCAAAAAAATTTCACTGAAGGAAGATGACCACACCAAAATTGAGTTATCTATGATCATAATTTGGTCACATAAAATTTAGTACAATCAAATATCCAACTATCATGCAATGTCCTAGTTCTTTGCTCATGTGAAATGAATTTGAACTATATGCCAAATTAATCACTTAGTAATTACACCTTATATTTAAGTCATCTAATTCTTGATTCCTCATATTATATAAATCAGGTTCAATTTGGTTAATAACCACATTTTTATTTGGTATGTGCCTATCCAATTTCAATTCTTATAGCATTTGATGAATATTTGTCTATGTTATTTGTTGTTCCCAAAATTTGTCACTCATTTTTGGGACAACATATGAGCCATTTTGGTCCTATAGGCCAAAATTCTTTCTTCCCTTCTCAAAAATTGTTCTGAGCCATTCAAATTCTTCATTATTCAAGCTTTTTTCAGTTAAGGGATTAGTAGGTTTAACAAGTTCAACAAGAAAGCTCTCTCTAAGGAATAAGTTTCCAACACTTAGGCATTTTTAAGCTTGGTTCAACACTGAGGTTCAACCAAAAGGTCCATCAGCAAGCTTCAAACAAAGGATTGAACCATTGAACCATTAAATTATTGAAACTTGAACCAAAATGGTTCAATTGGTTCAAAGGTTCAATGGCATTGGCAAGCTTAATGAGTTAAGCACTTCAGCAAGTTCAACGGCTTCAAAATTATTAACAAAAAGAAGAAGGCTTGAACCATTGAACCATTAAACCTTGAACCAAAATGGTTCAATGGTTTAACAGGTTCAATGGTTCAAAGGTTCAATGAGTATTTGGTTCAACATGGTTAGTTCGAGCAATCAATTGAATGAGCAGAACACAAGATTGAACCGTTGAACCATTGAACCAAAGTTGGTTCAATTGGTCGGTTCAAAGGAGTGCCCCAAATCACAAAGGCCAAATAACCTTGCAGAGGGTAGTGAACCAAAGGCCAAATACCCTTGCAGAGGGTAGGGAACATTTACTCAAAAAGTGACTAAGGCCGAAAGGGAAGATTTCTTTTAGACTTTTTATTCAAGGAAATTACCAAGTAAAGGAAGTGAAAGAATTCCTTCGAAAAGATTTCCCACAAAAGAATTTCACAAACACAAATCCTTCAAACAAAATGTCTGAAGGAATTTCTTCAGACATTTTGTCCAAAGGAATTCACTTGAAAGGAAAAGCCCAAAGAAAAGTGAACAAGGCAAAGGAAATTTAGACATTTTGTTTGAAGGAATTAATCCAAAGGCCACCCGAAGGACCTCGAAGGGTAGGTACCCTTGCGGGGCGCTCTTATCGACCAAAAAATGGACCTTCTCAAGGCCCAAAGGGATACCTTCCCTTTGGGGAGTTCCAAAGACATTAAGGCCTGTGACTGATTTCTATAGACTCTATAGGCCTAATTTATACGAACTCTGCAGGATGATTTCTATGACTGATTTCTATGAACTCTTCATGCCCAATTTCTATGGACTTTGTAGGATGATTTCTACAGACTCAAATCTACAGACTCTGTAGGCTCAATTCTATAGACTCCATAAGATGATTTCTATGGACTCGATTCTATGGACTCTGTAGGCTCAATTCTACAGACTCATTTCTATGGAATCTACAAACTCAATTCTATAGACTCTTTTAAAGCTTGGGAGACTTAGAGAAAACAAAGGCTTTTAAGGAAGAAGATGAATCGTTGAAATTTGAGCCAAAATGATTCACAGGTTCAACGGGTTCAATAGTTCAAAGAAAGCTCCAAGCAAAAGAAGGAAGCAAAAGGTTCTAGAGACCAGTTCAAGGAGAAGGTTCAGGCAAATGAACCAAAGAAGCAATGGAACCAAGGAACCAAGGAGGCCACCCAAATCATTAAAATACTGAACCTTTGACGTCCTTGTGGATGTCAAATTCAAGCTAATGAAATATCTGTTGATTTTCAAATGTGACATCAAACCTAAAAATAAACTCAGTGACCAGCTAAAGAAGGAGCTAAAAGAGCCAGCAAAAAGGGAAAAGATAGCCCGAGATCTCAAATCACAATAAGAAAGAGGGAAAGACCAAAAATATCTACGTAGAAGTTATTTCGATAGGTGGAACAATCCACAAAGTAGATATTTGAGCTTGTAAACATTAAAGGCATGGCCTATTTTTCTCCATGAAGTAAAAGTGAAGTGGATAATTACATAGATATATGGTGAAGGACCAGATTACCTAGGCCCAAGAGAAGAGATTTGAGATGAATCAACATGCCATAATTAAGGCAGCCGCCCTGTTCCAGCATGGGCTCTTTGACAAAACTAAAAATTCATTCAAGGCATTAAATGCAACATGGGTTGTTCCATTAAAAAAAGTGTCAAGCCTTTCTTGGCTAATATATATTGTATTCTCTTACTTTATGTAGAGGATACTTTTCCATTATAGAAGTGAAATTTTGCCAAAATTGAGAGGCAATTAATGAGACTTTGAGCTCAGATTGTTCATCATATTTCTTTGTTTGAATGAGAAAGCAAGTTACTTTCAAACTTTATGCTGTTATAGCTTGTGTCATTTTAGGAGATTGTTCTTATGTCTATTTCCTAAATGTATTATTGTTTATTCAATTTAATAAGCAAAACTAGTGGAAGTAATCAAGAAGGTGTCCTAAAGCCAATTGTGGAAAGACTTTGTGCTGTCATAGTTGTCCTCAGTGTGTGTTTTTAGTTTCTTTCTATGTAATGGAACTTGGGATGACTTTGTGTCCCCACTAACCTTCGTATTTCACTTTTTGGGTAGTTGAAGTGGAGACTTTGCATTGCACTTCATTCTACTGGTTACTACACCCTTATTACCTATTGGTTACCCACCAAAAAGAGCTCTTGCACCCTACTACAAGACCACTTATAAAAGAAGAGAAGTGCCTTCAGTATTATCACCAGGATTTCTCCTTTGTCTATGAAAATCATCTCTAAAAAAGAGAGATGGATGGTGTAGTCCTACCCCTGAGTGTTATTTTCTATATATATATATATATTATATAGCTCTTCATATTTATAGGGAACCTCCCCTTGATGAGAGGAGAGATTTGTCTACCTCTGATGTAGTAAACCTACACATTTGGCCAACCAATCACCCTATGCTATGGTTGAAGAGACCTATTTTGCTACGTAATGAACCAAAAGCCAAATACCCTTGCGAAGAGCAAGGAACATTTGCTCAAAAAGTGACTAAGGCTAAAAGGGAAGATTTCCTCTAGACTTTTTGTCTGAAGAAACTACCAAGTTAAGGAACCGAAAGAATTCCTTTGAAAAGATTTCTTGGGGAAGAATTTCACAAAGGCAAATCCTTCAGACAAAATGTCTGAAGGAATTCCTTCAAACATTTTGTCTGAAGGAATTCACCTAAAAGGAAAAGCTCGAAGAAAAGTAGACAAGGCAAAGAAAAGGTTTCTTTTGGACAAAATGTCTAAAGGAATTCCTTTAGACATTTTGTCTGAAGGAATTAACCTGAAGGAATTAACCCAAAGACTGCCTGAAGGACCCCGAAGGGCAGGTACCCTTACGGGGGGATCTTAGTGACCAAAAAATGGAATTTCTCAAGGCCTGAAGGGACACCTTCCCTTCGAGAAGTTCCAAAGTCATTAAGGCCCGTGACTGATTTCTACAGACTCCGTAGGCCCAATTTTTATGAACTCTGTAGGATGATTTCTATGACTACTTTCTACAAACTCTATAGGCCTGATTTCTATGGACTCAATTCTATAGACTCTATAGGCTCAATTCTATGGACTCCATAAGATGATTTCTATGGACTCGATTCTACAGACTCTGTAGGCTCAATTCTATGGACTCTATAGGATGATTTCTATGGACTCTGCAGGCTCAATTCTATGGACTCTTTCAAAGCTCGAGAGACTTAGAGAAAACAAAGGCTTTTAAGGAAAAAGATAAATCATTGAACCTTGAACCAAAATGCTTCACAGATTCAACAGGTTCAATAGTTCAAATGAAGCTCTGAGCAAAAGAAAGAAGTGGAAGGTTCTAGAGACCAATTCAAGGAGAAGGTTCAGGTGAATGAACCAAAGAAGGGACAGAACCAAGGAACCAAGGAGGCCACCTAAACCATTAAAATATTGAACCTTTGACATCCTCATGGATGTCAAATTAAAGCTAATAAAATATCTGTTAATTTTCAAATGTGGCACGGAACCTAAAAACCTACTCAGTGACCAGCTGAAGGAGTCAAAAGAGTCAACAAAAAGGGAAAAGATAGCTCGAGATCTCAAATCACAACAAGAAAAAGGGAAAGACTAGAAATATCTACGTAGAAGTTATTTTGGTAGGTGGAACAGTCCACCAAATAGATATTTGAGCTTGCAAACATTAAAGGCATGGCCTATTTTTCTCCATGAAGTAAAAGTGAAGTGGATAGTTGTGTAGATATTTGGTGAAGGACCCGATGACCCAAGACCAGGAGAAGACATTTGAGATGAATCAACACGCCAAAGTTAAGGTAGCTGCCCTATTCCAACATGGGCTCTTTGACAAAATTGAAAATGCATTCAAGGCATTGAATGTAGCATGGGCTACTCCATTGAAAAAAGCACCAAGCCTTTCTTGGCTACTATATATTGTATTCTCTTACTTTATGAAGAAGAGACTTTTCCATTATAGAAGTGAAACTCTACCAAAATTGAGAGGTGATTATTGAGACTTTGAGCTTAGATTGTTCATCATATTTATTTGTTTGAATGAGAAAGTAAGTTACTTTCAGACATTGTAATATTATAGCTTGTGTCATTTTAGGAGATTGTTCTTATGTTTGTTTCCTGAATGTATTCTTGTTTATTCAATTTAACAAGCAGAATTAGTGGAAGTAATTAGAAAGGTGTCCTAAAGCCAATTGTGGAAAGACTTTATGCTATCACAGTTGTCCTCAGTGTGTGTTTTTAGTTTTTTTTCTATGTAAAGGATCTTGGGATGACTTTGTGCCCCCATTACCCTTCGTATTTCCATCTTTGGGTAGTTGAAGTGGAGACTTTGTGTTGCACTTCATTCTGTTGGTTACTATGCCCTTATTACATGTTGGTTACCCACCAAAAAGAACTCATGTGCCCTGCTACAAGACCACTTCTGAAAGAAGAGAAGTGCCTTCAGTATTATCACCAAGATTTCTCCTTTGTCTGTGAACATCATCTCTAAAAAAATAGAGATGGATGGTGTAGTCCTACCCCTAAGTGTTATTTTCTACTCATATATATATATCCTCATATTTATAGGGAACCTCCCCTTGATGAGAAGAGAGATTTGTCCACCTCTAATGTAGTAAACCTGCACATATAGCCAACCAATCTCCCTGTGCTGTGGTTGAAGAGACCTATTTCACTCATCAGTTAGCTGGTGACAAAATATTCACCCAACAGTTGTTGGTGACTCCATTGGGGATTTTACGTGTAGTTTGAAGCCTCAAGCTTCAGATTGAAGTAGTCCCTATCCTTATCCATTTCCATTTTCTCTACTGGAGACACAATAATTTTATGTAATTTGAAGCCTCAAGCTTTAGATTGAAGCATCGCCTATGTCTTATCCATTATTAGTATAGCCTTATCAATTTCCATTATATACTTTGAGCTGCAAAACTTGTGATGCTAGAGATCAAGCATTTCATTTTGAAAGTCAATTCTCTGTCAGCTCCACACCAATAATTTTTGGCAACTCCACTAGGGAAAGAGTGTGTAGTTTGAAGCCTCAAGCTTAAACCTGAAGTAGGGTCAATTCTTTTCCATTTTTATTCTACAATCTAGCAACTCCATGCTATACTAGAAGCTAGAGAGCCCAAGGTGTGCTTGACCCTATTTTTGAGTTGGTGCAATAAGGCAATTTCAATTTGTTCCCTCCCCAACTTCAAGTTCAATGATCCAGGAGTGTTCTTCCTACCTATACCAGGTCACCAACACAAGGCAGAGCTTCTTTTTTTGCTATTAGCAAAGCTTTGCCTATACATATTCCACCCATATTTATTATCCCCCTTTTTCAGAATCAAATCATGGCTGTTCAAAGCCCCTAGGGTAATTCTTTTGGTCCACTCAATTTTACTCCACCTCTACATGAGCTTCTATGTAGTTCAAGGAAATTTTTTTCCAAATTCTTTGGTGATGGGAGAATTCATCCTCATAAACATATTAAAGCCTTTAGCATAGCTTGTGGCATGATAGGTATGGAATTCAAAGATGTAGCTGTTAGGTTGTTTGTGGAAACACTACAAGGCACTACTACAAACTGGGTCTATCATCTACAGGGTCGATCAATGACTAACTGGGACACTCTTAAAGCTAAATTTGAAGATAGGTTCAAGCCTAAAAAAGATGTGCATGCCCTGCTAGCCCAGATCACATAGATGAAGAGAGAACCTTATGAACCTATGAGGGACTTCATTGCTAAGTTTGACAAGTTAAGGAACTAGATTCCTATAATTGCTCGACCAACTACTGAGAATATCAAATGCTTCTTCATCAACTCTTAGTTGCCTGAAGTGAGTTTCTTGTTGAGATGTGCTAGCCACATAGACCTTGCTGTTGCTCAGGATTTGGCCACTAAGTTGGAAGATGACCTTATCTTGGTAGGAAAGATAAGGGGAGATTCAAATAAAGGGAAATCTTCTTCATATTTTGAGAAATCACCTACAGTCACCACTGAGTTGATGGTGCAAAAGCTAGAAAATGAACTGCTAGCCTTGAAAAGACAAGTGGCCCAAGGTATGTCTGCTCCTCCTTATCGAGATATGCCAAGGAGAACATTTTAGAACTAGTCATATCAAGGCAATGCTACCAAAAGTCAAGGGCAACCAAATCATCTACCTCCCCCATAGGAGAAACTTGCCATTGAAGCAGAACCAACCAACTCAGTAGTTAGATATATGGAAATAAAACATGATTTCTCTTTCCAATCTAAGTTTGATAAAAAAAATGACACTAATCTCTTTGCAGCAAACCAAGAAGAATCAGTTGGTGACTCCAACATTGGTTTCCTAAATTACTAGGATGAACCCAAAAGTGAAGGTAAAGTAGTTGATAGATCATACATTGTATTCACTTGGTCCAAAAACCAGTCAGTCCAGCAAGCTGATAAAGAAAAAATAGAGGAACGAGCTCAGCGAGCAATTTTAATTGCTAAGCAGGGAACCACTCTGTCTTTCTAGCTAAAGGACCTGATGATTATAAGAAAGGTAGGTACATCAAACATCCCTACACCTTCTACTTCAAACTCATAGATCAGTCCTCTCCCTCCCAAAAACCAAAAGGAAGAACTCCCATCCTCAGTTCCTAGTTCATTTCAAACATTTGATATAATTGACCATATAAAGAAAACCAAAATTCAAATATCTAAATTTGAATTCCTACAGTCCAACCCTGAGCAGTTGGATAAGTCGATTCAAGGTGTAAAGAACTAAAATATCCTTGTAATACAAGATGCTAAGAAGGTAACTCATGATCCCCCAAGGAACATGTCCATCTGAAACAATCTTTTCATTACTCCTCCTATTGCCCCTAGGAAAATAGAGCCTTTCTATGTTTCCCTATTGATAAACAGTCACAAGCTGAGCAATAGCATCATTGATTCCAAAGCTTTAGACAATGTCATGCCTACCAAAGTGGTGGAATCCCTTGGTCTTACACTGATCAAGACATTTAGGAGATGTTTCTCCATGGAGAAAAAATAAGTCCCACTACTAGGACAAATCAAGGAGGCCTAATTTGCATTTGCAACATTCCCAAATAAGAGAATCAAGATGACTGTCTTGGTGGCCGACGTCTTAGCATCATATGGCATCCTTCTTAGGCAAAATTTTTGCAAGGATGTTGGTGGTGAATTAATCATGGACTTATCCAAGGAAAGGATCCCAATCAAAGGCATTATACAAAGATTTCTCCCTAAGAAGGAATCAAAATACGTGGTTACTCAAACATCAACGCCTAAAGATCAAATTTTGTTTGAATCTTTAGGCATGGGTAATTACTTTTTATCCATGAAGTTCATGAGGCATCTAATGAAATTCCTGAATGTGTCAACTTGAAAATTGGTTCAGATGAAATAGTAGAAGAAAATATGGTAGAACACAGTGCAAGTGTAGAAGAATCTTCCCCTCCAAATGAAGAAGAATCTAAAGAATCATCAGTGTCTGATAAGGTATGGATTCTAGAATTTGATGGCAGCTACTCCTCTACCAATTCAGGAGCTAGATTGTGTTGATATCTCCTCAACGAAATATTTTTCCTTCTTCATACAAGTTACAGTTTAACAACACTAATAACACAGCTGGGTATGAATCCCTATTGATTGGATTGAAGGCTACTAGAGACAAAGGCATCAAAATCCTTCATGCCAAAGGAGATACTGAATTGGTGGTTTGTCAGGTAAGGAACTTGTATCAAACCAAAAATGAGAGATTTTGCCACTACCACAATCTAGTCTAGGATCAAATTGAAAGCTTTGATGCTTTGAACATCCCTACCATACCTAAGGAATTTAATGACAGAGCTAATGCATTGGCTGTTTCAGCAACTCTCTTGGTTTCTCACACTAATTTTAAGGGAGACAAGTACACTATTAAACTAGTCTTTCAACCAAGTGTGCCTGACAATGCCAATCATTGGTAGGTGTTCAATAATGACAACCAAATCATTACCTTACTAGAGCAAAAAGATATCTTTGAATAGCTTCATTTCGAAGACAGTGAGCCTCAAAAGCTTGAACAAGCCCCCAAATCAAGTGCAAATGCAGGTAAAGAATTCCTACAACTTAAAGGGAATAAAATCTTAAAAGGCCTGGTTTCCCTTGAAAAGCTATTTGAAAAACATGATAGATTCATCAAACAATAGTAAATGGATTCAAGCTCCTCCTAGGAGTTTGATCAAATAAATCTGGGTACCAAAGAAAATCCCAAGTTGGTGAACATTAAAAAGTGTTGCACTCAAGAAGAAAAGTTCAAGTTCACTTCTCTACTCTGCCAATCTATGGATGTCCTAGCATACTCTTATGATGATTTGAAGTCACTAAGGCTTGAAGAAATCTGCCATGGCATTCCTCTCAAAAGTGATTCAGTGCCTTACAAGCAAAAATCTAGACAATACAATCTAAAGATATCAAGTACTATTCTATCTAAAATATAGAAAATGCCGAATGTTAGGATAATTTTCCCAATCCATCATTCCACATGGATTTCAAACATAGTCCTTGTGAGGAAGAAGAATGGAAAAATTCACCTCTATATGGATTTTAGAAATTTAAATTAGTCATCCATAAATGATAACTATCCTGTGCCCATCATGGATCAAGTCTTTCAGATAGTGACTGGTTCAGAAATGTTATCAATGCTAGACGGCTTCTCAGGATATAATCAAGTAAAAGTCAGTGAAGCAGACCAACACAAGATTGCCTTCACCACACCTTAGGGCACCTTTGTATATCGAAGAATGCCATTTGGCCTGATAAATGCTAGCACTACTTTCTAGAGAGCAATGGACCTTGCTTTCAAATACAAAATGAGTATGTTCATTGTGGTATACCTTGATGACTTGATCATCTTTTCCAAGCATCTCCCTAACCATGTGTGCCATTTGTAATAAGTGCTGGAACGATGCTACTAGAATGATATTTATTTAAATCCCAAGAAGTTTGTCTTTGGAGTAATAGAAGGGAAACTTCTCAAACACATTATATCTAGAGAAGGCATAAAGATTGACTTAGACAGAGTCAAGTCCATCTAGGAACTTACTCTGCCCACAAGTAAGACTACAGTTCACTCTTTCTTCAAAAAAGTGAATTTTTTATGAAAGTTCATCACTGAGTTTGTTGAGAAGACTCACCATATTGTAAACATGATGAAGGGAAAGGCTACCTTTAGCTAGACTAAAGAAGTCAAATTGGCATTTTGGGACATCAAGACAGCTATTGCTCATGCCCTAATTCTAGTTTGTCCAAATTATACCAAGGATTTCACAGTGTATAGTTATGCTTGTGAACACACAATTTCAGAAATTCTAGTTTAGGAAAACAAAGAAGGTATGGAATCTCCCATATCTTTCATGAGTTATCCTCTCAAAGCTCATGAGCTAAAGTACTCAAACATGGAGAAGCATGCTTATGCAGTGGTAAAAGTAGTGAAGCATTTTCACTTTTACATCCTAAATTCACACACTATTACCCTGGTTCCTGACACCACAATCAAATCCATATTAATTCAACAAGAGTTTGGAATGAAAAGAGGTAACAAGATTGCTAAAATCTAAGATTTTGATCTAGTCATCAAACCAATGAAGTTGATGAGGGGAAGGGGCATATGCCAATTTATTGTTGATAATAGACTGGAAGAAATAAAGCATGGAGAAGAAGAAATTGAAGACACATCAATAGTCCTCTTTGTCTCCACCACGAATGAGTGGTATTCAAGTATTTCTCATTTCCTTACTTATGGTGACTATCTTGCTCACCTGTCTCATAAAGAAAGGAGGACTATTAAATTGAAAGCTGCCAATTTTCTCTTGTGGGACAATGGCCTATATAAGAGGAGCCTTGATAGAGTGTTCCTCCGCTGTGTGGATAAAGAGCAGTAGAACCAACTTTTGAAGTCCTTCCATAATCTGGCCTATGGAGGACATTTTTTTTCTTCTATAACTGCCCATAAGATTTTGTGAGCTAGATATTACTGGCCTACTCTATTTCAAGATGCATACAAATAGGTACAAAGATGTGAACTATGCAAACAATTCATTAGAAAACCCAAATTAGCTACTTTACCTCTTAATCTAGTGGTGATAGAAGAGCCATTTCAGTAATGGGAAATCAATTTCTTTGGTGCTGTAAACCCATCTTCAAGTGCTGGACATGATTAGTCCTCATAGTCATAGATTACTTCACCAAGTGGGTGGAAGCTATTCCAACCGAACATGCTACTTCAGAAGTAGTGTGCAATTTCCTCAAAGAGAACATCATTTCTAAGTTTGGGGTCCCAACCAAGATTGTCACAGACAACGCAACTTGTTTCTCTTCCCAGGAGATTACTCAGTTCTTTTTTTATTATGGGATTACCCTCTCCCACTCTTCTAATTATTTTCCACAAGGGAATGACCAAGCTAAATCAAGCAATAAGAACCCGGTAACTATCATCAAGAAGCTAGTAGATGACAACTAGCGAACATGGCATAAAGCATTGGTTGATGCTTTATGGGCATATAGAATCACACCTAAGAGGGCAATTGGTATGTCACATTTCCAACTTCTTTATGGTCTCAATGTTGAGATACCAATCACCCTAAAATTTTCAGCATTGAAATTGGCTAAGGCAGTTGAAGATTAGACATATGAAAACTCCATCGATAAGAGGATCATATGTTTGACTGAGCTAGATGAGCAACAAACTATGGTGGTGGACCGAATTGCTACACATCAAAGTTTGGTGAAGAATTTATTTGACCAAAAAGCAAAAAAATGTGATTTATAGATTAGAGATCAAGTCCTATTGTGGGATAAAAGGAGAGAACCAAAGGGAATGCAAGGTACGTTTGACTCTCTTTGGACAGGCCTATTCACTATCCATGAGCTCAATGGTGAAAATAGTTTCATGTTGAAGTATCAAAATGGCACACTCTTTTCTCTACCTCATAATGGGTAGCATCTAAAGCATTTCAATTCTTGAGGTATCAAATAATATCCCCTGTACATATGTATATTTGTATAGTCTTTAGTTTTATTTTGTGCTTTTCATTTTCATTTTCATTTTTGGTGCCTTTCTTTTTTGGGTAGCATGACTCCGTAGCCCAATGGCATAATTAAAGGCAATGGTGATTCTGGTTTCTACTCCCCTCAGCTATTCTAAGTTTTCAACTGAAGGAAGTTCCCCAACTAGAGCTAGCTATTGTTCCCAAAATTTGTCACTCATTTTTGGGACAACATATGAACCATTTTGGTCCTGCAGGCCAAAATTATTTCTTCCCTTCTCAAAAATTGTTTTGAGCCATTCAAATTCTTCATTATTCAAGATTTTTTGATTTAAGGGATTAGCAAGTTCAACAAGTTCAACAAGTGAGCTCTCTCTAAGGAACAAGTTCCCAACACTTAGGCATTTTCAAGCTTGGTTCAATGCTAAGGTTCAACCAAAAGGTCCATCTACAAGCTTCAAACAAAGGAGTAAACCATTGAACTATTGAACCATTTAACCTTGGACCAAAATGGCTCAATGGGTTCAAAGGTTCAATGAGTTCAAAGGTTCAATGGAATCATCAAGCTTAATGAGTTAAGTTCTTCGGTAAGAGTTTAAAGTTTAACCACATCAACAAGTTCAATGGCTTCAAATACTTAACGAAAAGAAGAAGGCTTGAACCGTTAAACCTTGAACTAAAATGGTTCAACAGTTCAACAGGTTTCAAAGGTTCAATGAGTGGTTGGTTCAACATGGTTGGTTCTAGTGGTCAATTGAATGAGCATAACACAAGATTGAACCATTGAACCGTTAAACTAAATTTGGCTCAATCGGCCAGTTCAAAGGAGTGCCCCAAATCCCAAAGGCCAAATACCCTTGCAGAGGGTAGTGAACCAAAGTCCAAATACCCTTGTGTAGGGTAGGAAACATTTACTCAAAAATTGACTAAGGCCAAAAGGGAAGATTTCCTTCAGACTTTTTGTCTGAGGAAATTACCAAGTAAAGGAACCAAAAGAATTCCTTCAGAAAGATTTCCCGCAGAAGAATTTCACAAAGGAAAATCCTTCAGATAAAATGTCTAAAGGAATTCATTTGGAAATTTTGTTTGAAGCAATTCACTCAAAAGGAAAATCTCGAAGAAAAGTAGACAAGGCAAAGGAAAGGTTTGCTTCAGACAAAATGCCTGAAGGAATTCCTTTGGAAAATTTGTCTGAAGGAATTAACCTGAAGACCACCCGAAGGACCCCGAAGGGTAGGTACCCTTGTGGGGGGATCTAAGCGACCAAAAAATGGACCTTATCAAGGCCCAAAGGGACACCTTCCCTTTGGGAAATTCCAAAGACATTAAGGCCTGCGACTGATTTCTATGAACTCTACAGCCCTGATTTTTACAAAATCCACAGAATGATTTCTATGATTGATTTCTGCAGAATCTACAGGCCTGATTTCTAAGGACTCCATAAGATGATTTATATGGACTCAATTTTATGGACTCTGTAGGCTTAATTCTATAGACTCCATAAGATGATTTCTAAGGACTCAATTCTACAGACTCTACAAGCTCAATTCTATGGACTCCACATGATGATTTCTATGGACTCATTTCTACAGACTCTGGGGGCTCAATTTTGTGGACTCTTTTAAAGCTTGGGAGACTTAGAGAAAACAAAGGCTTTTAAGGAAGAATATGAATCATTAAACCTTAAACCAAAATGGTTTATAGGTTTAACGAGTTTAATAGTTCAAAGAAAGCTCTGAGCAAAAGAAAGAAGCAGAAGGTTCTAGAGACTAGTTCAAGGAGAAGGTTCAGGTGAATGAACCAAAGAAGCGACGGAACCAAGGAACCAAGGAGGCCACCCAAACTATTAAAATAGTGAAACTTTGACATCCTCGTGGATGTCAAATTCAAGCTGATGAAATATCCATTGATTTTCAAATGTGGCACGGAACCTAAAAACAAACTCAACGACTAGCTGAAGGAGTCAAAAGAGCCAACAAAAAGGGAAAAGATAGCCTAAGAGCTCAAATTACAATAGGAAAGAGGGAAATACCAAAAATATCTATGTAAAAGTTATTCCAGTAGGTGGAACAGTCCACCGAGTAGATATTTGAGCTTGTAAACGTTAAAGGCATGACCTATTTTTCTCCATGAAGTAAAAGCGAAGTGGACAATTGCAAAGATACTTGGTGAATGA